>CM062816.1:855932983-856532983 GCA_031772625.1 Pinus tabuliformis
CCATTAAACATCAAATCAGGAAAATTCATTAAGCTTCATTTTCGAATTCATCATATCATCAATTGCAAAAATTTAAACAAATCTTACCATTAAGATCTTGTGTTCCTAAATTTTGCTTGGATTTTTGCTGCACATATATTTGTTGCAAAGTTTAATGGTGTTTTTAACTAAACATTTATCCAGTCAGAAAATCACAAAAACAATTGAAGAAAAACATACTAAAATATTAAATATACTTGCAAGGGCAGATGGTATGGATATCTACAGGACTTTTGTGCTTAAGATTCCTAAACATGCAAACAATAGTAGAAAAACATACTAAAATATTAAATATACATCCAAATGAATGATTGGCAGATGGCATGGAGATCTACAAGACTTTTGTGCTTAAGATTCCTAAACATGCAATCACATTGATAGGAAAACATAAATTGATTTTGTTTCTTTCTAAGGAGCTGCAGACAAATGTTCAGGTAGTACCTGAATAAATATCCATGCCTTTGACATCATTGCAATCGAGATGAAGAGGAAAGATGAAGAAGGGAAGACCATTTGAAAATTTTAATCGAATTCCAATGCCTCGCGCCTCCATTAATCCATCCATCCATTTTAGCTCCTGCTTGCTGCAAGCTGTTCCACGTTTCTTTCCTATGAAAACTGACTTAAATTTCACATCACAAATAAGACATTCAGAATCAGAAATTTCCAGTCCAAGAATGAAAGGAAGGACGAAAAAAATGCATCTCATATGATTTGGATCAGAATACTATGTAATAACACTAATACAAATTTATTTCAACGAACATTTCGCTCACAAATGTTACAGTGGGAAATATTACGTCTGGGCTTCAGCGGTTCCTATATATCCAACTCTATCCCTTGGCCTCAAAAACTCTTTGGCCTAAAGTTCTCTTTCTGTTTCGGTGTTTTTTCACAGAACAATAAGAACAAACACACCGAGGATAACACAGATTACATAATAGTGCCACAGGGGCATATCCGAAGGAACTCAAGACAACAGACAGGTAGACAGAATAAACAAACCGGAGCGCACCAGAATCCACATAATCCCATGAAAAAAAACAGAGAGCGCTGTAGAATCCATAAAATCCCATGAGAAAGAACAGAGATCGAAAAATTAAAAAGATGCCCATGATCTCTACTCAAGAAAAGTTTCATGAAAAAAACGCCCATAATCTCGCTAATATATCAAATTTTATGAACCGTTGGATGATACCCTCGGATCCACCCGTTAATCATTCCCAACGTTCAAAAAGTTCTACTTTTCAAATGCAACGTATTATGTTTTTGTCGGTCCACCGGTTAATGATTTTGAGAAAAACGGTTACGGTGCTGATTCCAGATAATTCAAAAATTTAGTGCTCAGAAAATTACCATCCTCATTTTCATCTTATTTCAGGAAGCAAGTCTGCTATGATCGTAATTGCTAAACCAATTAAATAAGTTCAAATAATTAAAAATATCAAATAAGTAATCAAGAATTTGAAAATGATATTTTTGGTTTAAATAAGTTCAAATAATTAAAATTATCAAGTGAGTAATCAAGAATTTGAAAATGATATTTTTCTTTCTTTGTGATAACACACCTAGGTTGTAATAAAGCTTTGAGAGATTTTAGATCTCCATTGCTTAACCAGATATCCGTTTTTTTTATCGCTTTTTTTTTTTTTTTTAGATTTTACCGAGATGACGAGTTTAGATAACAAGTTGTTTTTTGGTTGAAGTGTTCTTTTAATATATTGCTTTAGGTTTAAATGGAGTTTTAGTAAAGATAAAGTATGTATGTGGTTATTTTACACTTCACAATTACATTAAAGAAATTGGAATTGGATAATCTGTAAAATATAAAAAGAAATATTTGCTTAATGTAATATTTGTTATTTAGAAAAGTACACTTAATTTGGTAAATTTTGTATTATAACTTATTTTTATATATTTAATATTTTTACCCGCGGTTTTTTTTGGTTGCGTAAGAGGAAGCGTATTATTTTCTGAATTCGAGATTACAAAAGAAATTGAGTAGCTTAGATTGGCTGGTGACGGGGAAAACTAACCAAATCTAAAATAAGAAAATATGCTAACTAGAAATTGAAAATGCGAGGTATATATGTTAATATTCATGTTTTTGACCTTATAAATGATTATTGGTTTTTTAAGGTATTTCTTCTTATTTTCTTACAAAGGTTAACTTATCTTGAGAATTTATCAAGAGAAGATGATATGGAGACAATGGTCGCATTTCTTTGATGTAAGTCTATTTTTAGGGGGTTTCCAATAGTTGATGCTTTTTTATCATTATTTATGTTATCTGATTCATGAAGAATTTTCTACTAGCATGTAGATGAAGCTAGGATCAGATTGTATCTCTTTTTTATCCATTTGGGAGATTCAGATGGCCGAGGAGGAGGGTGGACTTTAGCTGAGCCTAAAGTACTAAACTTGGTTGCAAATGGTTTTTTTTGTTAAATTTTTTCTTGCTTGTGACTTAGGAATTCTTAAATCTAATTGGGTCTTTTACGTCTTTCCATCCATGAATATTTTTATTGGCTTAGGGGGGTAAGAATGTCGATCAGCATTATGGAGATGACCTGGCTGTTGACATGACCTTCAACAAAAGTTTTTTTTTGTAATCTAAAATCTACGAAAAGGTTATGCCTTTCCAATTGATGAAGATCCTATCAGGTTACAATACCCCTTCCATGCATGTTTGTATATATCTCAATAAAACAGATATAAAATCTCAAATATGCAGAGTTAACCAGTAAATAGAGATATTAGGAAGCCTTATCCAAACTAGAACGGCCAAAAATGTTGTTATGGATAAATGGTTAAGTTCAAGAAGCCATGGTTGTTCAAAAAAAATTGAGAGCAACCGCAAAACTAACGTCGGTAACTAAATAACTCTTAAATGATCTTTTTATTTTTGAAGTAAATCAGAAAGAATCCCTTCCAAGAAAATTCGATAAAGGAGTTTTTGAAATATATACTAATATTTTATTTTTTAAGGAATTTCCGAATATATTGAAAAGTTTAATTTGTAGATTTTTTTAAAGATGGTAATAAAGAAAAAATAACTTTTTATCAAAACGATTTTTATTGATAAGATGCTTGTAGATTTGGCTTTAAAGAGTATCCATGTCCTAGAAGGTAAATCAAGGTGCTTCCCCTTTGTGAAGGAATGGATTTGCTTACCATTTTTTTGTCAAAATTTATAAAATTATGATGGAATGATGACTTTCATGTTGATACGAAATGGTTGAAAATGGTTGATTTGGATGGATGTTTTTTTTTTTTTTAATGGAAGTAGGATTAGGCTATGGGAGGATCTGTGAGGTATGAGAAAATCATTTTATTTTTTTAGAGTATTTTTAATGTTTTAAAGAAGAAGATAGTGTTTTATTTTTTATGCGAACAATACATTTAAATGTATTTCTATAAATATATCAATATTTTTTTTTTTGTAATAAAGGATTGATATGAAATTTTTATGTTACTACTTTGAGAGCTAGTTATGTAAGAACAAATAGGAATCCTAAAAAATGATTGTACTCTCAAAAACTAGGATAGAAATATCTCAAGGATGAGAAGGGATATATTAGTGGTTTCAAAAAGTGTATAACCTCAAATATTATATAAATGGTGGAATTTCTATATCATTATGATTAAAGTGATTATTAGGACTTTGTGTATTGAAGAATTATCAAGGACCAAGTAGATGCCGCTAACACAAGGTCGGTGATGAATCACTTACTCGTATGCTCTTTTTTTTCTTATTTTGGCTTAGCCTAGAAGGTAGTAGAAGCTTCATCTTGTATTGGGATTGTGTAGGAAGGTAAGTCTATAGATATTTTTCCTCAAAGAAGTGGTATGGAACCCTATTATTAAATATTCAATGTTTTTTTCTCATCATAATTACATGGAGGGTTTCTTTAGCAAGGCTCTTTCTCTCCCTTTGACCCCCTCCCTACCTCTCTCTTATTCCATCCCTCTCTCTATATTCCAAGCCCCTTCTCACCCCCCATCTCTCTTTTCCACTCTCCCTTCCTCCCCCATATATCTCCCTCTCTCCACCACATCTCTCCCTTTCTCTCCCCCTCCCTTCTAGTATCTCTCATCCTCTCTTTGTTGGAAGTAATGTTTCCATGTTTTTTTGTGAATTGTCATTGTGAGTCTCTAGGTGTCATTCTAGAAGTAGTTATTTCCCTGTGTGTGAGTTGTCTATGAGTCATAGATCCAACTTCTTTAGATCTTATCATCTAGAAATCGGTGATCTAATTCCTTTATATGTAACTTCTTTATGTGATCAATAGTAAATGAATGTGATTTGTATTGTATTTTGTGTACCTCTCTTCCATCACCAATTGTCCCATTATCGTCCCATTACTGACACTTTTAGGCAATGGCTCACCCCTCTTTTTCCATTTTTGTTTAGATTTTAATTTTCTGAAATTCAATAAATTTAAAAGAAAGTGATCTTTAAGAAGTCTCTCTATTCTTTAAAAATATATTATAAATCTCTTATTTTCATTGAAATATATTACTAGTAAAGAAGCTTGGGATATCATCTCAAATAAGCCATTTATTTTATGTTTTGATGGAATATTTTTGTTAATTTAATTATGATTTTAATGAAGTTACATTTACATATGAATTTAAATTATTAATTTTAATAAATATGAGTTTAAATTACTACTCAATATTTTATCTGGGATAATTGAAAGTAACTAATGATAATTATCCTCATGAAAAAACTCCCACCAATAAACAAAATCGTAAAATTAATATAAAAATGTTAAAAAGGCATCTAATGTAAACTCACTCTTCAATATCACATACAATTTCAAATATCAAATACAATTCTAATGAGACTTTTAAGACCGGAGAATATATGATGTGAAAACTATATACAATATTAATCCAACAGACCATTTAATTTCTCTCGGTGTGAGGATTTCTAAATCGGATCACGGATTCTGGTGATTTGAAGGCTCACCAACGAACTGTTCGAATTAATGGAAAATAGGCTCTTATTGTTACATAGTTGTGATTTTCGTTTTCATATTTATTCAATTCTTATTCTTCAGGCATATGATTTGTTGTCCCTAGAAAATTGTATCTATTTAATATTGAAGATTAATGTGAAGCCTGTGCGGCATTTTACTTGAGGTAGCTCCTATTGATTCACACCTATGAGCTCCTCTTGTGTTGGTTTGTCATTTCATGTCTTCACTCTGCTACTCTTAACATGGTATCAAAGTTGCAGGATTGTTAATCCTGTACGCTGAGTGAAGGGCGTGACTGAAGCGAAATTGTTGCGTAGTTTGGGTGGATAAACGCGACGATCATAAACAAACACTTCACGTGGATTTCATTTCCAAAGCTCAGCACGAGTGGTGCATAGATCTTCTCGACTATGTTCTGGATAGTTGCGACGATCTTCGCGAGACCGTGGTCTATAAGGGCGACGACTATATAACTACGTTTTTTTTTTGTGGGCTACGTGTTTGAGGAAGAAATGTTGTTCTGGTGGTGTTTGTGAGGAGATCTGTCATGTAGAAGGTCGTGGTTGAGGCCGGTTCTCTTGCCTGGAAGCCGCGTGGAAGAGTCAACCGCCGAGGGATTGTCGTGGAGAAGTAAACGTCGCGGGATTGTAGAGTGTTGCGAGCGTGGAAACAAGAGGTATGTTTCCTCCTACGTGCATATGCTGGTGAGGACTACCAGGTAGGCCGCATGCAAGAGTCATCTGCCAAGGGATTGTGTGGATTTTTGTCGAGCTGAGGGATTGGCGTGGACGGCAGGATTTGAACCAGCGTGGGCCGGCAGAATAGAGGAGGCTATGATTGCCCGGAAGCCGCAAGGAGGAGGCTAGTTTCTATTCTTTTCTTGTTGGTTGTGAGGAGATTAACAACAACAGAAAATAAATTGCCATTGAGGTTGCAGGAGGCGTGAGGAGATTAACATGTTCGGAGCAGCATGAGATCCTCATCTAAGAGGCCGCATTTTTTTTTGCTGATCGCAGCGTGAGATCCTCATTCAAGAGGCTGCAGGGAGGAGGCGTTCAGGCTGGATTTTTTTTGTTGATCAGAGAAGCGTGAGATCGATCAGCGACTCTTGACAGTTGTTGCATTGTTAAACATTTTCCATTCTGGTTTGGTTCATGGCTTGGTAATACGCGAAACGTTTTATTCATGTGCCATTGTGGAATAGTCTGTTGAGGTGGCCCTTCCAAGATTGGCATTCATTTGGTGTTTTCATAATTAAAGTGTTTTTAATTAAAGTTTCTTTTCCAAATCTTTAATTAAAAATATGGAGCTTCTTTAATTGAAGAGCTCTGCATTATTTTGAAGGAATTATTATTTGATATAAGGGGGTGTTTTAAAAGGAATTTGGGGTGAAGATTTCGGGTTTGTTTAAATTATTGATTTTTTTTTATTCATTCAAGATGAATAATCAAATTGCAGAAGCTTATCTCAATGAGAGTAATAAGCTTGATGGTTCCAATTACACCAATTGGAAGTTTAAGCTCTAGACCCTGCTTGAGGGACAGAATGCCTATGGCATTTCCACTGGTGATGAGGTCAACCCGACTATTGAAAATGGTGGATCAAATACAACAATTCAAGACTGGGAGAAAAGGGAGATGAAGGCAAAGGTTCTCCTCAAGTTATCAGTCAAAGATTGCATCATCCCTCACATTCGGGAGTGCAAGACAACGAATGATATATGGACGATTCTCAAATAAATGTATGAGATCAAGAACACCAATCAAACTTTGTACCTCAGGAAGAAGATTCTCTCCATCAAGATGGAGGAGAATGAGTTTGTTTCTTCATTCATATCCTAGATAACGAAGGTTAAAGATAAACTAATTGATATCAATCAGAGAGTGGGAAATGATGATCTGGTGACGATTACCATGAACGGCATGACAGATGATTATCATATGTTTATAATGGGATTGAATGCAAGAGAAAAGCCTCTAGGCTTTGAAGAGCTTACCGGGATCTTGCTACAAGAAGAGGAAAGGAGGTTGTCTCTCAAACCTCAAAATCTAGATCTTGCATTGATGACCAAGTTCAAGCCGAAGGGGAAAGTAGTGGCTGATCACAGGAAAGGAAATGTATCACGAAAAAGAACACCACAAGGTATGACCTCACATAAACATGAATCTTCTCCTAAATGTTTTTATTGTGGTAAGATAGGTCATATTGCTAAATTTTGCCATAAGAAAAAGGCAGATGGGGAGAGGTACAAGCAGAGAAGACATGCAGGTCATCTGGCTGATGTAGATCAGAACCAGGATGTCAGATTATTTATGGTTGAAACTGCACTAGCCACTGAGGAGGATGAATCAGATATTTGGTTCGTAGATTCTAGAGCCTCCTCACATATGACAAGTAAAAAGCAATGGTTCAGAAATTTTAGAGAATCCAACACTGGAGTAAAAGTATACCTTGGAGATGATAGAGGGTATGAGATCAAGGGACATGGAGATGTCCTTGTCACTCTGCTTGATGGAAAGATCAGGAATATATCTAGTGTGTGGTATGTATTTGGTATTAAGAAGAATCTGATTTCTGTATCAAAAATTACAGATCAGGATCTCAAGGTATAATTCTTTAAATCTTATTGTATTATTAAAGACTTGTTGGACCAGATGAAGCCTATTGCTACAGGTGTTCGTATAGGAGGACTCTACAAACTGGATGTGAAGAGTACACCACCGCAAGCATTGATGTCATCAGATAAGTTTGCTGAAAACTTGTGGCATCAACGACTTGGACACATCAATTTCAGTGATCTTCTATTGTTGCAGAACAAAGGTATGGTGAATGGTCTTCCTGTTTTGAAAAAGTTGCATATTGATTGTGAAGCATGTGCATTCGGTAAACAACATAGAGATGAATTTCCTATTGTTAAAGATAGGAGATAGAGGGATACACTCGAACTTGTACACACTGATTTATGTGGGCCTATGCAGACAAGATCGTTAGGTGGGGCCTATTATTTTCTAATCTTTGTTGATGATTGTACAAGATTCACATGGGTGTATTTTCTTAGACAGAAGAGTCATGTTTTCGAGTATTTCAAATAGATCAGGAACATGATTGAAAAGCAGACAAGAAAGTTGATTAGGTTTCTTCGATTAGATCAAGGAGGAGAATTCAAGAAAGGTGATTTCATCAAATAATGCAAAGAGCATGGGATACAACAACAGTTTACAACACCTTACACTCCTCAATACAATGGAGTAGCTGAGAGGAAAAGCAAAACACTGGTGGAGTGTGCTCGTAGTATGTTGAAAGGTAAAAACCTAACTAATGGTTTTTGGGCAAAAGTTGTCAATACTGTGGTGTATTTGAAGATTAGGAGTCCCACTAAAAGTCTTGATTATAAAACTCCTTTTGAAGCATGTTTTGGCTTCAAGCCTGCAGTAAGTCGCCTTAGAGAATTTGGTTGTAAAACTTTTGCGCATGTTCCAAAAGAAAACAGGAAGTAGATTCAAAGGCCATTAAATGCATTGGATACCGTAGTGAGTATAAGGCTTATAAGTTGTTTGATCCTTATACTCACAAGGTGTTTGTTTATAGAGACATAGTATTCCATGAACAGGTTGATGATGGAAATCATGTTCAAGATCATGAAGAATGGCATGTACCCTTACTTTCAGACGAGGATGTTGAAACAGGGATCAATCAACAACAACAACAACAACAGCACCAGCAGCAAGATAAAGAGGAGAAAATTGAGTTCAGTCCACAAAGAGAAGAACATAGCATAATAGTTGACACCCCACCACTTAGGAGATCTAGTAGGCTGAAATAGTTACCAGCTCGGTATAGGGATTGTGCGCTCATGACTAGTACATTAAATATTGCAAAACCTTCTAATTTTCATGAAGCTAGTAAGAGTTGTGAATGGAAGGAAGCAATGAAGGAGGAATATGAATCTATTATTAAGAATAATACTTGGGATCTAGTAAAGCTTCTTTATGGTAAACAACCCATAGGTTGCAGATGGTTATTTAAGTTTAAATTTAAAGTAGATGGGTCTATTGATAAGTATAAAGCAAGGTTGGTTGCAAAGGGGTATTCCGAGAAAAAAGGTATTGACTTTGAGGAAACATTTGCCCCTGTTGCAAAATTAAATACTATTAGAATTATTATTGCTTTAGCCACTAAGCATCATTGGAAATACATCAATTAGATGTTAAATCTACTTTCTTAAATGGTGATTTAAAAGAAGAAGTATACTTAGTGCAGCCTGAGGGGTTTGTTAAGAAGGGAGAAGAGCAATTAGTCTGTAGACTAAAGAAAGCTTTATATGGTTTAAAACACGCTCCTAGATTTTGTTACAACAAAATTGATTCATTTTTCCTTATGCATGGTTATAAGCGGAGAAAAAATGATCCTAATGTGTATACTGTGTTTAATGATGAGGGGAAGATAGTGTTGTTTTCTTTATATGTAGATGATATGATCATGACAGGAAGTGCAAACAATCTCATTGAAGAAATCAAGCAGCAGTTATCACAAAAATTTGAGATGAAGGACCTTGGAGAAATGCATTACTATTTGGTTCTAGAAGTTTGGAGAGATTCAAGCCAAACTTTCTTGTCCCAGGGTAAGTATGCTAAGATTTTGTTGACTAAATTTAAAATGGATGAGTGCAAGGCTGCATTTGTGCCTTTACAGCAGAACAACAAAATTCAGGTGAATGATGGTTCGAAATATGCAGATGCAACATTGTACAGATAGTTGGTTGGTAGTCTTATCTATTTGACTACAATGAGACCAGATCTAGCTTATGCAGTGAGTGTTTTGAGTCAGTTCATGACTCAACCTCATGAGAACCATTGGCTTGCAGTGAAAGGAGTACTGAGGTATCTGCAAGGAACTTCAGACTTTGGTATTTTGTATTCTGACTCATTTGATGTTAGCTTGACAGGTTATACAGACTCTGATTGGGTGGGAAATTTAGATTATAGAAGATCAATTACAGGTTACGCCTTTAGCATTGGATCCAGGGTCATCTCTTTGTGTAGCAAGAAGCAACCTACTGTAGCCTTATCCTCAGCAGAAGCAGAATATCAAGCTATGTGTACAGCAACATGTGAGGCAATTTGGCTTCATAGACTTCTCCAAGATGCAGGGGAAGAACAGACAGAAGCTACGGTTATCAATTGTGATAATCAAAGTTCCATCAAACTGACTTACAATCTTGTGTTTCATAAAAACACTAAGCACATAGACACTCGATTTCATTTTGTTAGGGAAAAGGTGCAGTCCAAAGAGATTTGTGTTGAATTAAGTTTGAGTTGTTTAGGGACATATTAGGTGTGTTTAAGAACCCTTTCTCCATTAAGGGGTAGTGTTATAATTAATGGAGAATATGCTCTTATTTTTAAATAGTTTTGATTTTCCTTTTCATAGTTATTCAGTTCCTATTCTTCAGGGATATGACTTGTTGTCCCTAACAAATTGTATCTATTTAATATTCAATATTAATGTGAAGCTTGTGCAGTGTTTTGCTTGAGGTAGCTCCTGGTGATCCGCACTTGTGAGCTCCTCTTATGTTGGTTTGTCATTTCATGTCTTCCCTGTGCTACTCTTGACACAAACACAATTGATGAATTTGATATTGGTCCTCCATAAACCCAAAGCTACAAGGAATGACGGTCCGGAGATTGTTGGTTGCGTCTTTCAACAACTGAAAGTTACAAAGAATAATGGCTCATAGATTCGTCCTCCAGGAATACAAGGAGTGATTGGAAGACAATACCAATCAACAAGGCATAGGTTATCGTCTAGCTATGCTAGGGCTTCAACGGTTGAAATTTTTTCAAGGAAGAGGCCAAAGTTTTGAAATCTAAGTTGAATATTAACACTCACAATCTACTATTTGATGTTGTACAATAAGAGCCACTAGTCAACATCAATACCATTTTGTTTCTCTTCTTAGTTTGAAGAATTCAGTTAACGAAGCTTAACTTGCATTCCCTGCAAATTTTCTCCAAACGTGAATTCTGCTCTTATGTTTGTGTTCGTGAGCAGTGAAGGGCTAGTCAACATTTCCAAAAGGAGAGTACATGTCACTAATTTTTTTGATGGTACATGTCACTAGTAATTGTTTTTAATTTTATTTTTAATTGTCGTGGGAAAGTATCCCATTAAACATCAAATCAAGATAATTCATTAAGCCTCATTTTTGAAATCATCATATCCTCAATTGCAAAAATTTAAAAAATCTTAC
Source organism: Pinus tabuliformis (assembly GCA_031772625.1). Taxonomy (NCBI): domain Eukaryota; kingdom Viridiplantae; phylum Streptophyta; class Pinopsida; order Pinales; family Pinaceae; genus Pinus; species Pinus tabuliformis. The sequence continues at coordinate 855,944,258 of CM062816.1, forward strand.
CATTAAGATCTGGCAACGCTTATCCCAATTGCAGGTTATCAGAACCTGCTTACATGGATGCTCTGGCCCACCTCTTCGTCTCCATTTAATTAAACGAACATTCATGGACATATGCATTAATTAACAAAATTAATTATTAAATTGATCCATGCAATTCATCCAGTAATTCATCAATAACAGGAATGGGGAACTTATCTTTAATAGTGAGCTTGTTGAGCTCCCTATAATCTGGACACATGCGCCATGATCCATCCTTCTTGTGCACCAATACTACTGGAGCTGAGAAAGAACTTTGACTCGGTTGAATTATACCAGCCTCTAGCATTTCTGCAACCATACGTTCAATTTCACTTTTTTGGACATAGGGATATCTGTACGGCCTGATGTTTGGAGGAACACTTCCTGGAATCAGATGAATAGCATGATCATGATCACGCATAGGTGGGAGACCCTTGGGAGTCTCAAATACCTTGGAATGATTGTCCAAGACTTTTTGGAGATCTGGAGAAATAGATGATTTCAATGTGGAAACATCTAGTGAGCATAATTGTGCAATTACACCTCTTTGCTCCTTTTTAGAAGCTTTGTCATACCATGAGAGCTGATTATCTTTCCTGGTTTCCCTGCAATACCCCTTAATTAAACTTCCTTTCCTTCCGTAGAAAATTTGATGAAAATTTCTTGAAAATTAAAAGCTATTGTACCCAAGGATTGTAGCCATTGGACTCCTAGTACAACATCCGCACCTCCCATTGGAATGGAAAGCATTGGGCTAGTCAATACATATTCTCCCATGGATAGCTTGATATTATGGCACTTTCTAGAGCAATTTATTGTTCCTCCATTTTCAATCATCACTTGACACTCTGGTGCTGGATATAGGAAGCATTTCAATTCTTTTGCTACCCTACAATGAATAAAATTGTGGGTGCTTCCTGAATCAATCAACACTATTACCTTTTTCTTCTTGATTTGTCCTTCTATCTTGATGGTTTGAGGAGTGGTAATTCCCGCAAATGCATTACAATATATGGTCGGATTTATTTGTTCTTCATCTAGGCTTTGTTCCTGGAGTATATCTTCTTCTTTTGACCTTTCTTGCTCCTTTTCTTCTTCCTCTTCACAATCTATGTAGAATAATTTCTTCTCAGCACACTTATGACCTTTAGTGTATTTTCTATCACAACTGTACCAAAGCCCTTTTGCTCTTTTTTCTTCCAATTGTTGTGGTGTCAACCTTATAGGTTGTGGAAGACTAGGGGCAACATCACTTCCGTCTTTATAGTTGTGAGTGGTATGCTTCCTGGTTGCCATAATTTTGCTTTCCATTTTTCTTGCTAACCTGAATGCCTTCTCTAATGAATCCGGTTCCCAAAGGCGAACATCATGTTGGATATTATCCTTTAAAGACCCTATGAACACATCAATCCTATGCTCCTCTGGAATATCTTTTACCCTTATGTTCAATTTTTGGAACTCCTCACTGTGCTCCATTACTGAACCCTTTTGTTTGAGACTTATCAATTGGCTAAAAAAAGTGTTGCTTTTTGTATCTTCATAATGTGCTATCAATTCTTTCGTAAAAATTGCCCAAGTGATAAATTGTTTACGAGAGCAAAGCCATTGATACCATACAAACTGATTTGGTTCCAAATATACAATTGCCATACGTACCTTTTGTGCGTTTTGCACATTATTGAGATCGAAGAATTGCTCCATCTGTAATATCCATGTAGTGGGATCCTTGCCATAAAACTTCCTCATATCGTTTTTTGGAATATGGTGATTCTTCGATCCAACATTAGCGTCTATGGTATCATGATTAACATTTCTTTTGTTCCCATCATGAGTTTCCTTTACTACCTTTTCACCATTAGTGACCCTTTCTTGTAGCAACTTCTTCAATTCTTCCATATCTGTCTTCAAATCTATCTTCAAATCTGTCATGTCTCTCTTCAAATTTGTCTTCGAATCATCCATCTTAGCTTCCATGCCCTTTATCTTAGATTCCACGCCACTTATCTTAGCTTTTGTTAGCTTTTGTGAGCGTGACATTTGTTGCACTTGTTCTTGTAATTTTGATATATCATGTAGCATTTCTTCTTCTTCTTCATGAGTCATGCTAGAGCTTTCAGGTTCCTTACTAGGTGTTTTCATTTTCTTTCCTCGGGGCATCAGTTACCGATAATAATGCTTTACTATGCCCTTTGAATTCCATTAAACCAAGCTTACACAAAAATTTAAAAAAAAACTACACACCTTTTTTCACTTTATAGAAGCCTGATATTGAATGTGATGTATCTCTGTAATTTCGGATCATCCAGTTCTGAAATTGCTACCTATAGTAGCCTTCTTTGTCCTCTTTCCAATGCCACAAGTCTGAGCCAAATTGGATTCTCCAAGGAAGTGTTATGTGAAATCTCCCACAGTGACTTGCTTCTAGATTCGTTCAGTAGAGCGAACTTGTACGACGTGCCACGAGTCACTGTTTCAACCTTTGAATCTGAAACACACACACAAGAAACTACAGTCCATTCTCTTTTTGTACCTTTTTACGAAATTTCAATCCGATCCTCAGAGAGAGAGTTATGACGATTTTCCCCAGGTCACCTGTTTTGAATGTAATTCAGGAGTCTGCAAAAAGGCCAACTTCCTCAGATCATATCTCCGAAAATATCACGTGAAAAGCTTTGAAATTCAGACCCAAGGTTCAGCGCCAATTATTCTCAAATGGGTTTTTTTTGCGACTTCTGAAACGTCACAGAAAGAAAGTTATAGCGAAACTTCCACGATGGCCTCTTTGGAGCAGCGAAAATTCCACGATGACCTGTTTGGAGCAGCGAAACCCTAGAATCCAAAGCTCTAATACCAAATGTTATGAAACCAGCTCAAGAAAAGATAGAAAAGATAGATCAACGCCTTAGAATTCAGCCTCTTCGAGGGGGAAACCTCCTTTACATTACATAAATAAACAATTCTTGGATGATACAAATGACAAAACCTCCTTTCTATATATAGGAGTCTAAGGAGTCACAATATAATCCAGCCGACCTAACAATAATACTATAAAGCCACAAAAATAACAATAGAGGGATTCTATGGGGCACATAAATAACAATATGGGGGTAATAGAGGCACAGCAATATAAATAAGGGGTATAACTACAATAGTAATGGGGTAATGACTAGTATTATAGGGACCCAACATCTGCACATTTGAGTATTGGTGAAAGGAAAAAGTGTGGCAGTGCCGCACCCACATATGAGTGGTTGAAAGACTACCATTAGGATAGGGGCGTGACATTTTAGATCTCCATTGTTTAACGAGACAGATATTTGTTTTTGTTTGTAAATTTTACAGAGATGATGAGTTAAGATAACAAACTATTTTTTATTAAATGTTTTTTTTTTGTTAAAGTGTCTTTTTATTTATGGTTTTGGTTTAAATGGAGTTTTAGTAAAGATAAAGTATATATGTGGTTATTTTACACTTTATAATTACATTAAATAAATTTGAGTTGGATAATCTATAAAATATAAAAAGAAATATTTACTTAATTGTTATTTAGAAAAGTAAAATTAATTTAGTAAATTTTGTATTCTAAATAATTTTTTTATATTTAATATTTTCAGTAGAGTGTTTTTGGTTGTGTAATAAGAAATGTATTATTTTTTGAACAGAAGATTACAAGAAAATTTGAGTATCTTAGATTGGTTGGTTATTGGGAAAACCCAACCAAATCCAAGATAAGAAAGCATGCTACCCTGAAATTGAAAATGCAAACAAGATTACAAGAAAAATTGAGTAGCTTAGATTGGTTGGTCATTGGGACAACCCAAACAAATCCAAGATAAGAAGGCATGCTAACCTGAAATTGAAAATACAATATATATATATATATATATATATATATATATATATATATATATATATATATATATATATATATATATATTAAGGTTTTTGACATTATAAATGATCATTGGGTTTTTCAAAGGTATTTTCTTCCTCTCTTCTTGCAAAGGTCAATCCATCTTGACAAGTTGTCAAGAGTAGATGAAATGGAAACAATGGTTGCATTTCCTTGACATAGTTCCATTCCCGGGGGTCTATAATAGTGGATGCTTAATTATTATTTTATGTGTTATCTAATTCATGAATAAATTTATTCCAACATGTAGATGAAGCCAGGATCACTGTTGTATCTCTTTCTTCACCATTTGGGATATTCTGATGAGAGTGGGGAGACAACGGAGGAGGAGGGTGGACCCAAAGTCTATGGGATGAGATGTTACTATGTGGAGCTTAGCTGAGTCTAAAGGACTAGATTTGGTTGCAAATGTTTTTTGTTGTTGCATTTTTTCTTTCTTGTACGTTGGGAAATTCAGATCATTTTGGGTCTTTTGAGTCTTGCCATCCATGGTTATTTTTCTTGGCTTCATTGGGGTGAGAATGCTTTTGAGAAGAAGGGAAAGAATTATGGAGATGACGTGGATGTTGACATGACCTACAAAAAAATCTTTGTTTTTGTAATTTAAAAGCTGCTAAAAGGTTATGCCATTCCAATTGATGAAGATCCTATCAAGTTACAATAGCCCTCCCATGCATGTTTGTATCTATCTCAATAAAAAACTATAGAACCCAAAATATGTAGAGTTAACAAGTAAATGGGCATATTAGGAAGTCTTACCCAAACTAGAGGGCAAGAAATGTTATGGATAAATGGTTGAATTCAAGAAGCCACAATTATTATTCAAGGAGAACCCAGAGCAGCTTCAAAACTAAGGTCTCTCATAAAAAAAATTGGATAATCTTTTTATTTTTAACGTAAACCATCGACAATCCCTTCCGAAAGAATTCATTAAAGATGTTTTGAAATAGATATTAATATTTTATATTTCTAAGAAATTTTCGAATATATGGAAAAATATAATTATAGATTTTTTAAAGATGGAAATATATAAAAAAATATCATTTTCTCCGCTTTTCTAGAAAATTATTCTTATTTGTCAGAAGCTGGTTGGTTTGACTTTAAAGGGCATCCACTTTATGGAGGAAAAATTAAGGTGCTTCCCCTTCATGAAGGAATGGATTTGATTACCATTTTTTTTTTAAATTTATTTGTCATGTAAATGATGGAACGATGATCTTTCCATTGATTGTGGGAGGATCCCTACTTAGGGTGTGGGAAAATTATTTTCTTCACGAACGGATTGTTTTATTTATTTTGGATAATTTAGGTAAACAATATATTTAAATGTATTTTTTACATATAGATCGAGTTTTTTTTCTCGTAATAAAATGAAAGTTAGTTATATAAAATAAATAGAAATCTTAAGAAAAAATTGGGATACAGAGATCTTAAAGATAAGAAGGGAATACATGAGTCGGAGAGGTGGGAATACATGAGTTGCTAAGTGATTATCTAAGACATTGTGTATTGAAAGAATTATGTCCATCATAATTGGCTATGACATTGTGTGTCAATGTGTTTGACATATTTGCAATCGAGATGGATGTTGGAGATCAGATGCACAACAGATTCAAACATATAAACAACAAGTAAATCATGCACATAAACACAGAGGAATTTAACGTGGTTCACTCAACCAATCTGGGCTACGTCCACCAAACATAGGTATCGGCAATTCTTTATTAATCAAACATGAGATTACAAACTTAAATTAGATTCTCACAAACTCTCACACCCTCATCAAAAACAATACGTATGGATACCTGTTATATAGCAAAGAGAATCTAACTGCCTCATAAATCCTCTGAATTCAAATTTAGGATGCATTAACTCCCTCCCAACAAACTGGAGCTAATCTAGGAACTGATTCCTATTGTTGTCATCTACTGAGATTTTGCCTATCTTATGCAAAATAGAAAATCTCAACAATCTCCACCTTGACAACAATTAGCCTGATGCCCTGTTATTATTATTTTATCTTTTCTGCAAGCCAAGAGAAGCCAAACACTAGCGTAGCTTCTCTAACAAAACTGGTTTCGTGAACATGTCTGCACAATTCTCCTTTGTATGCACCTTTTCAAGAGAGACTCCCCTTTCAATGATAAACTATCTTACAAAATGGTACTTAATTGGAATATGCTTTGATTTACTATGATAGGCCGGATTCTTAGCCAAATGTATTGCGCTTTGACTGTCACAAAATAACTTGATGTTGCCTTGCAACCTACCAAATTCACCAAACAAACCTTTCAACCAAACCGCTTCTTTGCAAGCATGAGAAGCAGCAATGTATTCTGCTTCCGTAGTGGATAAAGCAACAATGTTCTGTAGCTTTGACATCCAGCTTATAGCTCCACCTGCAAGAGTAAAGACATACCCTGAGGTTGACCTTCTCTTATCCAAATCACTTGCAAAATCAGAATCAACATATCCGCAAACAAATTCACTACTCTTATTGTAAGTGATACAATAACTACTTGTGCCTCTCAGATACCGAAGCACCCATTTCGCTGCTGACCAGTGCTCTTTACCCGGATTTGCCATGTACCTGCTGACAACCCCAACTGCATGTGAAATATCTGGTCGCGTACACACCATCGCATACATTAAACATCCTACTACATTAGCATATGGAATTCGAGACATATAATCCTTTTCTTCATCTGAATTAGGACATAAACTCGAAGAAATCTTGAAATGGGAAGCGAGAGGGACTGACACAGGCTTCACATTATTCATACCAAACCTCAAAAGCATTTTCTCAATATACTTTTGTTGTGATAGCCATAGCTTACCATTACTCCTGTCTCTGAAAATCTCCATGCCCAAAATCTGTCTTGCTGCTCCTAGATCTTTCATATCAAACGTCCTTGCCATCTGAGCCTTCAACCTGTTGATTTCTTCTATGCTTTTGCTTGTTAAAAGCATATCGTCAACATACAATACTAAGATAATGAATATGCGATTTTTCAATTGTTTAAAATAAACACAATGATCATATTCACTTCTAACATATTTCTGACTCAACATGAAAGAATCAAACTTCTTATACCACTGCCGAGGCGACTGATTCGGGCCATATAATGACTTCTTGAACCTGTAGACAAATTTCTCATTGCGATGCTAAACAAACCCTTCCGGTTGTTCCATATAAATTTCCTCATCTAAGTCACCATGTAGAAATGCAATCTTAACATCTAATTGCTGCAACTCTAAATCAAGCAAAGCCACTAATGCTAACACAATTCTAACTGAAAGAATTTTAACCACTGGTGAAAAAATCTCATGAAAGTCAATATCGGCTTTCTGAGAAAACCCTTTTGCAACCAGCCGCGCTTTGTACCTGTCTTCCGTATCATTCACACCCTGTTTCAGCTTGAAAACCCATTTACACCCCACAGTTTTCCTGCCTTTCGGAAGCTCAACCAGATCCCACGTGCCGTTCTTACCCAAGGCCATCATTTCGTCCTTCATGGCTGCTTTCCACTTATCACTCTTCGAACCTTCTATTGCTTCCTGATAGCACAGAGGTTCATTGTCATTAGCAGTAAATGCAACTGAAGTAACATAATCATCATACCTTCTTGGTGGCCTTTTGATTCTAGTCGACCTCCTTAAGGATGTTTCTGGCACTTCCTCGATTAGCTGACTACCATCTGTAGGAACTTCTTGCCGATCAGTATCTGAGACCTGTTCATGATCTAAACCTGAACCCTGTTCATGTTCTGATTCTAAAACCTGTTCATGACTAGTATCTGAACTATGGTCATCATGACTATCATTAGAAATGCTATCAAACTCAATGTGCTGAAAGTCAGATACATCATCCTGTTTCAATCTACTATCTACATCTAACTGTACAAGAGAGGATTCATTAAACTTTACATCTCCGTTGATGATGATTTTGCGGGTAGTAGGATCCCACAATTTATATCCCTTTGTTCCAACACCATACCCAACAAAGATATACCTTTTAGACTTTAGATCTAATTTAGTTCTCTGATGTTTAGGAACTAGAGCATATGCATCACAACCAAACGCTCTGAGTTTAGAATAGTCACAAGGGTGTCCTTTCCATACCTCTTGCGGAATTTTGCAGTCTATCGCCATCGATGGAGATCGGTTTATCACATAACAAGTTGTTTCCACCGCTTCCATCCACAACTCCTTTTGCATCCCGGCGTTACTCAACATACTCCTTGCTCTCTCTAGAAGAGTCCTGTTCATGCGTTCAGCAACTCCATTTTGCTGAGGAGTATAAACCGTGGTCTTATGTCTCTCGATCCCTGCATCCTTGCAATAGCTGTCAAACTCCTTGGAAGTAAACTCACCACCATTGTCAGTTCTTAAACATTTTATTGTTCTACTAGTGATGTTTTCTACCAATGCTCTAAACTGCTTGAAAACTGAAAAAACATCAGACTTTCTTTTCAACATGTAGACCCACACCTTCCTAGAAAAGTCATCAATAAATGATACAAAATAAGACGAACCACCATATGAGGTTGTAGGGGCTGGTCCCCAAACATCTGAATGGATATAATCAAGTATGCCTTTACTAGTATGTTTGCTTGTTTTAAACTTTTGTTTACTTTGTTTTCCAAACAGACAATGCTTACAAAAATCTAACTTTCCAGACTTTAGATTTGGAAGTAACTTTCGATCAGCCAAAATTTTCAACCCTCTTTCACTCATATGCCCCAATCTTTGATGCCATAAGTGAATGGAACTACTGTCATGTTCAGACACCGTAGACACAAAATCTGACCCTGTACCTCCTTCTAACTGAAATAGATTTCCTACCTTCTTAGCTTTCATAACTAGTAAGATGCCTTTGTAAATTTTCATTACTCCACCTTGAATTACAGTTTTATATCCATTTGAATCAAGTGCTCCTAATGAAATCAAATTTTTCCTTAAATCTGGTACATGCCTCACATCAGTTAATATTCTAGTTGTTCCATCAAACATTTGCAGTTGTATGCTCCCAATCCCCACAATATTACATGTTACATCATTACCCATGTACACAACTCCATCATTAATTGATTTATATTCCTTAAACCATTCTTTATGGATACACATGTGGTTTGATGCACCGGAATCTAACAACCAATGTTGACCATGATTTGACACATTAACTGATAATACTTCATCACTCATACCTGAACCTGATGCCGAACCTGTATCTGTCGTATTTGCCTCCTTCTTCTCTGTCGAAGAATCTGCTTTTGAAGTTTGTTGCTGTCGCTTCCAGCAGTCCTTCTTTAAATGCCCTGATTTGCCACAAAACCAGCACTTTAGCTTACTCTTCTTCCCTTTTGACTTTGAACGTGAGTCGCTCGACTTCCTGGGGCGTCTTTCTTTCGAACGACCTCTAACCATCATAGCTTCTGATGTAGAGGTTTCGGAATGCGACTTCCTCCTTGTTTCTTCCGATAATAAGGATGCAACTACATCATCAAACTCAATAGTTTCTGATGAACTAAGACTTATAGAAGTAACAAAATGATCCCATGACTCGGGCAATGAGCACAATAAAGCAATAGCTTTATCCTCGGATGGAATTTTTACTTCTATACTTTGTAATTGCACAAGAAGAGTATTAAAAGCATTTAAATGATCAGCAATCGTTGTACCTTCCTTCATTCGCAAACTGTACAACTGTCGCTTCAAGAGAATCCTATTGGTTAAGGATTTGGTCATGTACAGTTTCTCCAGTTTCGTCCACAAACCAGCAGCTGTTGTCTCCGACATGATATTAAATAGGACATCGTCTGCCAGGCATAATCGAATAGCACTTACTGCTCTTTCATCCATCTCGTCCCACTCATCGTCTGTGATGTTGTAAGGTTGTTTGGATTTACCCATCAATTCCTTTACCACGCCTTGTTGGACAAGCAAGTCATTCATTTTCACCTTCCAGATCTCAAAATTATTTTTGCCATTAAACTTCTCAATTTCAAACCGGGCACTCTGAGTTTTCACCATCTTGTATCAACCAAAAAAAACACAATAATCTCCAAAAAACCAACTTTAAATAAATGAAGTTTGGGTTTTAAAAAAAAAAGATGCCTTTGCCTTTAAAAAACAAACAAATATCTGGCTTTTGTACTTCACATACAAATTTCTCCCATATGCACTTATATGCCTTTGTTTTGTTTTAAAAAATAAAAAAAAATTGCCGTTGTACAATAATGGCGACAAGCATGTGAACAGTGGCGTGGAAATACTCCGCACTTGCTGCGTTAATATATATGCATTGCCATAAACTTTAATGACATTATCATTGTCGTGACAATGTTCAACCATAAGTCATATACCTTCACCCCACCATATGCGTTCACCCACTTTAATCTTAATCCACCATGTAACATATGTGTATAATATATGTTTATATCTCAACAACCAAAAATGGCGGACGGGAGTAATAGAGACGTTTATTTTGTTGCCTTAATCCAAAACAAAAAATACCTTGAAGCTAAAAAACTTGGATTGAACACCAATTCGGCAGTGGGACTCCCCCGCAGCAATCAAAAAACCATACGCAGCACTCCAGGTAGCACTCGATCAATACACAGCAGCAACAATCGATCAATACTCAGCACTACGCAGGTTATAATATGCTCCACGCAGGTTGGACAACACACTCCAGGCAGCACCATTCGTTGAAACAAATAATCGGAATGTAGAAATATTTTGTGCATGGAAGAAAGCTGGGAATTTTGAGTGCTTTTCTTCCAAAACAGTTTGTTGATTGCTGCACCTTCAGAACTCCACGCAGCACCAGCAACCAAACCAACTCCACGCAGCACCGACAACCAAACCAACTCCACGCAGCACCAAGCAACACCTCCCCACTCCACGCACCAGCACGCGCTCCACCTCCAACTGCTCTGATACCACTTGTTGGAGATCAGATGCACAGCAGATTCAAACATATAAACAGCAAGTAAATCATGCACATAAACACAGAGGAATTTAACGTGGTTCACCCAACCAATCTGGGCTACGTCCACCAAACATAGGCATCGGCAATTCTTTATTAATCAAACAGGAGATTACAAACTTAAATTAAATTCTCACAAACTCTCACACCCTCATCAAAAACAATCCGTATGGATACCTGTTATATAGCAAAGAGAATCTAACTGCCTCATAAATCCTCTCAACTCAAATTTAGGATGCATTAACTCCCTCCCAACAAACTGGAGCTAATCTAGGAACTGATTCCTATTGTTGTCATCTACTGAGATTTTTCCTATCTTATGCAAAACAGAAAATCTCAACAATGGAGAGGAAATGAGACACAACAGGGAAAACCATCTGAAAATTTTAAAGGAATTTCAATGCCTCACACTTCCACTAATCTATCCATCGATTTTAGCTCTTGCTTGCTGCACGTTTCTTTCCTATAAAAACCGATTTAAATTTCACATCACAAATAAGACATTCAAAATCAAAACTTTTGAACTTTTCATTTCAAGAATGAAAAAAAGACGAAAACAAATGCATCTCATATGATGTGGATCAAAACATTATTTAACAAGGGAGGCTGCATGGCAGCTAGTCCCTGCCTTGGGGATTTTGCCTTTGGGATTTTGTTAAGGCCCCACTAAACTGCGCACTTTTTAGATATTAAAAAAAAAAAAAAAATTAAAGAAATAAAGAAATAAAATCAGCCACGCGGGCCCATCCAGCGAACAAGGCCCACCGATCCATAAGCACCAATGATCTCTGATTAGGCAAAAAACATAATTGACAAATACGCCCTCTAATTTCATTGGAATGTGAAATGTTTCATATGGTTTCATATGTAGAATAATTTTGTATGCTCAGTAAGAAGTCATTGGAGCTGTGCGTGTGATGCAAAACCAATTCAGTCATTCAAATAGGTTTCAATTATTTAAGGTGAGCATGGTTGCTAGATTTAGACACACGTGATTGGACAACTACTCTAAACGCAACCAGATAAAAATATTGTTAAAATTGTGATGCAAAAGTAAATCATTCTACCTGTGTTATTCTGTTACTTCAAATTTCAGAAGCAAGTAATCATAACATTTTCTTTGCCTGTGGATGAAAGCAAAACTTATCAGATAAATTTGGTATTTTAACACTACAAAGTTCCAAAAGAGAACCATATATCACAACTCCAAAACAAAGTTCAAAACAGGCATTTATGACGACTGTGCGTAGTTCTTAGTGTTCCCCTGGCTGAGCATGAAAAGCCATAAAGTTTCTGAATTTTGACTTTTACGGCTCACGTTTGGTTGCGGAATTTTGACTATGTCAGCGTGATCTAGCATCAACAAATTTATGATTGCAAAACTGATAAAAAGAGCCAGAATTTCAAAATTGATTTTGAATGTTTACAACAGCTGTGTAATATTTTCTGGCAGACCAAGTTGATGACAAAACAAGATAAACCAATAAAAAGCTCATCCCGCAAGGCTCATAAATAACTTCAGAATGTGCAGAGAATAGAAGTTACAAATAACATCTTCATATAAATGACTGTGAAAATAAAAGAAGAAAAAAACTTGAATATATCAAGCTATAGACAAAATGAATAATGAGATCTGCACTGCCTAACTGTCAAAACTTCATATCAAGTCACTTTTTACATTAATGGAGCTACATCCAGCTCGCATTGGTTAGCCTAGCTTGTTTGGGGCTGCAAAACATTCTTCTCAATCAATGAGCTCTCATTTTGAAGAATGGCTTCAGGAATATCCATTATTGCTTGCACTGCCACATTTCCCACGATAGTAGTGTTGATGCCCTCAGAAATACCAATTATATTAGCTGAATTGGCCACATCAGTAGTGCTAAGTGCAGATCATGTATTAACATCATCAACCCATTGAGGTGAACACCAGTCATCAAAATAACTGGAATTATAACCTGAATTCAAATTCCAAAATTCAATATGATGTTCATCAGACTGAACATTAGACAGAAATTCTAATATGTTGTTCTCGAATTGATGCCCGATTCAAATTCTGACATGAAGTTCTCAGAATCGATGCCTTGCACCTGATCATGAAATGGTACAAGTGGTGTTTCAACTGAGCTGATATGCATATCCCCCGGTATAGGTGACTCACCAGATCTACTTTGTAAAGGTGGTGTCATGAAGTTCTCAAAATTTATATATGAAAAAGAAGCTTTACATTTGCAGTCGTTGGAATGCATCTAATTTTAAGACATTAAAAAGGGCAATTTTTTTCATAGACTATAATTTCTATATACATGTTACAAAATTTGGCATGCATACATGCACAGTGCAATGCGAATGGATTTGCATAACAATACTAGTTTTTTTCATGATGTGAGATATCTAATTCTGTATAAACATATACTTTTGGAATGATTGAACTGCAATTTATTGAAAAATATGCACGTACGGGGCTAGATTCGTTAAAAATTTATACTATCTTAAATGTTAAGAAAATACTAAAGAGGCCCAAGCAAATTAAATTTTATAAAATTGGAAATATTAAATCCTTTTTCCATTTACGATAAAATAGATTCAAAATTCCATAGCATAACACCTGTGCACATGAATCATTAGCTGCATGCACGGATAGTGTAACATGTCAAAGTCGCTTTAACTTCATGATCGCTATGTCTAGACCAACGAGTTGTGTTAGCCCGCCAATGTGAGTCTTCGACGATAACAGATTACACATTGTATGCAATACGTTAAACCTACGGCCTAGCAAGATCACACAAAAGGTACTGAAAATGAAACGTGGCATGCTCATAGAAAACGAAAATGAAACATGTCGCATGAAAATGAAACCTGTCTTCATGTTTCTGAAGAATACGACCATGTGGTAAGAGAAAATAAAAACTGTAAAAACACCAGCTTATCAAAATCGCAACCGCAGCAACAACGGTTGTTTCAGCTTGCCTGCCCTGACATTTTTGCATCTGGATATTTATGATCTGCACTTGGAATTCGATCATGGCATTTTTTAGGATCTGCGCTTGGAATTCGAATTCGATCAAGATTTGGGCTTGGAATTTGATCAGGGACTGGGAATAGGACCAAAAAAGAGCGGATCCGCCACCTTTGTTTATGCCACTACTCCTCTTGGGTAAGGTAATTGCAAGCTGGCTGGTAGAGACAGCCTCACCATCCTCTTGGTTAAGGTAATTGCAAGCTGGCTGGTAGAGACAGCCTCACCATCAACAAAGACAGACAGAAACCACAACTTCAGAAGCATGCACAACAAGAATCCCCCAGGAATCGTGGCGAGCAGAGGCATTTTGCCAATCTTCATGATGCAGTGATATTTTTTCATATTTTTTCAATTTCAGACAGATTTTGTAAACTTTGTAAACTAGGTTTATTGAACCAATTTTGTAAACTTTGTTGTATCGCTGCACTCCAAATGCAGATTTTAATATGAAATATATTTGCGCATTTTAATATGAAATATATTTCTTGTTATAGTGATTGCATGAAGTCTATGCCTAAATTATATACACAAAGCAATTCCAGGAGCAAGAATTCAAGAAACCGACTCTGTCTGCCTTTTACTTTGAGGGAAAAGTAGCAAGAGCAAGTCCAAGAGCAAAAATTCAAGAAACCGACTATGTCTGCACGCAATCTAAATAATGGCACCAGGTAACTAGTAATGAATAACACTACTTGTAACCCTTACTTTGTATTGCAATCAGAACATTTTCTAAATTTAAAAAGAAAGAATTATATACCCAATAAAGCCTGTGGAGATTACCTTGATGTCGCCGCGAATTTTCATGAAATGACGTAACTCGCTGGTAGAGACAGCCTCACCATCAACAAAGACAGACAGAAACAATAGCTTCAGAGGCCTACAACAAGAATCCCCCAGGAATCGTGGCGAGCAGAGGCAAGCTGACTGAGTGTATTAATCTAAGACGCCCCGCTTTGCCAATCTTCATGATGCAGTGATATTTTTTCATATTTTTTTCAATTTGCCAATCTTCATGATGCAGTGATATTTTTTCATATTTTTTCAATTTCAGACAGATTTTGAACTTTGTAAACTAGGTTTATTGAACCAATTTTGTAAACTTTGTTGTATTGTTGCACTCCAAATGCAGATTTTAATATGAAATATATTTGCGCATTTTAATATGAAATATATTTCTTGTTACAGTAATTGCATGAAGTCTATGCCTGTACTATATACATAGAGCAAGTCCACATAGAGCAAGTCTAGGAGCAGGAATTCAAGAAACCAACTCTGTCTGCCTTTTACTTTGAGGGAAAAGCAGCAAGAGCAAGTCCAGGAGCAGGAATTCAAGAAACCGACTCTGTCTGCATGCAATCTAAATAATGGCACCAGGTAACTAGTAATGAATAGCACTACTTGTAACCCTTACTTTGTATTGCAATTAGAACATTTTCTAAATTTAAAAAGAAAGAATTATATACCCAATAAAGCCTGTGGAGATT
The DNA here is from genome assembly GCA_031772625.1 of Pinus tabuliformis. Classification (NCBI taxonomy): domain Eukaryota; kingdom Viridiplantae; phylum Streptophyta; class Pinopsida; order Pinales; family Pinaceae; genus Pinus; species Pinus tabuliformis. The sequence continues at coordinate 855,959,686 of CM062816.1, forward strand.
ACCTTGATGTCGCCGCGAATTTTCATGAAATGACGTAAACCTGACTGATCTGCGCCCTCTGCACAGAAATCCCACCATCGAGCAGTGATACTGCCATCATGAAGAGCTACAACAGGAGTTTCTAAGGCTCGATACCCTTAAGGCTAATAAGAAGCAAGAAGAGATGGAGAGGGAGACAGTTTTCTGCCCCAATTGCACAAAGAGACCAGTAAATGATCCAGTGAATGACGCCAGTGAGCTTATTGATCCAGTGAATGGCGTATAGTATAGAGTTTCGCCATTATAATTGGTATAGAGTTTCACCATTATAATTAGCCGCCGAGAGGGAAGAGATCCTAAATAGACAACGATCCCAGCACGCCCGCAAGCAAGGAGATTGTCGAGAAATAAAATAGATAGGAGCAACAGCTTAGAGTATGAAAGACATGTACATCCTGTGGAAGTGCCTCGCCTCCAGCCACCTACACATGAATAGGTCGATTCAGTACACGCATGGGCATCTTCATGCAAGGCCTCCTCTCGCCACACCCATGAGCCCTCCTCTCGCCACACTCAACTTCATGCAAGCTACCTGTCTTCCCATCTTCATGCAGCAACCAAAGTTTATAAAACATTTTTATAATACGTTGGCAATGAAAAAATTGTAAACATTAAATGTTACAGAATTAATGTTAGCATTCATTCAATTGTTAGTTTATGGGAAGTAAACTAATGAATATAACCTATGTTTTTGCCTCATCTCTTCGAGAAGAGGCCACATAAGATGGTGAAAGAGGTTGCAGTGTAAAATATACAGAGCTTGATTACAAACTTTGGTTATTTGTTACTGTTAAGCTGCGAAACTAATGCTTATGCTTACTATAGTCCCTGGCAATTGCCAGATAGCAGGGAGTAATAATATCGAACAATCTACCTTCGTCCCTCAATTATTATCACCCTCACACTAATACAAATTTATTTCATCGAATACTTACCTCACTAATAATATATAGTGGGTAAAGATTATTGGAGAATTTAATTTCAACCATTTTGTAAGTGTCAAAATTGGCCATCCAAGTGTCCCAATTTAATTTTAGTTAGTTCAATTTAATTTAATTTCACTCTAGTTATTTATTATTCATGTTTCCAACATGATATTATCTAAGTGATTTGTATTGAGGAAAAAAATCTTCTACTCCATTCTCTTCAATTAATTTTTATCATAATATGAGAACAGCAAATCACATAGGACTCCATAAAGAGCCACACTTCCAATTTTTTCGACTCGCAAAATAAAAATAAAGGTCGTGAGAGGCCGAGGAGAAAAATGTGAATTCCGCCCCTGTGAAAAAGGCTCAATACGTCATTTTCGCATCTCAGCCGAAAAAATCTATGCCAAAAACGACAAATTTATTGAATTTTGGAATTTTTAAAATTGAAGCACCACGTTAATTAAAAGAGTGTGCAAAATTACGCATAAAAGTCCATCCGGGCCGTGCAAACCTTCAAGCGACATTTTAAAAAAAGAAGAGGTCCTAAGTCGTTTTACTTGATCCACTAAACGGCAAACCAAAATTTTGAAGTTCAAAAAAGTGTGATGTAAAAAAAAAATATATATTATTAATAAGCCTAGTCTACTCTGCTACGGGAGTTGTTTTGAAAGTTATGGAAATTCTAGTTATATTTAGAGAAAATCTGGGGAAGCTTTTTGTAAATCTAAGTTATAGTGGTTAAATATCAAAATTTTAAGTGTCATAGACGTTTTTGATGATGCTGAATCCATTTCCATCATCAAAAACACCATTCAAACACTGCCTCTACAAGATTTTTTGAAAATTTTTACATAAATTCCGGCCACTTTTAACCATCCTAACAATTCCTCTACCTAATTAATATCCCTTATTAATAAGATGGCTCCTTATTAATATCCTGCAGCATGGCAAGTGAATAAAGCATAAGCTAATTCATTGACTATCCAATTAGTAACTTTGACTAAAAATTAAAAATTCCTGTGTAAAATTAACATTATAGAAAAGAAAATATTTATTTTTTAAAATATTTTATTTTCATTTTTCTTACCTTCTATTGGTTATATCTCTTTCATAAATCCCTCACCGCCAATTTTAATATATCTAAACAATGCATAGTCCAAAGAGTAAACAATGCATAATCCAAAGAGTAACAAGCATATTGATCATTCAAACAAAGATGAATCAACTCCCCCATCCATGCGACCATCCGTTTAATAAGCATATTGATCACTAAACGAAGCTGCTGATAATCACATGGAATGAAATATATTTATGTTTATTCTAAAATTTTGCCAAAATCGATTGTACAATCAGATGCAATTAATTTCGTTGGCAGTTAATGCTAAATATTGCTTTCAAAACCAGAATATGTCTAGATGACGAAAAGTTTGCATATCACTTGATGTCACAAAACCGAGACTTTTGGCTTAGATTTACCGTCAAGTTCTCCTTGCCAGGTGCAGGCGAATTGAAACGAAGCAGGGCGTGCAGTGTCATCTATATATTTTTTTGACTTACTTGAAGAACCAACAAATAAAATTATATATTGAACTCCGTTCTCTGAGACGATCTAATCTGTGATTGTAAGTGCGGTTAGTCGTCATATATTAAAGAAAATGTGTACTAAATCACAACGCTGATGACCACCATTTTTTATTGGTTAAAGGATCTCAAATATGTACACTATCTTTGTCAAATTATAGAAGTTTCAGAAGTTGGTACCATGTTTGCATTAAATTGGTCAGTCTATTAATAAATTGATAAAAGAGTTACAAACAATTATAATATATATATTATTAAAAATTAATAACAACACCAATTAATCACAGACACATCCACGTGGCATAATTCACGAACCATTATCATTCGCTTAGTCATTCTTATCTTTTTGCAATTTATTTTGGTGGAAGAAGTATCTAATGAGTGGTTAATATTTTATGTTGAAAAAAAATCTAAAAATGGTTATAAGTTCACATGGAATGTCCAGTTCACTTTCAAATTTAATTCAATTGAAATAATCAATTAAAATTATTATGAAATTTGTAAGGAATAATATTTTGAGTTAAAAATTTGTGTTAATTTATGTTTTATATTAATAAGAGAAGATTAAGTTATGAAAAATAAGATTTGTGTCAATTTATGTTTTATATAATAATATAATATTATATCTTAAATCAATAAATTAAAAAATAAAAACAAAACAAAAATTATTCTAATCAAGGATATTATTTTTGAAATAAATTATCGTAGAATATTATAATCTTTTTAAATCATTCTTATATTCATTATTCATTACTGTTTACCACCAAACTGGCTCATAACAATCATTTTCCACTTTTGCCTAAAGGCAACAAATGTTATATATATATATATATATATTTTCTCAGTAAAGACGGTCTTTGACCATTACCACCAATTGCCTCAAAAATCAAACAAAAATAATTTAATACTTGAACACAAATTCAAGTCCATCGTACAATAAGTTCCACCACAATCAACCATTAAGACAAGTTTTACAACCCTTTATGAACTTTTACAACACATCCACCTGATTATATATATTTGTAAGTGACCCAATATAAAACAAAAAATTATTAGTCAATTATTCTATGCCACATATAATATGAAAATGTTAAACAATTGATAGCCTAGTTATTACTTTGTAAAGAAACCATAGCATAAACAACTTGCATATTTTTTATTAGTAGTATATTCCCCGAGACATATTGACTTGCATATTCTTGTTGTCGACAGATTTCAACCAAGATTTAATTATCTTTGGCCTCGTGCCTTCACAACATGCTTATTTTTCTTATCGTTTGAACATATAAGTGTTTATTATTAATATGTGCAACTCTTTCCATCTTATTTAGCTACAAGGAATTAATCTTGTTTTGACAAAAAATTAAACAACAGTTTACAAAGTTAACATTATAAACCAATTTATATATATAAACTAAGCCACAAAACTATGTCTTTATTATTTTCCACTCTAATTTAACTATATTTAAACTAAGCAAGAGTAGCTACTTTATAGCCCTTGTTCAAATGTAAAAACTAATTCATACCTTTCATAGTTCAATAATTAAATAATTAAATTAAATGGCAAATAACACTAGCCATAAGACCTTGTTACTTAAAGTTTTTAAAAAAGCACACATGATTTGTTTTAAATATCTTCGTTCAAGCCAAGCACAAGGACTTCTTTTTTATTAAGAAAAAATTTGATGTTACATAAGTTGTTTCATTTGAAGGTTGCTCCTTTTTATTCACAAAAGGCTCGTTCAATTTTTTGAACAAGCGCATTGGTATCATTTTTGAAGGATCTATGTAATTAAAAAGGCTCAAGTAATTAAAGGGCTCTAGTAAGTAAAAAAAAAGGCTTTGTTGTTTGTTACTTTCACAAAGGACAAAAGATATACAAATTATTTGCGAAGAGGGTCCATTTAATAAAGGGGTTTTCATCAGATTAGTGGCAAGCTTTGAAATATTATATTATTTTCGTAGAGGGTCTATTTAATAAAGGGGTTTTCATCAAATCAGTGGCAAGCTTTGTAATATTATATTATTTTCGAAGAGGGTCTATTTAATAAACGGGTTTTCATCAGATCAGTGGTAAGCTTTGAAATATTATTTTTTGCTAGAAACATTGGAAGAGGGGTTTGTGATAATTTGAAGCGCCATTTTTTAGATTCATTTGCTTTGTAGAAGCTAAGTAGTAGAGTAGCCATTGTAGAGGGATAATAACAAGAAACTGCCATGTCTATAAATTTATTTTCTTGATGAGACGAAACAAATGGGAAAGTCTAAGAGGCTAGGAAAGTTGAAGCGACAATAAGAGATGTTCAAAATCTATTTGAAAGAATTGGAAATGAAGAGGCAAAATGATGCTTTCACATTAAAATGCATAAAAGAATCTATATGTGACAACATTCTTCCTCTCATTTTAGATGCCAAGGAGGCCTGGGATACCCTTGAGAGGAGTTTTGGTGTAAGGGGGAGCATTGATGTTGAAGATGAAGGTGGATCTATAGCAGAAAATATACAACAAAATGAAAATTTTATGAATCCCACTGTGCTTAGCCACAAGTGGATGATGAGTGAAGAATTTGTAGAAGAAGAAGAGAAAGATAAAATATATGCTTGTGAATCCCACTATACAAAACTTCAGGTGGATGAAAATTTGGTGATTCCAGCAACAGATCTTGTTGATGACAATTTGGTGAATCCAACAACAGAACTTGTTGATAATAGTGAAGCAGCCAATGTTATGGTGAATCTGGCAATTAATATTGATAATGTAAATTTTGATGAAGAATTATTGCCTGAACATGGATGGTTGCAGATGATGCAACAAAAACATCAGATGAACATAATGCTATTTGGTGAGATAATCCCACTTAAATCTGAAAGCCAAGTGGAAGACAACATGTCTGCAACAACACAGGTTAGTACAAAAGTGGAAGAGTTAGAGATAGGGATAGAGGCAGAAGAAAAGAAGGAAGCCCATCAAGAAAAAACAGAGACAGAGGTAGAGACAGATAAGGAAGTGCAACAAGAAAAAGCTCTCATTGCAAAGCAGAAGAACCAATGTGGTTCTGTAAATATTTTTAATTCTAACATTGATTCTCAGTGTGCAGGTACACAGAACGATTATGAAGAAGAGTTAAATTTCCTTCAAGCATGGCTTGCAACACCATGCCTTGAAAAAATCTGCATAGAAGTTACAAAAATGAACCTTGAAGATGGCGTGGATGATGAACAAATTAATGAGTTTTCCAGGTATTGGAGTCCTGAAGAAATATTTTTTTATTATAATCTTATATTGCATCAGATTGATGATGAAAAGAACATTGGATAAGATAACATGTGGCAGCAACCCACATACAAACCATTTTTTGAAGAAGTCCGGGACATGCTTAGACAACCTGGAACAATAGATGACTTGCACCAGCAAATGAAGAAACTCAGGTTTGAAGGATACAACAAAGAGAAAAAGTTGAAATAATTTAAAGGCTACACGATCCGGAAGAAGAGAAGAAGAAAAGTAAATTTAGTTGAAGTCAATTTTTTTAAATTGTAATCCTACCTGAGACATAGACCAGCAGGTATTTTAATTGATTTTTTATGTGGTTGTAATTAAGGGGAAGTGTTGGAGAATCTAATTCCAACCATCTGCTAGGTGTCAAAACCGACCATCCAAGTGTGCCAGTTTAGTTTCAGTTAGTCCAGTTTACTTCAGTTATTTATTACTGATGTTTCCAATATAATCTTATTTAAGTGATTCTTAGTACTGAAAATAAAAATCCTTTCCTCCATTGTTTTGTTTTATTCAATTTTTGTCTAAATTGTGTCCGTGTTTTAGCAATTCCGGGAATATATATCCAACCCCATGTTTTTGCCTTAATGACTCTTTGGCCTAAAGTTATCTCAATTTCAATGGTTTGTCACAAAACAATAACAACAAACACAATGACAATAACACAGACTACATAACATTACTACACGAAATCCTAAGGAACTCAAGGCAATAGATAGGTAGACAAAATAAACAAACCAGAGCACAATAGAATCCACATAATCCCATGACAAAGAACAAAGAGCGAAAAATTTGGTCGAGGAAGAGGCGATTCATTTTAAATATGCCCATTATCTCTCTAATACAGTCCCATGAGAAAAAATAGATGACACACTGTGAAACTAGATTCGTCATATTTTCCTCAAGTGTCTAAATCCTACGAATTGGACACGATTCGCAAGAATGCAAATCCTAAATTTGGGACATGTCGTGTCCTAACAAGACATGCTCGAATCTGGGTCGTGTCCCATTAGGACACAATGTGTCTCGAAAATTGGATTCGAATCCGGCGAAAATGAAACCCGTGGGCTTTAAAAACAACGCATTCCTATTTTTCTTTACCATTTTCTCTCATTCCTTTTGCAAATAGTGAGCTGTGGGTTTTCTATTAGAAGTTTGGAGTAAGGATCCAAGGGTTTGAAGCACTCGGCAAGGAGATTCAATCACCATGTAAGTGCATTTCATCTCTATTTTTTTGCATTTGTATTACAGCAGTTTGTATATGCATTTCTTTTACAAATTTGTCCATGTTTTATTTATCTTTTTTACATTATTCATGGCTCAACTAAGGGCAGTTGGTAGGGGGCAAAGGAAGGGGGAAAATGTCCCCATTGAAGATGCCCTTCCTCCCCCAATATCATCAATGTCTGCTGCAAGTAATGTTGAGGGAAGACTTCCTCCTAAAGACAACATTGAGAAATACCCCTTGTGGAAATATGTCACAAGAGAGGATGGGCCAAGCACCAAGGGGAAGGGAGGAGGAAATGTGCATTGGATATGCAACTTTTGCTACAATATTTTCACAAGCACATATTTTCGTGTGAAAGGCCATTTGTTGGCTTTACCAGATTGTGGAGTTAGAGCTTGTAAAGTTGTTCCTTTACAAAAGAGGAAAGAAATGGAAAAAGAGTTCATTGTTGGTATGGCAAATGTGGTTGCAAAATCAAGAAAAACCAAGAATGATGACCCCCTTCCATTTTTTAGGAAAGGCACCACCAAATGTCCATTTGAGAGTTCTATTGGGGGATAAGCAGCAAAAAGAAAGGCAATTTCACTTGGTCCAATGGACATATTTTTCAAAAAGAGAAATGGGAATAGCTTGATCTCACCATTACCTTCTTTTTCTATCAAAACTTCATATCCTTTAGTGTTGCATGCTCACCTCTATTTATTGAGATGTGTCGAGCTCTAACTCACGGGTCTTCATCATGGTATGTGCCTCCTGGTTTAGAGAAGCTTAGAACCACATTGTTGACGAAGGCAAAAAAAGAGGTGCAAAAAATGCTTGAGCCTATTAAATTATCATGGCCAACATCACGGTTAACATTGTTTCTGATGGATGGACAATTCTAGCATGATACCCACTCATAAAATTCATGGTGTCTTCCTTGAATGGTCCAGTTTTCTTGAAAGCCATGGATACACTTGGAGAATATTAGGATGCACAATTTATGGGTGAGTTGTTTATTAAATTTATTAAAGATGTAGGTGTTGATTCTTGTGTGCAAATCATTATGGATAATGCACCTGTTTGCAAGGTTGCTCGCATGATTGTGGAAGCTAAATATCCACAAGTGTTTTGGACACCTTGCATTGTCCATTCATTGAACTTAGCACTGAAATCCATTGCTTCTGATGTGCTTTGGATTGGTAACATTATTAAGGATGCATGACATATCCATAACTTTGTGCAAAATCATACAAATGCCCTCATTATCTACAAGGAGTACATCAATCTATCATTGTTGAAGATTGTTGATACACGGTTTGCCTCTTCATTCATCATGCTGAAGAGGTTGAGGGAGGTCAAGACCGCTCTTGGGACCATGGTTATTTCAGAGTTTTGGTCTTTTTGGAGAATGACAGATCAAGTAGCCTCTAAAAGAGTGAAGGACACAACGCTGGATGATGCTTGGTGGGAGAGTGTAGATCTAATTATTCAAATCATGGACCCTATCATTTCTTTGCTTTGATTTGCAGATACAAACAAACCCATTCTAGGAGAGGTTTATGAGGGATGGGATTCTATGATTGAGTCTACGAGGAGCATATTCTACAGAGTGAGTGCCCCGAGTATGAGACATCACCAGAGGCCTTTTGTGGTACCATACAGGATATTCTTGTCAGCAGATGGGACAAGAATTACACACCTTTACATTATTTGGCTCACTCATTGAACCCAAAATACTACAGCCATGAGTGGTTGAATGGTGGACCTTCCCACATATTCCCTCTTCACATGGATGGTGAAATATCACAAGGGATGAAAGATGCATTCAGGAAAGTTTTTCAAGATAAAGCATTGCTTGATGAGGTGGAGGATGGCTTTGAAGAGTTTTCCATTAGCAGAATCATGGGGCAATAAGCCCTCCTCTTTAGTAGTTAGCCATGAGGCTCCTCTCTCAAGTGACTTCATCCTCTTGTTGCAAGAGGAATGGGAGCACATATGGGAATTTGTATAGTGTGAAGAAGAGCAGGCTTGAGCAGTCCAGGGCAGAGACAATGGTGTATGTGCACATCAACCTTCGTCTTATTTACAGGGAGAGGGGAGAGTGGTTGAAGGGAAAGACAAAGATGTGGGATGTCTTTCGTAATGATATGTGTCTGGACATTAATGTTGAGTTGGCATTGGCCAACATGGATCTCAATGATCCAGTGCTAGAGCTTGTTAGATTTGATGACTGCGATATTGTAGAGGGGTCATCATCCACACTAGCAGATGCAAAGGCGACTATGGATACAGGGGAGGAGGAGGATGCAGAGGAGAGCAGTGGTGACCATGATGATGAGGACATTGATCCTGACTATGAGGATTGATAACTCATGAGTCATGGGCTACCTACTGCCTTGAGGCTTGTATATCTGTAGTTGTTTTATATTTTCTATTTCTATTTTCCATTGGCATTGCACTACCTATGAAACACATTTTGATTTGATGACTTAATGAGAAAACTACAACTGTCAGTGTCTTTATCTTACTATCTTGTCTTTCTCCTATTGGATCATTGATGAATTGAATATGTATTATGATTTATCATTTATGAATTTAGAATTTATGATTCATTGATTTATCATTTATGATTTATGTGACAATGACATGTATTTGAATTTTTTATGTACTATGCATGCTATAATGTTACTAACTTACTTTGTAAACAGTAAAACTAACATCTAGATAAAGATCTATGTTTGAAATCCCCATATCCCCATATCAGATTACTTAGATGATACCGAATTGATGAAGAGGAAGAGGAGTTTCAGGGTTAAGATGCCTATGATTTGTATAATATAGTCCTATGAGAAAGAACACATAACACACAACACAGAGTATTCGGGAAGAGGAGTTCCATGAAAAAGATTCACATGATCTCAATAATATGTCAAGTTCTCTTAACCCTTGGATGATACCCTCGGATCTACCCGCTAATCATTCCTAACGTTCAAAATGTTTTATTTTCCAAATGCAATGTTTGATTTTTTTAAGATCCACCCGTTAATCATTCCCAACGTTCAATTCAAATGCAATTTATGATTTCGAAAAAAAAGGGTTACAGTGCTAATTCCAAATAATTAAAAAATTTAGGACTTAGGAAATTTTCATCTTAATTCAGGAATCACATTCGCTATGATTGTAATTGCGAAGCCAATTAAATAAGATTGATGTTATTAAAAATTTCAAAAAAGTAATCAACAATTTGGAAATGATATTTTTCTTTTTTTCGCAATGGCACACCCTGGCTGCAATAAAGCTTTGGGAGATTTCAGATCTCCACTATTTAAGCGGAGAGATCGTGATCAATCTGTTTTTTCTTCTATCTTTTATTTTATGGATATTACGGAGATGATGAGTGAACCTAACAAGTTTTTTATTAAATGTTTCTTTTGGTTAAATTGTTTTTTCGTTGTATGTTGCGTTAGGTTTAAGTGGAGTTTTAGTAAAGATAAAGTATATACATATCTGGTTATTTTACACTTCATTAAAGATATTGGATATGTATAATCTATAAAAATATAAATATAAATATTTATTTAATGTAATATTTTTTTATTTAAAAAAAATAAACTAGCAATTGTCCCAAAAGGTACAAAGAGAGACCAATAGGATTATTAAATTAGAATTGTTGAATTTCTCTAGAAGAGATGTTGGTTCAAGTCTACAAGGAGCAAAGAGATTTGATGTTTGGAGTTCTATGCTTTTTGGACACCATATTCCTTTAAATACAACTTAGAAAAGTTCAAGCCCAATGCAGTAAACAGTTCTGCCATGATATTGACAAATTCAAAGTAAACTGGTATACAAGAGAATGTACCAAGCTAAACCACAAGTTACACATCTTCAGACCTGAAAAAGTACATAACAATGGTTTGGCAAATCAATAACGATATCATAATTGCTTTTCCTTCCACATACATCCAATTGCTCCAAAGGGGAGTGCAAAAGCAATCTCCTATAAAAATGGACCTCTATATCTAAAAATGGACCGCATGTATTCAGTGTCAAATTTTAGAATAGAGAAAACAAAATAACTTATGAGTTCACTTGACCTTCACTGCCAATTTTGGTTAAGAAGTAATTCAGTGCCCAAAGATCATCCAATTGTACACAGTCTCTCATATAATTGTCTACAACCTCTAAAGTTCTCCTAATTGGATAGTGGTACCGGTGTCTAAGAAGAGTGACACCCTTGCATTTCTCATGAAAATGATCAAGCTGTCCTAACATAGAAAAAAACTACAAAACAACCATCATGTGACTTGCTTAACAGACATGAAACTTACATCAGAGATTGATGGGTTTTCACATATTACTTTCACTGAAATAGAGAAGAGATGGTGAGAAAGACTTGATATTATGTATTATTATGTTTTTCAATAAGTATGGTCAGCGCTTTTTTCCTTAGTTAATGTCCATGTGGATAACAATACTAAACTTCACTGTGGCTATCCTATTATGTATCATTTTTTACTTCATTTCATGTTATCTTAGATTGAACTTTGGCATTTTCTAAGAGTTGCATTTGCACTCCTACATTGTACTCATATTAATGGTATCCTTCAGTCTCATTGACCTATTTATGGTTATTTGTTAAACATTAATAAAATTATATTTGCACTCCCACATTGTATTCATACTAGTTGTACCCTTCAATCTCATTCACCTATTTATGGTTATTTGTTAGACTCATACTATTTGTATCCTTCAGTCCCATTCACCTATTTATGGTTATTTGTTAGACATTAATAAAATTATATTATGTTACTTTATGGAGCATTTTCATTTGATTTATTGTGGATTCTTGTTACCACTCCCACATTGTACTAATACTAATTGTATCCTTGTCCCATTGACCTATTTATGATAATTTGTCCCATTGATCTATTTATGATAATTTGTGGGACATTAATAAAATTAGATCATCTTATCTTACGGAGCATTTTCTTCTGACTTACTGTGGATTCTTGTAGATCACTCCTCGAGTTCAAAGAATTTCCAACCACCAGCTAATTTAAATGGGATCATTTTTCATAGTTGTAGCTTTTTGCTTGATTAGCATGATCAGTGTCATGCCAGTTTCCTTGAAATTAGTTACAGCGTGAAGTTCAACATGAAAAAAAAGAGATACGTCCCACTAAATAAACTGATACAACAAAACAAACATAGTAAATAGTAATACAATGAGACCTCATGCATGCAGAATTACAAGAGGGCTGGAAGGCTCACTTATAACTGCCAAGCCAAGTAGATGCCATTTAATTTTCATGTGAGTCATATATATGATGAAAAGAATAAATTAAAAAGATAGTTTACCCATAAAGATATGCAGAAACCTAATTCCCAAATGGGTTAACCATCACATACATTATCCAGCTGCGAACTACCGTGGCGGTGGGAATGTGAAATACATACTTGGAACCATAACCATTAGTTTGCAATTACATCTTTCAAACCCTTCGATCAACCTTGTCTATCTGCTGATATTTATGTAATAACTCAAATTCGGCAACAATACTCCAATAATTTGTATTTTATGTGATCTGGTTTTGCGCAATCTGAGTTGCGGCTCGAACATCCATATTTTTAAATGAAACTTTGTTTGCTTTCATGTATTTCCCAGGTCATTTGCAGGGTCGAGAAGTAAGCAGAAATGTAAACTTTTTTTATTTGAATTAATGCTGCATCTAACCTCTCGAACTTGGCTAACTTATAATCAAAGGCTTAATACTCTCCAGTGTTTGAACCCGGGTCGTTAAGGTAGCGGTCGTCTGCCTCGATAGCTACCACAGACCGACGGACCAGAGAAGCATAATTTTGTTCCTTATTTCCATCCTTTTTGATTCGTGAATTGTTTGGCTGCACTTTTCTTGTTGCTGTTACTTGATTCAAGTTTGTTACCTGTTATATATATTGTCTAAGTTTCAGCACTTTGTATTTTGCGTGCGTGGTGTTAAAATTCACAAGACTCACAGATTACATGCGGCAAAGATATTGGCCCGCAACACTTTATTTTGCATATATTATTATCCCGCATCTACACATCAAACATTGCGCGCGCTTTGCCTATCTATGCTCATGCGGATCCAATCATCCATGTGGATTCTTATCACAGACAAAAACATGGCCAAGAAAACAAATGAAGGCACCCTTGAAACGTAAATATTTTAGTTTGAATTACTTAACACTCCCACTCAGTCAAACATTTACCTGAACTCAGGCAATGTTGTAGTTCAATCCGAAGCCACCTTTGCAATATTGCAATTTTGTCCTTCTGAAAAGCTTTCTCTCATGCATTATCTAAAATTGACCCAATCTCACAAAATTCCACCTGTGCATTTTGCTTCTTCACTTGGTGAACTAAGTGGATTGTCATGGCAATGCAGCTCTGGCTGTCACATCTCAAAACTGTGGGACTCAACTGCCCCGTTTCAAAATCTGCAATCAACTCTCCTGACCAGACTAGCTGCTTGATTTCATAAAAAGCTGCTAGGTACTCTGCTTCCGCACTCAAAAGAGAAATATTGGACTGCTTCCTACTGGCCTATGAGACGATTCCACCCTTCTATTTGAAGCAGTAATCTCATGTAGGCCCACGACATCAAAATCTCTTGCCCATCCACATCACAATATCTGATTAGCGGCAATGCATCGTCCAAACTTCCACTGATGTGATGCTGAAGTCCGTTGGACATAAAATACTTGAAAATCTGCTAAACTGCTGTTGACTATTGTGAATAAGGACCTTTCAAGAATTTAACTATATTACTGATAGCATATGTGATATCAGGTCTCACACCTGAAAAATTGCTTAATTGCAGCCCAATATTACAATCTATAACTACTCAAGATTTGACTAACATTGCCGAAGACATATTGTAATATCAAGGCTCGTTGTTATGTTCCAAAACTTTTAATCTGATCCTTTTGTAATTTTAAAATTGTTTTGAAATAAAAATCTGGAAACTGAAAGTGCCAACAGCAGCATCAACAGAAATAAAACAACAGTAATGATTTTACCAGCAACAGTAGATTGAGTACTAACAGCAGACAATTCTTGCAATTTGCCAACTGTAAATCTTATAGCAGATTCCGGCAGCACTAACAGAAGGACCAAACTGTGTAAAAGATTCTGCTAGGCATTTTGAATATCTTCGTAGCAATAAAATACAAAAAAACAGTGTCAGTCAACAAAATGTTTACCTGCGAGGGATGAATCCACATTGACAATCCCTTTTTCCTTGCCCTATGCACTCACTGTATACGAAGGTGTAATTACGCCGTTTACTCCATCTTTAACATCTCCACTTTACAGGAATTTCTCCTCCAGAAAAACGCTTCGATGCTAGCCATATTCAACAGTGACATTGGCAGGCCCGGTTTCTCTGGCTTTCTGTGCAACGAGGAATCTATGCTGCTGCCTCAGCATGGATGAAGAGGATGTAATTTAAAAAAAAAAGAAACCACCTCTCAGCGTCGATGAAGAGGGTCTAATTCAGAGGAATTAATTTTAAAAGCCAAGAAACATGGATTGAGAGGATCTAATTTATTGTAAATCAAGAAACCGCCTCAGCATGGATGACCTTCAAGCATGAACACCACCTCTATCATGAATGGCCTGTCCAAAGGATTAGGGGATGTGCACAGAAGAGCCACTTTCACTGCCAGCAGAAACTCCTCCCACTCTGAAGATTATGGATCCAGTTCCAAAAGGCTTGGATCAAACAGCTCTGAAATCTGCCCTGTTTGAAGCTGTCTCTTCACCCATTTCACTATATCTTCATCCTGGGTGAACATGACCGGCCTCCTACCAGTAAGAAGTTCCAACAATACAATTCCGAAGCTGTAGACATCAGATTCTTTTGTCATCTGCCCCGTTGAATTTATTTCAGGAGAAACTTACCCCAGAGAGCCAGCAGGGGTGGGTGCAGATGAAGAGGGATCTGCTGGAATGGCTGCCAGTCTGAACACGATTCCATACCTGGTTCTGCTCAGTACATGTTCTTCATCAAAATGCCTTGTGGCTTCCAGAGCATTGGCGTAAGAAATTGGGTTGTAGAACATGATCAGTTTATTCTCTTGGTCATCACTGGTTTCTCTCAGTCGCCGTCTCTTGCGCTCCATTTTCACAAGAGAAATCACCAAGCAGGCTGTGGCGCTGACAAGAAACAGTGCCCCGCATGCCACAGTTATGGCGATTAACAGTATCCCGCTTTCCATGCCGATGTATGAGATATTTTACTTGAACAGATGTCAATCAGAGCAGATAAACACAAGTCAGATGTCAATTAAACCAGATGCGCCAGATGTCTATGTGAGAATCAAAAGAACGACGAAATGTTCTTTCAAAGGAAGGCCTATCAGCCTTACTTGAACAGATGTCAATTAGAGCAGATAAACACAGGTCAGATGTCAATTAAACCAGATGCACCAGATGTCTATGTGAGAATCAAAAGAACGACGAAATGCTCTTTCAAAGGAAGGCCTATCGGCCTAAAAATAAAAATGGTATAGTTTGTATTATAAAATATTTTTATACATTTAATATTTTCAATAGAGTGTGTTTTAGTTGTGTAATAGAAATTGCATTATTTTTTAAGCACAAAATTATAAAAAAAGAATAATTTAGATTCGTTGATTACTAGGAAACCAAGCAAATTTAAAATAAGAAGACAAGCTAATTAGAAATTGAAAATACAAAACATATATATTGATATTCAATTTGACATCATAAATGATCACTATGTTTTGCCAAGGTAATTGTTTCCTCTTTTCTCGTGAATGCCAATCCATCTTGATAAGTTGTTAGGATAAAATGACATGGAGACAATGACAACATTTCCTTGAGGCAGTTCCATTTCTAGGGTCTGCAACAGTTGTGTGAGTTTGATCTTATTCTTGAAGACATTTATGCGAGCTTGTAGATGAAGTCATTATCACAGTTGTATCTCTTTCTTCTCCATTGGATGAATCCTTGAGGCAGTTCCATTCCTAGGGTTTGTAACAGTTGTGATTTTGATCTTGTTCTTGAAGACATTTATGTGAGCTTGTAGATGAAGCCATTATCATGGTTGTATCTCTTTCTTCTCCATTCGATCGATTCAGACGAGAGTGAGGAGATGGTGTAGGAGGAAGGTGGATCCAAAGTCTATGAGATGAGATGTATGTGGGGCTTAGCAGAGTCTAATGGACTAGATTTAGCTGCAAATTTTCTTTTTGCTATTGCATATTGTCTTGGTTGTGATTTGAGGGATTCTTAGATCCTTTTTGGTCTTTCCATCCATTTTTTTTCTTAGCTTTACAGGGTTGAGAATGCCTGTGAGAAGAAAAGCAAGCATTATGACTTGGGTATTGACATGACCTACAACAAAATATTTTTTTTTTTAATCTAACAACTACAAAAGCTTATACCATTCCAATTGATCAAGATCCTATCATGTTACAATACATGGATAAAGGGTTGAATACATGAAACCATCTCTAAAAAGAGAACCTAGAGTAACCCCAAAATTAGTGTTCATAATCAAAAACTATTTAGCCATCCTTTTTATTTTGAAGTAAACTGTAAAGAATACCTTGAAAGTAAATTTGGTAAGAGTGCTTTGGAATATATTAATATTTTATATTTTTAAGTAATTTTGAAATATATCTGAAAATTTCAATTATGCATTTTTTAAGGATGGAAATAAACAAAAAAAATAGCCTTTTATTGGGTTTTCTAGAAAATGATTTTTATTCCCATGAAGCGTGTAGATTGGGATTTAAGGAGCATCCATGTTATACAAGGAAAATCAAGGGGATGGATTTGATTACCATTTTATTTTTTTTTCAGGTAAATGATGGAAGGATGATTTTTCCATTGATACAAAATGGTTGACTTGAATGGTTTGTCCTGGAAATATGATTATGTTGTGGGAGGATCCCTCTGTAAGTTGTGGGAAAAATATTTTCTTCTCAGGGTTATGTTCAATGCTTTAAGGGAGGAGTGTTTTATTTATCATAGATAATTTATGCAACAAGAAGGTTTTTTTGGTAATAAAAGATTTATATAGACAAGCTATGTTATTAAAGTGAGAGATAGTTACATAAGAATAAACAAAAATGCTAAAAAAGATTGTACTCTCAAAAATTGGGATACAAAGATCTCAAGGATGAGAAGGGAATACATGAGTTGGAGTAGTGGTTTCAAAAAGTGTATAACCTCAAATGCCATATAAATGCTAGAATTTCTATATCATTATGTTCAAAGTTGTTGAGATTTTCTGTTTGGAATAAGATAGGAAAAATCTCAGCTGATGACAACAATAGAAATTCAGTTCCTAGATTAGCTCCAGGTTGTTGGGAGATGATTAATGCCTCCTATATTTGATGTGAGTGAGTTAATGAGGTTGTTAGATTCTCTATGCTATATAACATGCAACCATTCAGATGTTTTCTATGAGGGTGAGAGTTTTGTGAGGATTGCTTTGATGTAATCTCCTGTTTTGATTAATAAATTGCCGATGCCTATGTTGTGTGGACGTAGCCCAGATTGGTTGGGTGAACCACGTTAAAAGCTGTGTCTTTATGTGCTTGATTAAGTTTGTTGTGTATTTGTTTTTAATTTAGCTGTGCATCTGCTTACCAACAAGTGGTATCAGAGCAATGTTGGAGGTGGAGCACCGTTGATGCGTGGATCAGGCAGCGTGCTGGAGCGCAGGTGTTGCTGGAGCGCTGAGCCTACGTGTGAAAACTGATGCTGGTGCGTATAACATATTGGAACTGTGTTGGAGCGTTGTTATACATTTGGTGGACCGCCAAGGCGTTGGAGTGTGGGAATGTGTTGCTGGAGCGTGTGCTGGAGGCGGAGCGCTGATCTACCTGCGTGCCGGAGCGATGATGTGCCGGAGCGCTTATAACCTTTGGTGGAGTTTACACAGTTCTGCGTGGAGTTTACACATTTCTGTTATGTGCGTGGAGGTATTACGACTTTGATTCAAATGGAGCTTTGAAGCGTGTGCGTATTACATAAAACATTGTTGGTGCGTTAATGTTCAGTGTGGAACATCCAATGTTATGAAGGTTTTTTCATTAGCTATTTCCCATCCAATACTTGCGTATTGCTGTTATATATATTGGTATGTGCAGTGTTATACTTCCACATTCCTTCCTGTCCTGCGATCCCCGGTGTAGAAATGCGCAGACAAATTTAACAGCCAACTCTCAGTATGTTGAATGTCCGTGACTCTAAAGATGTTGAAAGTTTTCAGAATTTAATTGTGAAAACAATATGAATCTTTGAAACATCCAATCAAATTCAGAAATATTTCTTAAATTTCTATCGACATAACGAAACAGCACTGCCATCAACAAAGTCCAGGTTCAGGGGTACTTGAGAGCCATTAATCTGGTTTTGTTTTTTGAATGCTAGCACGGTGGTTTGACAGTGTTGTTAATCGGGTTTGTTTTTTTTTTTAATGCTGGCGCAGAGGTATTATTTTGCCTGAAAGGGATGTATTACTCTTGAGTTTGATACTCAGTTTATATACTGGAATTTTGCACAGCAATAAGTCAGTTTTTTTGTTGTGGAAAAACAAAGGCATAGGCAGTTTTTTTGTTGTGTAAAAACAAAGGCATAGGCAGTTTTTTTGTTGTGTAAAAACAAAGGCATAGGCAGTTTGTTTTTTAAATTGCTGGTATTTAAACGTTGGTTTTGGAGATTATTGTGTTTTTTGATACAAATGGCGAAAACTCAAAGTGCCCGGTTCGAAATCGAGAAGTTTAATGGGAAAAATAATTTCGAGATCTGGAAGGTAAAAATGCATGATCTGCTGGTACAGCAGGGCGTGGCAAAGGCATTGTTGGGCAGGTCCAAACTGCCTTCCCCCATGACAGATGATGAGTGGAATGAATTGGATGGCAGAGCCTTGAGCGGAATTCGGTTGTGTTTGGCTGATGATGTTTTATTTAACATCGTGTCAGAGAAGACTGCAGCTGGTTTGTGGACGAAGTTGGAGAAGCTGTATATGATGAAATCCTTGACAAATCGGATTCTCCTGAAACGGCAGCTTTACGGTTTGCGGATGAAAGAAGGTACCTCGATTACTGATCACCTGAATGTTTTTAATACCTTACTGGTGCAATTAGACAGTCTAGATGTGAAATTTGATTCAGAGGATAAGGCAATAACTCTATTGTGTTCATTGCCCGAATCCTGGGATCACTTTGTTACTTCCATAAGCTTTAGTACAACAGACATTCTTGAGTTTGACGATGTTGTTGGAGCCTTGTTGTCTGAGGAGACGAGGAAGAGATCGAATGCAGACACCTCTACATCAGAGGTAATGATGGCCAGAGGTCGCTCAAGAGAGAGACACTCCGGGGGAAAGCATAGCGACTCTCGTTCAAAGTCCAAAGGAAAGAAGACAAAGGTGAAGTGCTGGCATTGTGGCAAGGTTGGACATCTTAAAAAGGATTGCTGGAAGCGAAAGCAGGCTGCTAAAGAAGGCTCTTCGATAGAAAAGAAAGAAGCCAACACCACAGATACAGGTTCACTATCTGGTTCAGGTATGAGTGATGAGGTATTGTCTGTTAATGTTTCAAAACATGATCAACATTGGTTGTTAGATTCTGGGGCATCTAACCACATGTGTATTCATAAAGATTGGTTTAAGACATATAGATCAGTTGATGATGGAGTCGTGTACATGGGTAATGATGTCACTTGCAGTATTGTTGGGATAGGAAGTATACAACTGCAAATGTTTGATGGCACAACCAAAATGTTAACTGATGTGAGACACGTACCAGATCTAATAAAAAATCTAATTTCATTAGGAGCACTGGATACGAATGGATATAAAACTGTAATTCAAGGTGGAGTTATGAAAATCTATAAAGGTATTTTACTAGTGATGAAGGCTAAGAAGGTAGGAAATCTTTTTCAATTAGAAGGTAGAACTGGGTCAGATCATGTGTCTGTGTCTGAACATGACAGTAGTTCCATTCACTTATGGCATCAAAGATTGGGGCATATGAGTGAAAGAGGATTGAAAATTTTGGCTAACCGAAAGTTACTTCCTAATCTAAGATGTGGAAAGTTACATTTCTGTAAACATTGTCTGTTTGGTAAACAAAAGTTTAAAACAAGCAAACATACTAGTAAAGGCATACTTGATTATATCCATTCAGATGTTTGGGGTCTAGCCCCTACAGCGTCATATGGTGGCTCGTCATATTTTGTATCGTTTATTGATGACTTTTCTAGGAAAGTGTGGGTCTACATGTTAAAAAGGAAGTCTGATGTTTTTACAGTTTTCAAGCAGTTTAGAGCATTGGTAGAAAACAACACTGGTAGAACTATAAAATGTTTAAGAACTGACAATGGTGGTGAGTTTTCCTCCAAGGAGTTTGACAACTATTGCAAGGATGCAGGGATCGAGAGACATAAGACCACGGTTTATACTCCTCAGCAGAATGGAGTTGTTGAACGCATGAACAGGACTCTTCTAGAGAGAGCAAGGTGTATGCTGAGTAACGCTGGGTTGCAAAAGGAGTTGTGGACGGAAGCAGTGGCAACAGCTTGTTATGTGATCAACCGATCTCCATCAACGGCGATAGGCTGCAAGGTTCCGCAAGAGGTATGGAAAGGAAACCCTTGTGACTATTCTAAACTCAGAGTGTTCGGTTGTGATGCATATGCTCTAGTGCCTAAACATCAGCGAACTAAATTAGATCCAAAGTCTAAAAGGTATATCTTTGTTGGGTATGGTGATGGAACAAAGGGATATAGATTGTGGGATCCTACTACCCGCAAAATAATCATCAACAGAGATGTAAATTTTAATGAATCCTCTCTTGTACAGTTAGATGTAGATAGTAGATTGAAACAGGATGATGTATTTGATTTCCAGCACATTCAGTTTGACAACATTTCTAGTGATAGTCATAACGAACATAGTTCAGATTCTAGTCATGAACAGGTTTCAGAATCAGATTATGAACAGGGTTCAGATGGAGGTCATGAACAGGTCTCAGATGGCGATCATAAAGAAGTTCCTACAGATGATAGACAGCCAATTGTGGAAGCACCAGAAACATTCTTAAGGAGGTCTTCAAGGATCAAACGCCCTCCAAGAAGGTATGATGATCATGTTACTTCAATTGCTTTGATCGCTAATGATGATGAACCTTTGTGTTATCAGGAAGCTGTAGAAGGTTCAAATAGTGACAAGTGGAAAGCAGCCATGAAGGACGAAATGATGGCCTTGAGTAAGAATGGTACATGGGATCTGGTTGAGCTTCCGAAAGGCAGGAAAACTGTGGGGTGTAAATGGGTTTTCAAGCTGAAACGGGGTGTGAATGATACGGAAGACAAGTACAAAGCAAGGTTGGTTGCAAAAGGGTTTTCTCAGAAAGCTGGCATAGACTTTCATGAGATATTTTCACCAGTGGTTAAAATTGTTTCAATTAGAATTGTGTTAGCATTAGTGGCTTTGCTTGATTTAGAGTTGCAGCAGTTAGATGTTAAGACTGCATTTCTACATGGTGACTTAGATGAGGAAATATATATGGAACAACCGGAAGGGTTTGTTCAGCATCGCAATGAGAAATTTGTCTGCAGGCTTAAGAAGTCATTATATGGCCTGAAGCAGTCGCCTCGGCAGTGGTATAAGAAGTTTGATTCTTTCATGTTGAGTTAGAAATATGTTAGAAGTGAATATGATCATTGTGTTTATTTTAAACAGTTGAATAATGGCATATTCATTATCTTGGTATTGTATGTTGACGATATGCTTTTAGCAAGCAAAAGCATAGAAGAAATCAATAGGTTGAAGGCTCAGATGGCAAGGACATTTGATATGAAAGATCTAGGAGCAGCAAGACAGATTTTGGGCATGGAGATTTTCAGAGACAGGAGTAATGGTAAGCTGTGGCTATCACAACAGAAGTATGTTGAGAAAATACTTTTGAGGTTTGGTATGAATAATGTGAAGCCTGTGTCAGTCCCTTTAGCTTCCCATTTTAAGCTTTCTTCGAGTTTATGTCCTAATACAGATGAAGAAAAGGATTATATGTCTCGAATTCCGTATGCCAATGTAGTAGGGTGTTTAATGTATGCGATGGTTTGTACTCGACCAGATATTTCACATGCAGTTGGGGTTGTCAGCAGGTACATGGCAAATCTGGGTAAAGAACACTGGTCAGCAGTGAAATGGGTGCTTCGGTATTTGAGAGGCACAAGTAGTTATTGTATCACTTACAATAAGGGTAGTGAATCTGTTTGCGGGTATGTTAATTCTGATTTTGCAGGTGATTTGGATAAGAGAAGGTCAATTTCAGGATATGTCTTTACTCTTGTAGGTGGAGCTATTAGCTGGATGTCAAAGCTACAAAACATTGTTGCTTTATCCACTACTGAAGCAGAATACATTGCTGCTTCGCATGCTTGCAAAGAGGCGGTTTGGTTGAAAGGTTTGCTTGGTGAGTTTGGTAGGTTACAGGACAACATCAGGTTACTTTGTGATAGTCAAAGTGCAATACATTTGGCTAAGAATCCGACCTATCATAGTAAATCAAAGCATATTCCAATTAAGTACCATTTTGTAAGACAGGTTATCACTGAAAGGGGAGTCTCTCTTGAAAAGGTGCATACAAAGGAAAACTGTGCAGACATGTTCACGAAACCAGTTTTGTTGGAGAAGCTATGCTGGTGTTTGGCTTCTCTTGGCTTGCAGAAAAGATAAAATAATAATAACAGGGCATCAGGCGAATTGTTGTCAAGGTGGAGATTGTTGAGATTTTCTGTTTGGAATAAGATAGGAAAAATCTCAGCTGATGACAACAATAGAAATTCAGTTCCTAGATTAGCTCCAGGTTGTTGGGAGATGATTAATGCCTCCTATATTTGATGTGAGTGAGTTAATGAGGTTGTTAGATTCTCTATGCTATATAACAGGCAACCATTCGGATGTTTGCTATGAGGGTGAGAGTTTTGTGAGGATTTCTTTGATGTAATCTCCTGTTTTGATTAATAAATTGCCGATGCCTATGTTGTGTGGACGTAGCCCAGATTGGTTGGGTGAACCACGTTAAAAGTTGTGTCTTTATGTGCTTGATTAAGTTTGCGGTGTATTTGTTTTTAATTTAGCTTTGCATCTGCTTACCAACAAAAGTGACTATCTAGGACTTCGTTTATTAAAATAATTAGCAAGGACAAAGGTTAGTGATGAATTACTCACTCATTTACTCTCTTTTTTCTTATTTTGGCTTTGGAAAAAAGTAGTAGAAGCTTCAACTTGTCTTGGGATTGTGTAGAGAGGTAATACTATGGATTTTTTCTTCAAAGAAATGGTATGTGAACCCTATTATTAATCATTCAATGTTTTTCTCATCATAATTACATGGAGAGTTTCTTTAGCAAGGAACTTTACTCTACTCTCAATAAACATCTCAAAACATATTTAGTTTTAAAAATTTCAAATAAAATAGAGTAGGAGTACTCAAAGTGTAGGTGTGCTTGATTTCATTAACAAATAAAGGATACATGTTTAATTTTATGGAGTCCCACAAAGAGACCTTTCATGGGAGAGGTAGGACTATATTTTAGGGATTTTCACTGCCATAAATTTAAATTTATATTAGAAAAGAGCATCAACGATAAGATATAGTTCATGGTATTTAAACTACTTTTTATGTTTATTATGCATAAATAAATTTCAATGTTCCAAGTGATGTGCGATTCAATGGTGATTATAAATTGAGGGAGAAAATTTTATTTTATGGGGAATTTCCTTTTAATCTTATTTATAGTTAAGATTTATTATTATTATTATTATTATTATTATTATTATTATTATGGTGGTGGTTGTTATTATTATTTATTTATATCTTTAATTTTTGAGATATGATATTTTTTAACCGGTTGATTGTTTAAAATATAATCTATATAAAAAAGTGATAAAATGAAATAATGTTTAAAAAGAAATATATTGGAAAAAAAAAACAAATTAATATTTCTACTTCTGATATATTTTTTATTTTTTATTTTATCAAAATGTTTCTTTGGAAAATTATATAATTATTTATATATTAAAAAAAACTAAACAACTTTTACATACATTTCACTTTTAATTATTATCTAATCATAAATAATAACTTTTAACAACATTTAAAATTTTAAACACCTTTAATAATTATATTTAATAATAACAATTAATATATCAATTATAAATATATTTTTCATATTTTAGAAATTTGATATATAAATTATATATATATAAAGCCTCTATGAATAATAGTCTAATATTTTAAAAATAATGGTGGTGGAACTTTAATATATATAAATTTTTTAATGAATGAAGGTCTTCTAAGATGAAAAATGATTACATAAGTGTTTATAATTTATCAAATTTCTATAAGCGTCACTTTTATGAGATTTTTATTCGCTTATAGGTAATTACCAAAATAGATTACAAATAGTAAAAAGAGTTTGGTTAACCATAAATGATAGGGCACATAAAACTAGAAGACCTACAATATCAATATAAAACCGAAAGTTGTCACGAGTCAGGAGAAATGACTAAGGCAAGATTCTCTAGTTGAGAATCAAGTGATGTCAGCGACTTCAACTTGCAATGCACATGTTTCTCCATGTGGACCAATATTCCTTCAAAGAAATCCAATTTATCTTATATATGTCACTGCCCCTTTTGTAGGTTGGTCAATCTCTCTTACATATTCCACTAGTTTCTCTAGAGATCATTTATGAAGGACATTATCGTGTTCTTATCGTTATGTCGATCTCTACTAAGTTGTTCCAAAAGAAGAGTGATGTGTCTGAGCTAAATTCCAAAAGTTTCTTTGTTTGGGGCAGGATTGTGAGTGCTAAGTGCATAGGATGGGTTGGGATCTATAGCCCCACCTTGGCTTGGATCCTCTGATATGTGTCTTCCATATTGCCCCTGCTCACCGACCCCCCTCTAAACTTTTCCACATTGACATGGAATTATTATTTGCACCAAAGAATAATATGGCTTGGAGATGAAGAGGCTATAAGCACACTAAAGGGTTCAAACTTACCAATCCATCCTAAACAGTAAACCACTCTTGAATAACAAATCACCAAGAAAATTACAATGATGACTTAAGCATATGTCCCAAGATCTAGGTAACTAGGTGCCCATAGCCCACCAACATTAAAGCAAAGAACTCTCCAGATGACAACTTGGTTATAGAGGGTGACCTAACAAGAAAGTGTCTTTTCACTTCCTACTTAGGAAAAAAAACCTAAGACCACAACTAGAACAGAAAGGCCCCAAAATATAAGAGTAAGCCTTGAAGCAAAAAAAATCTAGAATTTTGAACAAATAGACAAAAGTCCCAACTAAATCGACTAAGTTCAATCCTAACATGGTTCAATACATTAGCTATAAATGTATGGATTCCCTAAACCCACATGAAGAATGACATAGAATCCTCCATACTAAAACCATAATAGAGAGGGGAACCTAGAGAGGTAGTGGTCTATTTCTTCCCGCTTAGTCTGCACCCCCAAGACCCCAAACAAAGCTGAAAGACCCTAACATTTAAGAATTTAAAGTCCCAGAATGATGAAACTCTTAAATTTTTACAAAAAAGTGATAGGAATACCAATTACACTAATTGGAAACAATAACAACAAATGAATGAAACCAAGTTGGGAAAAAGATTAACAATACCTTGTTTCGTACAAGTGAAACCAGAAGCGGCCTCTGCTAGCAATTAGTTATACAAGAGAACACCACGAGATCTGTAATTTTGAAGCTTAATTGCAATCATGAATGCCTCGAAACCCTTATACCGAGATCCAAAATGATATGTGATTGAAAGGTCTTTACTTCACCTCAAGCTCTCTAGACTCTCGGACATGGACGTTGAACACACAGACACTAACTAGCAGGAGTTTGTCATCCCCTAGATTCACCAACACTTTGTTGAATCCAACCAAACTGAAAGTAGCGGAAGCCTATTTCATTTGCATGGATGCAGATTTGGAGTCCCTACCACCATGCAAGATTCAAACCCACCTTCCACTACTCCCCTCCATCATCCAACTAGGAAACTTAACCATCTTGGGAAATTAAGTTAACTTACACTGCACATAAATATCCATGGAAGAGTTGTGCCACACCATCATGCCTTAATCACCAAGGGGGTTTGTGGGGTGGCAAGAAAAATTTTGTAGGGTGTTGCAGTCACTACAACACCCCCCCTCTTCCTCCCTCACCTCTTCTCTCCTTCTCCCCCTCTCCCTCTCTATCCCTCTAGCACTCTCTTTTTATCTTCCTCCCCTCCCCCCACTCCATTTATCTCTCTCTCCCTCTCCTCTATACCCCTCCTTTCTCTTCTCTCTATCTCCTTTCTCTTTCTCCTTCTATGTCTCCTTCCTCCCTCTCCCTCTCACTGTCTCTCCTCCCCTCCCTCCCTCTCCCTCTCACTGTCTCTCCTCCCCTCCCGCTCTCTCTTTTCCTCTCACCCTCTTCCTGCCTTCCCCATGTCTCCTTCTCTCCCTCTCCCTCTCTCTCCCTCTAACACTCTCTTTTTATCTCCATCCCTATCTCAATTTCTTTCTCTCTCTCTCTCCCCCTACTCAATCTCCCTTTTTCTCTCTTTATCCTCTCTCTCTCCCACTCTCTCCCCCTCTCTCCCCCCCTCTCTCTCCATCCCTCTCTCCCCTACACTCTCTTCCCTCTTCTCTCTCCCCATACTCTCTCTACCCTCTCTCCTCTCTCTCCTCTTCCTCTCTCCCCATACTCTCTCTACCCTCTCTCCCCCACTCCTTCCCTCCCTTCACATCTCCTTTGCTCTCCTTCCCTCTCTCCCTTTCTCCTTCTCTCTCCACTCACTACCTCTTCCTCTCCTTCTCTCTCGCTCCCTATTCTCTTCCACTCTCCCTCCCTCTTCTCTCCCCTTGCCTTTCTCTCCCTCTGACACTCTATTTTTCTCTCCATCCATATTATCTCTTGCTCCACCTCCCTTTCTCCCTCTCTCCCTTTCTCCCCCTCTCCCTTCCTCTCTCCCTCCCTCCCCCTTCTATCCTTCTCTCCCTCTCCCTCTCTCCCCTTGTAACACTCTTTTTCTCTTTCTCCCCTTTCTCTCCTCTCTCTCCCCTACTCTCTCTCCCTCTCCTTCCCTCTCTCTCCCTCCCCCTCTCCCTCCTTTCTCTCTTATATCTCTCCCCCTTCTCTCTGTCCCTCTCCTTCCCTCTCTCTTCCTTCCCCTCTCCCTCCTTCTCCTTCCCTCTCTATGTCTTCCCCTCTCCTTCCCTCTCCCTCCCTCTCTCTCTTTCTCTTTCTCTCCTCTCCCTCCCTCACTATCCCTCCATCGTCCCCCCTTCTCTTCCTCTACCCCTCTCCCTCCTTCCCTCTTCTCTACTTCTCTCCCTGTCTCCCTCTGACATTCTTTTTTTTTTTTCCATCCCTCTCTCCCCCTCTTTCTCCCTCTTCTCTCCTCTCCCTCTCTCCCTCCCTCTAACACTCTCATTTTCTCTCCATCCCTCTCTTTACCCCTTTCTTCCTCTCCCTCTCCCTCTCCCTCTCCCTCCATGTCCCCCTTTCCCTCCCTCCTTACCAACCCTTATGGCACATGCACTCTCTCCATTTCTATATCTCTCCTCTTTTTCTATTTTTTCCTCTCTTGCCTATCCCCTTATCCCTTCCCCTCTCTATCCACCTTTCTCCTCATGTGCTCTATGTTCCCCCTTACCCTCCCCTTATCCCTCCCGCTCTATCCACCTTTCTCCTCATGTGCTCTATGTTCCCCCTTACCCTTCACTCTCTTGCTTTCGCTTTATCTCTTTCTCACTCACTCAGTGACTCTTTCTAAGCGTTTTAATTTTCATTTAAATCTTTTTTGAATAAATCTAAAAGAAAGACACCTTTAAAGAAAAAATATCTCTGTTTCTGGAAAGTATGATAAAGCGTTATTGAAATTGGGATATTTTTTTCAAATAATGAATTAATTCTGTATTTTGCTATCTTTTTGCTATGGTTAATTATAATTTTTAATAAAATTAAAAACCAGCACTATAAAGTAGGTTTATAAAAAAGTGATCACATTATATATATGGATCATCATAAAAACATTCGAACGGAAAATAACTAGTGTAAAATCACCTTTAAAAGACCACATCCAATTTTTAAGTGCAGTGGGAAGATTTAAAACGAAGAATATGATGTGAAACTTATGTACAACTCTAATACAATAGAGAATTCTTCGAGGGCAAGTGTTTCTCAACCAGATCATGAGTTCTCGTGATTTGAAGTCTCAAAGTCAATCGTTGACTTTGTGATTGGTCCTCCAACAACCCAATGTTTCAAGGAATAACCGTCGTACACTATGTGAGGGCTAAGAAGAAAACAGAGGGGGAAGGTGTTTCAAGGAATAACCGTCGTACACCATGTGAGGGCTAAGAAGAAAACAGAGGGGGAGGAAGGAGAATCGATCCTGAGACCTCCTAAAAGGCAAAATGATAATGATTGTGATAAATATAAAAACAAAAACAAATCAAATCTTATGATGCGAAAGAAAGACAAAGATGATAATTGTGAAAATCAAATCTTCCCCTTTCTTCCCTCTCCCTCGCCACCGTTTCATCAATTCCTTCAAATCCCCGCTAAACTAAACCTCTATATTATATGATTTAATCTGTAAATTACGAACGTCGGTCTGCGTTAATTTTTTTTATTATTTTTTTTAAATCAACCTCCACATTACGCCCCCACTCCTGTTGATCCGCTGTTGTCGTTTTCGTATTCTCCTCCCTTCCACTAAGGATAGCAACGATCCACCGCCACGTTGAATGCCGGGGAACCGGCTTTCTGTGACCGGAGATCGCCTCGCTGCGCAGTTGGCACGTTGGCACAGGGGTGATTACCTGCCAAAGATGAACGAAATGTTACCGGCAACGAGATCGATTTAGTAGGCGGCCGTTTTGATTTCCTATCTGCCTCCGCTTTCTTCAGTTTACATTTTTTAACTTTATCTTTTTGGAAATCATCACCCCATGTGAGGGTATAGGTTATCGTCCTGCTATGCTAGGGCTTCAACTATCGAAATTATTTAAAGGAAGAAGTCTGAAATGTGATTTTTAAGTTGAATAGAGTTTTAACACTCCCAATCTACCACTAGGTGTTTTTGTAAACAGACTGATCATCAACACTATGTGTTTCCCTTTTAAGGTTCGAGGTATTGAGTTGTCAGAGTTTTAACTTTCATTGCTAGCAATTTCTCCAAATATGTGGTCCGTTATTATATTCTAGTGAAAGGCTAGTCAATATTTTCATTAAAAGAAGGTTTATGTCGCGAACTGTTAGGGAGATCCCATTAAACATCTCAAATCAAGAAATTACATGAAGCTTCATCTTCGAATTAATAATATCATTATTCCTAAAAATTCAAACAAATCTTGCAATTAAAGTCTTGTGTTCCTAAATTTTGTTGCTAATTGATTTAATTTTTGCACATATATTTGTTCAAGATTCCTCATATAAAATTTGGAGGCAGGCACACCCTCACAGAATCTAAAGGGTAACTAAATCATATGAATAAAACATAAATAGGCTTAATCATGAGAAACTAAACCGTAGACTAATGAAATGTAAAAAAGCATTACCCATGCTCAATGTACTGATGCTACAATTCTAATAGAAGGTACCTTGGTCATTATTTCCCAAGTCAAATCGGTTCCGGATAGTTTCTTATGTGTTTGACGTGATTAATAAACTCAACAACCAAATTTTGGGCTGGAACCTAAGTCCTCAGCTAACTCCAATACATATAAAAAACAATACAATTTCCATTTCGAGAACAATGATACTCTTATAAATACTTGGGCATGCGTTCTCGATAAAAATCAAACCTATTGCATAAATATAGAGATCGGTGACTAAATCTTGCAAGACAATCTATCCCCATAAAATTTGTCCTCTTTTCTCTTCCCATCCATCAATGAGTTGATTTGTTTGCCCAAATGAAAACTATGCACCACATTAGGATCTCAAGAAAATTCCATGACAGGAAAGAAAAAAAAAACTATCATCCTAGAAGTGAGGATTTGGATCCACAAACAGAAACCAAGACGAACTTTAAATTAATTTGATTTAATCAAATTAAAAGTAAAGTTAAATATAAACCAAGACAAACTTTGGTTTAATTTTATAAACAAGACAAAGAATAATGGAATCATTATTTTTAATAGAATAATTTTAACATTAAAGGAAGTTTAAGATTGTGGAAGCCATTTAGCACTCAACGATAATAATAATAATAATTTAGTTGAGTAGTAGAAATGAGTTTCAATTAATACGTTATAGAGTAAGACAGGTTTCTTTCAGATAGGCTAGTTATAAAAGGCAATTGATGATAACAAAAATATTCACTACTTTCTTGTTTTGAACAAGGCCGAAATAAAACTTCATTAGATAAAGCCACTAATTTCTGTAGTAATAACTGCTCATCAAAAATATATTGATACCCTAGAATTATCCAAAGTAATTTGGAAGGTTTAACATGGTAATCTAACAACATGTTGAACTCTTTATAGATAGGAAGAGGATATAACACAAGTCTGTTATGCATTAAAATTTATAATGCATTGCTTCTATAAATGTGTTTTGACAATTGTCTTTAATCTATCCTATGGTACGATCCATCTTCAGAAGTGTTGGCACGCACATCAGTTCCAGAATGGCTTGGGTTCCAGAGTATGAAAGTACATGACAAATTTGTTGTTCTGTTATAACAAATTTGATGTGCTGCTACAATATCTAGATGTCGAGACAACCTTGTTTCTTCCGATCATCATCATCCTCTTTCAAAATATAGGAAGTTTAATCCACTAAAAAATTCAATGAGCATGTATTAATTGACTACTGGTTAAATAACCAGAGCGATACGCCTGTACCTCTACATTCATGAGGCAATAAGATGTGAAGACAACCCAGCCGAAATTTCAGTATTTGGGATCTTCTTTGCACAAAAGCTGAACAATTGATTGTTTTTCGGTCTACACCAACACTCAAACCACCTCTTGTAATGTGTTGGGGTTAATACTAAACAAAACTATAACACTAAAAATATCCTATTCCATAATATTTAATAAAAAGGGAGCAAATCCTCAAGTATTATTCAAGAATGTTGTGAGATATTTCCTTATAATATATCTACAACTACCAATTTCCGCTATGTTGACCATATAACATAACATACTGACTTCCATGCTCCAAAATGACACATGACTACATATCCTTGTGGTAAGTGTCTGCAGGGCAAAGAATAGATGCCATCTTCAGTTATAGAATCCAATAACTGTTGTAACACAAACAACTAAAAACATAAGGTAACAAAGGAACTTCATGGGAAAACAATGATGTGTGTGCAGGGAATTGGAGTTCAAACGCATTCTTCCTGGTCTCCCGACATATCAAGTGGAAGTCCACTTATACAAATGCACTCGCAATCGTAGATAGTAGCATCATACATATGACCTTCACTTCAGAATGATGTCGCAACACCTATAATAAATCATTCACTGAATATTGCTTTTGAGTAATCAATCACATCCTTAATTAAAAAACCTAGAAACAGACTCCAAATACTTGTTGACAGAGAGAAAGTATTGATAAATTCCACTAAAGATGAATCAATATATCTTCACCTGCTTCATGGACGTATATGTACTGAAAGACTTACTACAAGGCTTACATTCTAAGTACGGTCATTCAAAATGTTCATGCAAATGATGCAAGAATGTCCTACAGCCCAAGGATTAATCATTTTTCATATCAGTCACGAAAGCAGTGAAACTCTTTTAAGATTGAGAGGTGATACTACATAAGCCTCAACAACTCGAAATCACAAAATAAAACCGCATAAAAGAGGATTATTCGAATAATACTCCCTAACTGATGACAAGCTTGCACAATATGCGTTCCACCATCCGCTCCAAATTACCCTGAATTTATTTGCCAACCTACTGCAAAACAAAGAGCATACAGGTAGTTTCCCTATGATTTATGATTAAGGGACAATACTATAGGCCTACAGGCCTGAACAACTTAAAATCACAAAACAAACCCACCTAAACAGACCATATTATTCAAATAATACTCCCTACAATAAATGATGACAAGCTTGCACAATATGCCTTCCACCATCCACTCCAAATTACCTATAAATGATGACAATCTTGCACAGTATGCCTTCCACCATCCACTCCAAATTACCTAGAATTTTAAATGGAAACCTACTTCTGCAAACCAAAGAGGCCATATTATTCAAATAATACTTCCTACAATAAGTGATGGCAATATTGCACATTATGCCTTCTAACAAGAGAGTTTTGTGCAGGCAATCGAAGCTCTCGTACAACATGTTGATAGTTGTAGCCAAAACATACATAAGTCAAGGACCATGTTACTGCAGAAAATGATTAGGATAGAGGAAGAGATCTTTCAGTTTCTGAAGCCTATAACACCTAAATGCCTATAACACTCACTCTGATCCCTAAGGCTCCTAGTCGTGAATGATTGAACTCTCTACTGAGACATCAATATCATTTTCAAGAATTGGCTCACAGGTGTCAACAACCCAACATGAACTTTGTAGATTACGCACAACAACAGGACATTATGGTGCACAGATGTTAGGTGGTCAAAAATGTGCACAAATGTGGTGTACAAATGTCAAGCATAAATGTGCACACATGTCGCTTGCAGATGTCAGGCATAAATGTGCACACATGTCACTTGCAGATGAAAAAAATAAACAAATCTCTCAGGTGAAGTGATTAAAAAAAAAAAGTCTATCTACCTAATTATATGTATTTGGTTGAAAAATGAAATACTTTAAGCCAATTTTCAAACCCACAGGGGTCACCTCTGTTAACCAATGCATAATAAAGCAAATCTTAATGTATTAAAAGCTTGTACTCGTGCTTTTCCTTTGCATAACTACTCAACATAAAGCACATTTAATGCAACAAACATGTATTTCAATATGTGGATGGTTGTCGACTCAAACTTTAAATATTTCATTAAAAAGCACGTTGTTGAATCGATAGTGCTAAGCCCATACATAACGATGATTCCTTGCATTAGGTTCTGGAACTTTGGTGGTGGCGGCCGATATACGTCAGCATCTTAAAACCCCAAACTCTAATGTAAAAATTAGAAATTGAGCATTTTTTTATACAACTGCCAAAATAATATAACAACCTAAATACTATATATCACTTGACAATGACATAAGAATTAGAATAAGAAACCCGACCTTGACAAATAAACCCATAAATCACTTTTATATATTATATAAATGTATTCGATTTATATATTATATAAATATATTCTCATTAATACAATAACCTATAAATCACTTTTATATATTATATAAATATATTCGATTTATATATTATATAAATATATTCTCATTAATACAATAGCAATCCAATTTTTAAGATTTATTATTTCATAACTTTTTACTATAAAATATAAAATTTATAGTTATTGAACTCTGGTTATATAAAAATAAATAAATCAATCAATCTAAAAAACCATAGAAAAAAATTGTTCTCAACTAAAGCAAAATAAATTACAATACAATTTTGCTTCAAACAATAGGGTAAATAAAATAAATAGACAAGTAAATATTTTTTTTGAGGGAACAATGCAGTTATTAACTCTCTTACAAATCATTATTATTAGTTTGTTTTATAAATTAGTATTCTTTAAAATGTTTTTTTTAACCACATGGTGAATCGGTAATGGGAGACCCAGGATCAATCCTCGTAGCTACCACTATAACACCAAGAGTGCCAGTGCTAATCTATGGGAGACCCAAGATCAATCCTCGTAGCTGCCACCATAACACCAAGAGTACATCCAACTCCCTGCAAGTCGATATACTAAGATTCTATATGGTTTTATGGTTTTAGCAAAGCGAGACTTTGGTGCCACCAAGGCGGGTACATCCAACTACTTGCAAGTCGATACACTAAGATCCTATATGGTTTTAGCAAAGCCAGACTCTCGTGCCGCCAAGGCTGGTACATCCAACTACTTGCAAGTAGATACACTAAGATCCTATATGGTTTAGCAAAGCGAGACTCTCGTGCCGCCAAGGCGAGGGTGGGGAATCTGCTTCTCGAACATCCATCACAGCAAGTCAGTGTACTCAATAAAATTTGGACACAGAGAGCCAGTGTACTCAATAAAATTTGAACTACAGTCTCCCACTGATCACCCAAATAGACTTACCCTCAAACCACATATCACGTTACAATTCACATAATCACCCTTCAAAGTGGACTCGCACGAGCTTCGCAGATTGAAGCGGAAGTACTCCGCAAAAAGGTGAGGACATCGCGTAGGTGCTGCCCGGTCAACTCAATTCTGTCTACGTGGCATACGGTTCTAGGGTTGACAAGAAGATAAAGCAGATGAAAGCAATGCGTAAGGGTGTGTACAGACGAAGTTTCGGAAACAACAGCAGAGAGCAGCCAATAGAACACGACTTCAACCCTCCACTTCACCAATTTCACCAATTCAATGGCTCTTTGTCTTTTGCTTCATCTTTGCTTGGCTGTGATTCTTTCAACTCCAAGTTATCCGAATTTTACTACTAAAATCAATTTAATCTTCGTCTCTTATGTCCCAATTAAACCAGGGCCAGCTTGCATTTTTTTATTTTTCAGATTTACTTTAGTTGTAGTCCGTGATTGCATGAATTTTAATATGTAGTTCTATTTTAAATTAAGACTTTTACAATTTTATTTTAAGGAGTATTGATTATTTTTTTATAAGATTAATTATTAGGTGAATAAAATAGAACTTGTAGAATTTTATTATTATGTATGCTTCTTTTGGATTGGGATCTTTAAAATTGGGATCTTTATAACTTTATTTTAATTAGTATTAATTATTAAGTGAATGATAAAAAAATAATTTTTATAAGATATTTTAGAATATTTTTAATAAAATACAAAAATCAAATTTTAAGATTTAATTTTAAAATAGTTATGTTTATTTTTCTATTTTTGATTAAATTCATTAATTAAAAAAATTTCTTATGAACACCTATCATATTAAATGGGTTATGGTTTTTTGGGCATGTGGTACTAATAAGCCATGGTATTGAACCATGATATTGTGATAAAATCTATTTATATATCAAGAATCTCCATAATAAAGTGAAGTAAATCTACATGATTAAGAATTTTGTTACATGTTTTTTTTAAATGTATATATGTTTAACTTATTAATAATTTTTATAATTTATAATTTAGTTAATTCTTAAAAAAAAATCAGTTAGTTTTTATAAATGGATACTTATTCACATTTAATTTATATAGCTACCCTAGTTATATATTGTTTTAAGTTTTAAATGAGTTTTAGAAATAAAGTATATAAATAATTATTTTAAACTTTATAATTATATTAAACAAAAATTAAGGTTGGATAATGTTTAAAGAAAGAATATTTCTTCAATGTAATATGTGATTATCTAGGAAAAAGGAAATTAATTTGATAAATTTGTTATTATAAGAAATTTTTGTATATTTTATATTTTTAAAGAAGTTTTAAAATATATTGGAAAAAATTAATTACAGGTTTTTTTGGTTTTTTTAGAGTGGGATAAAGAAAAAAGTGCTTTTTTTATTATTGGTTTTTCTAAAACGATTATTATTTCTAAAAAACTTGTACAATGGGTTTTACAAAGTATCCATGGTAGAGAAGGAAATTATGGTGCTTTCCCTTGAGTCCGAAGGAATGAATTTGATTGTCAAAGATTTTTTTTTCACAATTTTTTTTTCATTGCCAAAGATTTTTTTTCACAATTTATTTTCTATGTGAATGATGGAATGTGGGCTTTTCCATTGGTATCGAAATGGTTGACTTGGATGGTTAGCTATGGAAAGAGCATTTTGTTGGGGGAGGTTTTCTGCTTATGGTTTCGGAAATTATTATTTTGTAAAAATTATGCCTATGCTTTAGAGGAGAAGAGAGTGTTTTGTTTATTTTGCAGCAAATAATATATCTAAATATATTTTCGTAGATAAATAAGGTTTTTTAATGAAGGATTTATATAGAATGGTTATATTATTATATTAAGAGCTAGTTATATAATAATATATGGAAATTTTTAATAAAGGATTGTACTTTTTAAAATTGGGATATAAAGATTTCAAGGATAAGAAGGGAATGGGAATTCGTGAGTTGGAGTGGTGGTTGTCACAAGTGTGTAATTCCAAAAGTCTTTTAAATAATAGAATTTATGTGTCATTATGATCAAAGTGATTAATTAGGACATCATATATTGAAGCAAATAGCAAGGACCATGCAGATATCACTAATGTTAGGTTGGTGATAAATCACTATACTGGTATGCTCATTTTTTTTAACTTATGTTAGCTTAATTTAGTAGGTAGTAGAAGCTACAATTTTCTTAGGATTGTGTAGGGAGGTAAGTCTATAGATTTTTTTCCTTAGAGAGTGATATGGGAACCTTATTAATAAATATTCAATGTTTTTCTCATCAAAATTAGATAGGGGTTTCATTAGCAAGGTATTCTTCTCCTGTTTGAGAATAAATTTCATCATGATCATTAATGCACATGTCAAAGCATGTCTATTTTAAAAATTCAAAAATAGAATAAGGTAGGGATACTTTAAAGGGTGGTTGTGCATGAGTCATTGATAGATTAAGGAGATGTGTTTAGTTTTATAGAGTCTTACAAGGAGACCCTTCATGGGGAGAGGTAGGGTTCTATATATGGGATTTTCACTATTATAAATTTAAATTTAGACTGGACAAGAAAACCAATAATAAAATATAATTCATAGTTTTAAAAAAATATTTTATTATTATTATTTATAAATAAGTTTAGAAGTTGCAACTGATCATTGATTCAATGGTGGTTATAAATTGATTCAAATATTTTTTATGAAGAATTTCCATTTAATCTTATTTACTATGAATACTCAATTTATTATTATTATTTATTTATGCACAAAGAGGAATATGGTGGTAGATTTAGGTACATGGACACACATGGATTCATATGGTTAAATGTTTTGTGTAATTTTTTGATGTATGAGTGGTTGTCCTTTCTCTTTATTAGTCCTTACTAGTAATGATTCAAGGGTGGTTATAAATTGATTGAAGTAATTTTTTTTTTATGGAGAATTTCCTTTTAATCTTATTTACTATGAAGATTCAATTTATTATTATTATTTGTTTATGTAGTGTTCACAAAGAGAGAAATATGGTGGTAAATTCAGGTACATGGACATATATGGATTCATATGGTTAAATGTTTTGTGTAATTTTTTGATGTATTAGTGGTTTTCCTTTCTCTTTATTAGTCCTTACTAGTATTCTAGCAATCGAATTTCCTCTAGACTAATATTAGTTTAGCATTGACCAATGCAAGTTATAATTTTTGACATTGAAAAAAATATTTTTCAATATTATCGAAAAACTATTTTTCAAACATTTGATTGAACCATAACTTGAGGGTCTTATTGCAACCTTTACACAATACAATGCCATGTAGATAACTATATCAATTTTTTTTTGCAATTTTTTTAGAAACATAATTTGTAGTTTGAGAAACATAAACTAAGCCGCATTGTTACACTTATTATATTTGATTTTTTAAATTACTTGTATTGAGTATGTATTTTTTAGACATAATACTTTGTTTTATGATAAATATATATATATATATATATATTTTCAAGAATGCTTTTTCTATACTTTTTTATTTTTTTAAATGGGTTCTTGAAAATCTAATCTATATAAAAGACATAGTGTATTGATATTTTTTTATATTTAAAAAAATATATATACCTCTTTAAATTTAAATTTAAATAAATATATATATTAAACAATAGCATTACAATTTGAAAAAAATACAAGTCATTTTTTTTGTAACATCCCCAATATACCATAATTTTTGTAATATATATAACTACATTTTACATAGCTGCAGCTGTATAATTAAAACCATTATATTCTTTTTGTATTGTAGTCTTGCTGCACGGATATTTATCCCATGGTTATTAGATTAAATTTTTGCGTTACCTCACATGATTTATTACTTCACAAGTACGTATATATTTATATATTTTCTTGATGAATATAATTTGTTACATCCCCTTCGAGGCTATACAACTCATGACATGCACACCTAAGGTTCTCAACATGATTTTAAATTTCATAGTTTCATTGCAACTTGTAATATATTGTATATACATCGGGAACCTTCGTGACAGTTTAGATGTCAAGCATATGGTTTATCTGAGTTGATTTGACGTGGGTAATGTGGTCATTGTGATCATCGTCGATGCCGTAAGGTTTAATCAAACAACTAATTTCTTGGGCGGGCAGTTAAAGGTTATCTACCCCTTACCCCTTCCCTTTACGGTAACAAATAAATCTTATGTTATCGGGTTGTATTGAGTGGCGGTTGTATATGCCCACTGTTCGATTTTGGCCTTGGCAAAATCGAATGGTGGGCATATACAACCGCCGCTCAATTAAAGCCCGATAGCATAAGATTTATTTGTTGCCTTCCCCTACACTACAATGTTGGCTAATTTGCGCTCCCCATTCCCTCTCCATTGGTAATTCATTTTAAAATGAGGACTTCCTTCATTCTGGTTGATGTATTTGAGTAATGGACCATATATTGCTTCATGTTTCCCCTAACCCTCTAGGGTTTGGTTTTTGTATTAAAAAAAAAACTTATGTTTCATTTATACTATAGTTTTATTTCATTCGATTAAGGATTAATAATTTATGAAGTAGAAGTATTTTTTCATTATTAAATGTTACTCATATAACTTTTATTTATTGTTACTCATATAATTTTTATTTATTTTGATTGTGTTTTCATGGTTTTTATGTTAGTCTAGCATTGTGTACTCGAATGATTAATTGGTATATTTACATTAGGAATGTAATTACAAGTTTATGTTAGCACCAAGGCAAGCTTGACATTTGGTTTAACTTCTTTATTAGTTTGAGATATACACTTGCGTATTTGTTTTTCTCACAAGATTCATATCATAATGGGTTTTATTACTTGTGTTTTACTCAGATTTTAACATGACCTTCCTTGGCTTATATTCATTTTTTGCTTACAACCATGGAACGAGTAGGACTTGTTTCTTGTGGGACCTACCTTTCACCATCGGGAATATATTTATATGTTTATTTAAACAAGGACTCTTTTGAATAGAAGACTTCTCTCTAGCCACTAGAACTAACATTTTCCTTCACTCGTTCAAACACCATTTATGTTACCAAAAAATTTATTCTTTAGTTACTTTGTTATTGTTAAAATTGGCATCTAGGTCCAAATTCCACCTTAAGAAAGCTCATATGATGGAGATGATTATTGCATTGGATTCCTCTTTTCAAGAAGTCCAAGTTTGATATAAAGATCATCTCATTCAGACAAGCATAAGTGTGATTTTGAATTTATTCTCTCACATGTACAAATTGTTCACGCTGGCCTCAGCTTAATGTAGGTTCAAGAAGCCCAATATATGTGTCTCTTCACCCACAACAAAGTGTATAAATAGAAGAGACCTCTCTCCTCATTTGGCCATCATTCACTCAACCATTCTTCTCTCTCTTCAACAGATTGGTTGGTACAGCTTGGGGATCTTCTCTCTCTCTCTCTCACGTGTGTGGCTAGGAGGATTGTTTTTCTAGGTTGAAACATAACCAAAAACTTCAAATTGTTGACTAGAGTTCACCATCATTGACCACTGCTGATTTGACCGAATTTGATTGTGTTTTTGGAGGCATAATTTCCCTCTTGAGGCCACATTGACAGGCACGAAAATTGACCTGTTTAGGGTTGTTTCACCTACGTTGACCACAAAGTTGTTTGACTGCAAGGCTAACTATTGTCTGATTGAGTTTGACGAGTGTTTGTGGGATTGTTTTGAGTTAACTTTGACTCTTGATGGAGGTCGAATTGATTTGCCTTTGATCGAGCTTAAAATGAGGTATTTCACTGTTGATTCGACTAGTGTTGACTTTCTCGTTAGGGCTAAAGTTTGACTACATTTGACTGCAGAATTTGATAGGGCTAATTTGAATTTGCATTAGGCTAGTGTATTTGACTTTTGTACTCTC
The DNA here is from genome assembly GCA_031772625.1 of Pinus tabuliformis. Classification (NCBI taxonomy): domain Eukaryota; kingdom Viridiplantae; phylum Streptophyta; class Pinopsida; order Pinales; family Pinaceae; genus Pinus; species Pinus tabuliformis. The sequence continues at coordinate 855,999,935 of CM062816.1, forward strand.
TCTCTACTGATCTATTGAATAATAATAAGAAGATTTGATCAAAGGGCTTTCCCCAAATTGGGGTTTTTCCTTGGGATCCACCAAATCCGGTGTCCTCTTGTCTTGGCTTGTTTTTTGCATATGTTTTTATGTTCTATCTACATTTACTCTCAATGTGATTTCTACTGAATTTTTTTTTTGGGTTGCTAAAGAACATTGAAGTAAATTGTGCTAAGCATTAAACATACCATTATTATCCAAAATTAACATGGCATCAGAGCTCAGGTGAAGTCAAAGACCAAGCAAGAGTGAGGAAAGCAACCATTAAGGGAAGTTGTTGGACAAGAATTTGGAGCTAACCTCAATGACGACTACATCTTACTTCAAATCTGAGACAAGCTTAAGGACAAATCTGACCTTCACGCATGGAAGATGTCTCTGGATTTGACTTTGGAAGAGAATGGTGTGATGAACTATGTCAAAGGAAGAGTAGGAGAGCCTCCTTCAAATGTACCCACTATTGCAAAAACAAAGTACAAGAAAGGTGAGGTCAAAGCTAAGAAAATTATAGTTGATTCTATTTTCAAGCCTTTGGTTGCCTATATTTGATTTGGAAACATCTAAGGAGATGTATGACAAGTTGGTTGGGATGTTCAAAGTAAATAATACAAATCAAGTTCTCTTTTCAAAGAACAATTTGAAAGACATCAAGATGGAGGTAGGAGAATCCATTCAATCCTACTTCATGAGGATTACCGAAATCAAGAATGATCTCATCTCTATTAGAGAAATTTTTGGTGACAGAGAGATCACTCTTATTGCACTTGGAGGCCTTACAAGAGAATGAGATGTGTTTAACACTACCATCCTCAATAATGACAAGATTCTGGTATTTGATGAATTATTGGCTAGATGCACTCAAGAAGAAACCAGGATGATGGAAAGAGATAAGCCCCCAAATCGAAATAATCCTACTGCTTTCACCGCTCATGCTAAAGGGAAGAAAAATGTTGGTCCAAGAAGACAAGGTCAAGGGTTTAAGCCATGATTTAAATAAGGAACAAAAGGAAGATGCTTCAATTTCAACAGGTTTGGCCACTTTGCTAGAGAGTGCCCTCACAAGAAGGATACTCCAAGGGATGATGACAAAAAACAACCACAACAACTACAAAGGCAATGGAAATCAAAGGAACAACAGGTTCAACAATAAAGGAAAGAGGAATTCTCCCACTGCCTGAATATAGAAATGGTCATCCTCCCAACAAGTCGAGAATATCCATGTATGAAGAAACTAATGTTGTAGATAAGAAAAATAATTTTAGCTTATTTCTACCCTCAACGTCACCTCTCCTCTGGATACATTGGACCATTGGTTGATTGATAGTGGTGCCTCAAGGCACTTCTCTAGGTACAAGGAAGCCCTCTCAAACTTTATTGAAAAGAAGACAAATTTGGAGATTATACTTGGGGACAATGCCACCTGTCCCGTGAAAGGTATTGAGACTGTCACTCTTCACTTAAATCAAGGTCAAACCCTTCATTTACAAGAAGTGTTGTATGTACCTGATCTTAAAAAGAACTTGGTCTCTATTTCTGCGATGGAAGATAAAGGTTTTAAGGTGACAGACGTTGATGGGAAGACATGTTTAGAAAAGGAACCTGAAAGATGAATTTACACTTGGATTTAGGGTTGATGGTCTCTATTAGGTTGGAGGAAATCCTTTGGGAGAAATGACTTGTGATACTTCTCTTCAATTTGAATTATGGCTCCAAATATTTTCTGACCTTCATTACAAATCCTTACGTGATGTAAGGAAGATGGTCACAGGTACGCCCGAATTCAACATAGATCATGAAGGAGCTTGTTAGGGTTGTGGAGTTAGAAAAAATAACAAGGGGACCATTCCCCTCAAGTGAAAGTAAAACTACCGATATTCTTCAATTGATCCATTCTGATCTATCAGTTATGTTGCATGTAACATCTTTAGGAGGATACTTGTACTATGAAATTTTTGTGGATGACTTCTCTTGCAAAACATAGATCTATTTCTTAAAGAACAAGGACGAAGTGTTCAAATGGTTCCGCTCTTTCAAAGCCTTGGTAGAGAATTAAACAAGGAAGAAGATCAAAATATTGAGGATTGATAATGGAACCAAATATGAGTTAAATGAATTAAATGACTATTGTAGAGAAGCTGGCATTAAGAGGGAGACCACTACTACATATACTCCTAAGAAAAATGGTGTTGCCGAAAGGAAGAATCGAACTATCATAGAAGCCACCCGTGCCATGCTTCATGTCCAAGTCCTATCAAAGTTCTTATGGGGAAAATTTGCCAATGCCATTGTGTATGTTCAAAATAGATGCCCACATCAAGAATTGGAATTCAAGACACCCGAAGAAGTTTTAATCGGTAAGAAACTGATGTTTCTCATTTTATAATTTTTCGTTGTCCCATATATTTTCATGTGCCAAAAGAGAAAAACAATAAGCTAGATGCATCTGGGAAGAAAGAAATGTTTGTGGACTATAGTGAAACTTGTAATACATATAGAATCTATGTGCCTGGTCAAAGAGAAGTGGGAATAAGTCATGATGTCACTTTCGATGAAGATTCTGCCCTTAGGAAAGTCCAAGATCTTCCTATCCGTAGGAAGGACAATGATGATGATGCAGGAAAGTAGGATGAATCTCTGACAAATGATTTGATGCCTGATGTTGAAAGTTTGATGGATCCCATTGATCCACCTCCTAATGAACCCTCTACTTCAAGAAAAAGACCTTTATGTCTCAAAGATACTCTTGAATATGCTGAGAGACATGTTGCACCAAGAGGGACATGTCGTGAAAGCAAGAAGCCGAACATGTACTTAGGGTACTTAGTTGCTATGAGTACCATAGTTCAATCTAAGACATGTACATTTGAAGAAGCCATGAAGCACAAAGTTTGGAAGGATGTGATGAACAAGGAATGTGAGTTGATCATGATGAATGATGTCTAGGATGTGGTTCCTAGACCTAAGGACAATTCAGTGGTCACTTCAAAATGGCTTTACAAAATCGAACATGGAGCTCATGGGAGTGCTGAAAATTTCAAGGCCAAGTTCGTTGCTCGAAGATTATCTCAAAAAGAAGGAGTGGACTATGAGATAATTGCACTGGTTACCCGATATACCACTATCTATTCAATCATAGCCCTTGCTGCCTCTCAAGGATGGAGCCTACACCAAATGGATGTCAAAATTGATTTCTTTCATGGCTCGCTTAAGAAGGAAGTCTATGTATAACACCCCGAGGGTTTCGAAGTTCAAGATCATATGAAACATGTATGTAGGTTGAAGAAAGCTCTATATGGGTTTAAGCAAGCCCCTAGGGATTGGTATGAGAGGATAGATAGATATCTGATGAAGCTAGGTTTTACAAGCAGTGAAGCTGACCCAAACCTATACTTCAAGGTTGAAAAAAATAAGCATCTCATTCTGGTCCTCAATGTGGATGATTTCTTTCTGATAAGTGATGAACCTCTCATTCACCATTGCAAGAGGGAGTTGGCTTCTAAATTCGAGATGAAGGAACTAGGACTGATGCACTACTTACTAGGGTTGGAGGTATGGAAAAAGCTAGGTAAATTTTCATTTCTCAAGGAAAATACATTATGGAGTTTCTTGAGAGATGTGGGATTAAGGATTGCAAGTCCATGTCTACTCTGATGGAACTCAACTTCAAGAATCTATGTGGAAGTGTTTCTCGTCCCGGATTAGTGAACCCTTCTGAGTATCGATAACTTGTGGGGAGCTTGATGTTCTTGGTAAATTCGCGTCCGGGCATATGCTTCGTTGTGAACACATTGAGTCAATTTATGGTTGAGTGTCATCACATTCATTGGATTGCTACTAAGAATCTCTTGAGATATCTCCAGGGCACAATCCATTATGGACTGAGATACACTGTGAGGAATTTGAGGCTACATGGATATACTAATACTAAATGGGCTGGAAGTGTTGTTGATTGTAAGAGCATGTATGGGTGTTTCTTCTATTTAGGGTCTACTTCAATATCTAGGATGATCACGGAGAAGAAATCAATTACTTTAAGCACTACCGAGGAAAAATACATTGTTGCGAGTATGGCCTGTTGTAAAGTTGTTTGGTTGAGGAAGCTCTTGAGTGAGCTATTTGAGCATGTGATGGATACCACTATGATCTTCTATGACAGCCACAGTGGGATTCACCTTTAAGAGAGTCTCATGTTCCACCACTGCTCCAAGAACATTGATATCAAGTACCACTTTATCTGGGATATGGTACAACAAGGAGCAATAAGGCTCTAACACATGAGGACGGATGAGCAAGTCACAAACAATCTCATGAAGACCTTAAGAAGGTCAAATTCTTAACATTTCGAGAGAGACTTGGAGTTATAGAAACACCCCCTTATGAGGATCCCGCATAAGTTGGACATTGAGCTCTGGGAGCTTGGGTTACTTCTTGGAGCTATGAGTGACCATAGGGTGAGTGGTTCACCTTCCCCTATGATACCCCATTATGGTTGACATGTGTGTAGGGTGAGTGGTTCACCTTCCCCTATGATTGAATTATGCATAATATGAGTGGTTCACCTTCTCCTATGGCATATGAGCAGGATGAGTGGTTCACCTTCTCTTGTCGATGCCCCAACATACATCCTATCCATGGAGTCTGGGACTCAAGGGAAGTACCTCTCATCTGGCCAATGATCTAGGAAAAGTGGTTAGCGACCATAGCTCTACCGATGGATGCATCATGTACTGTCATACTCCCTATGACTAGGATGCATTGTGTTCAACAACTTGATCTTGGATCATGGAGTGAATTTTGTCATTTTAGAGTGGTAAGGTCTTGTGAGTCACTCTTGATCACCTCTTCTTGTTTATTACTTCATGGTTCAACAGAGCAAAGAAGTGGTGACAGAGATGGTACATGACGATAGGATGACATGATGATGACAGATGGATTGGTAGGTGGGATTGTCCCTAGTTGAGAGGGAGTGTTAAAATTGGAAACAGGGGCAAAATTCCACCTTGGGACAACTCATATGATGGAGATGATTATTTCATTGGATTCCTCTTTTCGAGAGGTCCAAGTTTGATATAAAGATCATCTCATTCAAACAAGAAGAAGTGTGATTTTGAATTTATTCTCTCACATGTACAAATTATTCGGGTCGACCTCAGCTTAATGTAGGCTCAATAAGCCCAAAAGATGTGTCTCTTCACCCACAACAAAGTGTATAAATAAAAGAGATATCTCTCCTCATTTGGACATCATTCACTCAACCATTCTTCTCTCTCTTCAACAGATTGGTTTGTATAGCTTGGGGATCTTCTCTCTCTCACACACGTGCAGCTAGGAGGACTATTTTTCTGGGCTGAAACAAAACCGAAAATTTCATAATGTTGACCAATGTTGACCAACATAGACCAATGTTTACTGGCATGAAAATCAAGGTGTTTGGGTCTATTTGACCTACATTGACCGCAAGTTTGTTTGAACGCAGGGTTGTGTTGTGCTCTACAACAACCCCCCATTTCATACCATTTTAATCATAAAACTATAATATGAAATGGGTCCCTTTTTGTTTTTAATTGGTATCAACTTTGTATGATTCAAAATGTCCGAAAAACAAAATGAAAGCATTATAAAAAACCTTTTTGACAAACCAATTATTTGGTCTTATAATATAAATAATTAATCTTTTATCATTGTGATAAAGCGATCGCAAGATCGCATATCGCAATGACAAAGGAGGCATAACTTAAAGGCCCATTGGTTTTCTCCGATGCAATGACATGCAGTAGGCTATCAGATATTGGCAATAATAAGTTCTGATAACAAAAGTTCCTCCCGCTCCGATGCGATGCGATTAAATGCTTTTCGCTCCGATGCGATGCGATCACGTCCCTTTCGCTCCGATGCAATGCGATATCGCTATCGGCGATTGAGGATATAACATGCATGCTTTTTAAAGTGCCCATACTCCGAATGCGATGCGATGCGATATCGCTATCGGCGATCAGGGATTTCAAAAGGTGTCAATATAAAGATTTAAGTTTTCCCCGACACCCGATTGCGATAAAGCCAAAAGTGTTGGAAATAATACTGAGAGGGGGGGTGAATCAGTATTATCTAGCAATTTAACAAATCTTCCTTATTTGATCTTTTGAATTATTCTTGCATATCAGTACCATAAAATAATGAGCATGAACAAAGAAAATAAACAGTCACACCAAAGAACACAAGATGTAAGGTGGAAACCCAATGTGGGAGAAAACCACCTGCTGCAATATGTCTCTATCTTCTTTCAATTTAGAAATTCTTTTACAATGATTTTGTACTGGTGCAGTCCTTTACCAGTACGTAGGCTGCAACCTACAGAGAGCTACAACTCTCTCTCGTTTTCCAGTCTCTCCTGGAAGGGAGCTACAACCCCCTACTTCTTTTCATGAAGAATCAAATGATCAACAAGTATACAACAGTTGCAGTCCACTACAGTTATCAGATCAGTAATCACAGAACTAACCCAGAACACCTTATGAACAGAAAAATACAGTCAACAGATCATCTTAAGACAGGGACGCAATTTTTCTTTCTGTGGCCTGCGACTGGACGCAGTTTACCTTCTGCTGCTCTGCGTGCCGACGCACTGTTCTTTAAACTGCTCTGCGTACCGGCGCACCCAACAATACTATCGCGCCGCGTCTTTTGCTTCAAAGACGCATCCAATAATACTATCGCGCCGCGTCTTTCGCTTCAGAGACGCACCTGAGCCCTTACTGTACTGCGTCTCGGCGCACTTCCCCTTCGCTGGACCTGCGTCCCTCAAGATATAAAAGATATGAAGACTTCAGAACTAGCCCAAACAGTCAGATCTGCAGATCTGATCATGCGCCATAGAGATCACAGTCCATTAGAAGATTCGCCCTCATAGATCTGGACTAGATCTCACCAAAAGATATTCAACCAAAGATGATGATAAATCCAAATGAACTCCTTTGCTTTATATAGGCAAGCTCCTCCCCAAAACATGGAACAATACCACGAGCCGACACCATAGAAACACAAAACCGTCGGCTAGATACCACACAAGAAACCCCCACGTGCTTTTCTCTATCTTGAAATGTGTGCACTGGGTGGACGCACCCCCTGAACGGCTGGCCTGCGTCCCTGGACGCGGGTTCTTCATGGTATACCTGTGGGGACGCACTTTCTGAACAGATTGCCTGCGTCCTTCTTAAAAATAGAGAGTTGATCATCAAGAAAAGTGATCTACCACCTGAATGGGTTGCCATCAAGGACAACACCTGAATCATAATGCCAACAATCTTGATGGCAACCTCATGATCTTCAGCTTCATTCTCCCCCTTTGACATCAAGGGCAAAGGGTATGCTCCCCCTACGCTCATGCTCCTCCAGATCTGCAAATAACCAGAAATCCACCATGAAAGAGATAGAGACATATTGCAGCTATTTCCAAGATCTCCTTCTTCATAATGCCAACAATGCATTATGTGCTCCCCCTGAGCCTATACCACCAATAAGAAGATGTTCAGCAATAAGATGATGCATCAACAACCCCCAGCTTTTGCCTGAGGTATTCAAAAGTGTCTCTGGGCAACGGTTTGGTGAAAATATCAGCAACTTGTTCCTTAGAAGGAACATATTCCAACTTGACCTTCTGTTCAAGTACTTGTTCCCGGAGAAAATGGTACTTGATTGGTATGTGCTTGGTTTTTGAATGCATAACCGGATTCTTTGAGATGCTGATTGCACTTGTGTTGTCACATAAGATAGGGATTGGAGGTGTACAAGTGATTTGATAATCCTGCAAAGTCTGCATCATCCAAAGGAGTTGGGTGCAACAAGATGCAGCAGCAACATATTCCGCTTCAGCTGTAGACAAGGCAATTGAACTCTGTTTCTTGCTGAACCAAGATACCAGTCTGGAACCCATAAAGAACGCACCACCACTTGTGCTTTTCCTGTCATCCACGCTTCCGGCCCAATCTGCATCTGTATAAGCATGAAGAGTGAGATCTGTATCTCTAGGATACCATAAGCCATAATTTTGAGTCCCTTGAAGATATTTGAAAATTCTCTTTACTGCCTGAAGATGAGTCTCCTTCGGATTTGCCTGAAATCTTCCAACTATTCCAACTGCATGCATGATGTCTGGTCGGGTACCTGTCAAATATAGTAAACTTCCAATCATAGATCTGTAGGTTGGTTGATGTACTGCTGCAGATTCATCATTTGCACTGAGACTACATCCTGTGACCATGGGTGTACATACAGGTTTTGCATCTTCCATGCCATATTTCTTCAAAATCTGCTTGAGATACTTGGTTTGAGATAAAAAGATTCCTCCTTCCTTCTGTTGGATTTGCAAACCAAGGAAATATGTCAGTTCTCCTAGCAAGGACATTTCAAATTCTTTCTGCATGACCGAGGCAAAGCTTTGACTCATAGCTTCTTCATTGCTGCCAAAAATAATGTCATCTACATACACAACAAGTATTAGCAATTTGTCATTTTCAACTTTTATATACAGATTGCTATCTGCTGATCCTTTTGAGAAACCTTGTTGATGAAGATATTTGTCCAACCGGTAGTACCAAGCCCTTGGAGCTTGTTTGAGACCATAGAGAGCCTTTTTCAATCGGCATACAAGATTTGGATCATTTCCAAGAATGAACCCATCTGGCTGTTCAATGTACACTTCTTCTTCCAAGTCTCCATTCAGAAAGGTTGATTTCACATCCATTTGAAATACTTTGAAGTTCTGAAAACTTGAGAGAGCAAGGAACATTCGGATGGCCTCAAGTCTTGCAACAGGAGCAAAAGTTTCTTCAAAGTCTATTCCTTCTTGCTGCGCATACCCTTTACAAACAAGTCTGGCTTTGTTTCTAATTACTTCTCCATTTTCATTCAATTTATTTTTGAAGACCCATTTTGTTCCAATAACATTCTTATCCTTTGGTCTAGGAACCAGCTCCCAAGTGTTGTTCTTTTCGATTTGCTCAAGTTCTTCATCCATTGCTTTCACCCAAATTCATCTTTGCATGCCTCTTTCACATTTTGTGGTTCAGTAGAGGAGAGTAATGCCAAATAGCTTGAAGCTTCTGCAACTGTTCTTCTAGTTTGTATACCTGCTTCTTTCTGTCCCATGATCTGAGATTCTGGATGGTTCTTCTGAACATATCTGGATGGAGTCTTTTCTTCTGTTCTTGTTCGTTCTTCTGCGTCTTCGTGAGGTTCTTCTTGAGATTCTTCTTGAGGTTCTTCTTCTTCATCATTCTGTCTTTGAGGGTAGCTTTCATCTTCTTCGATGTCTTCACGATGTATTTGCCTAGGAATGTATCCCTTCTCATCAACCACTACATCAATGCTGTCAACAATTCTGCCAAGTCTTTTATTGTAGCATTTGTATGCTTTGCTATGTGGAGAATAGCCAAGAAGAATGCCTTCATCTGCTCTAGGATCAAGTTTGCCAAGCTGCTCCTCAGTATTCTTGATATAGCATTTGCTCCCAAAGATTTTGAAGTGCTTTACCGAAGGAGTTTTACCACTCCAGAGCTCATGAGGAGTTTGAGTGCTGTTCACCCGGACATTTGTCTTGTTGAGAATAATAACCGCAGCATGTGCAGCTTCACCCCAGAAGGTTGCGGGAGTTCCTGATTCATCAAGCATAGCACGAGCCATTTGTTGGATTGTTCTGTTCATTCTTTCAACAACTCCATTTTGCTGAGGAGTTCTAGCTGTAGAGAATTCTCTCCTTATCCCATGTTCATCACAGAAATCGAAAAATTCATTTGAAGTAAATTCCCCACCTCTGTCGGATCTGAGGCACTTAATTTTGTGACCTGATTCATTTTCAACCAAGGCTTTGAAGGATTTGAATTTTTCGAATGCTTCATCTTTGTGCTTCATAAGTCCTAACCAAACAAACCTGGAGAAATCGTCAATAAATAATATCAAGTGTTCCTCTCCTCTAGGTGTTCTTTTCCTGAATGGTCCACATACATCTGTATGTACTAGCTCAAGAGGCATGCTAGCTGATCCTTCTTTCTCTGGAAAGTTAGTCCTGGTTTGTTTTCCAAACTGACATGATCTGCATATGGTGTTGTCAGGAATTTTGATATCTGGAAGATCGCGAACTGCCTGATATTTGCATGCTTTCCTTATTTGTGAGAAGCTTAGATGTCCCAACCTTCGATGCCATAACCAGTGCTCTTCATCCTTGCTTAGATAGCATTGTTGTTGTCCTTCTTCAAATATGTATAGATTATTTGGAGTTCTTTTCCCTTTGAGAACTGTTTTACCTGTATCAAGATCACGAACAAGACATCCATTTGATCTGAATATAACCTCGGTTCTTTGATCACACATCTGGCTGACACTTAGTAGATTATGCTTCAATCCATCAACATACAAAACATTTCCAGCCTTAACATCTTCTTTTAAAGGAGCAATACCTTTTCCTTTTATAGTTGCAAGAGTATCATTTCCAAAAGAGACTTTCTTTCCCTTTTCTAAAATAGAATAAGACTCAAGTTTTTCTTTATCACCTGTCATATGCTTCGAACATCCACTGTCAATGTACCATAGATTTTCCTGTCCTTCTGCATAAAATGCTATCCCACATCTTTCTGTTTGAGGTTCCTTTATTCTCCATGTTTTGGTACCTGAGGCTTGTTCCTTTTTCCGCTCTTGTTCCTTTCTTTCCTGAAACGTGCTTCTGCATTCAAAGTCTTCATGACCAAAATTATTGCAAATAGAACATTCAACTTCATTTTCAAGAGCCGAAAAGCTGTTATAGGTCCTTTTTGTAATCCCTGTCATACTTCTTTGTTTTTGAGCTTCCCTAGTCATGATTGTTTTATATGCAACACATTGAGCTGCTTTGTGACCAAAGTTATGGCAAGAAAAGCATTGTCCATTGAAGAAGCTTCTGCGGTTATTGAATCTACCAGCCAACTGATTGTAATTTCTATTTTCATCTATTCTTGAACCAAACTGGGAAGATTTTACCTGTGGCTGGTTGTGGCTTTTGTTCACCCTTAAGCTGGATTGCCCCTGGTAGTTTCTGTTTGAAGTTTGTCCCTGCTTTACCTGATGATCTTCATTGTGCTTTTGCTCATTTCTTCTTGCTGCATCAAGATAACTTTTTGAAGTGGATGCTTGAGAAGTTTCTCCATTATAGCCCAGACCTGTCTTATTTAGTGGAGACCGCTGCACACTGATAATCTCATCCAAAGTTTCAGATCCTTTGACAAACTTGAGATTAATAGCTTTTGTTTTCTCAATTTCTTTTCTAAGACCAACAATTTCACCTTCTAATTTTTCAAGATGTTTTTCCTTTTCATCAATCTGAAATTGTAGAGTATCAATGATCATGTTCTTTTCTTCTATACATCTCTTGAGTCTAGTAATTTCATCATAAAGGTTATCCACATCTACAACATCCTCATAATCATCATCTTCAAATGCCATTAACAACCTATATTTATTACCTTGTTCATCTTCATCATTGTTTGATAAGCCATCACTATCTTCATGGGTGTAGTAGCTTTTCTTATTTGCACTTAGTTTCTTGTTCCATCTAGCTGGTTCCTTTCCTTTATCCTTATAAGGACATTTTGCAGCATAATGACCTACTCTTCCACAAGCAAAGCATTTGAAAGGTAGCTTACCTCTAAACCTTCCAGAACCCCTTTGAAGATTTCTGACAAAATTTGATTCTTCTTCCTCTTCTTCTGGAACATGACTTGCTTCATAGTGATCTTCTTTGCCTGATGCCTTAAAAGCAGCCTCCCTTCTGTCTGATGGACCTCCCTTTCTCATTTCATAAGCAGTTAGAATTCCATGTAGCTGAGACATAGTGAGAACATGAAGATTTTCTTTTTCTTCTATTGCAGATACTTTAGATTCAAACTTGGGGGATAATGATCTTAGAATCTTTTGAACTACTATAGACTCTTTTATTTCTTCACCCAAATTTTTCATACAATTAACAATCTCATCTACCCGAAGAAAATAATTAGCCACACTTTCATCATTATACATCTTGAGAGTCTCATATTGAATCCTGAGAGTTTGAAGTTTAGCTTGTTTTACCTGTTCATCTCCTTCATAGCTCGTGATCATTTTGTCCCATATTTCTTTTGCTGACTTGAAGTGCATTACCTTCATGAATTCTGTTTGGGATATACTTCCTAATAGAGTACTGACTACTTTTGCATTTGTTTCATACTTCTTTTTCTCAGCTGGATCTGTAGGGGTAGCTGAAGGAAAAGCATAGCCTGTTTCTACATTGTCCCAAACTTCTGTACCAAGAGATTGAAGATATGCAGTAACTCTTACCTTCCAATAATTGAAGTTTGTCCCATCAAAAACCGGTGGCCTGATTGATGCTTCTCTCTCGTAGTTGCTCATGATGAACAATCTACCTTCAAGCGATTAAGCTTTTCTGAAGGACCTGCTCTGATACCAATTGTTGGAAATAATACTGAGAGGGGGGGTGAATCAGTATTATCTAGCAATTTAACAAATCTTCCTTATTTGATCTTTTGAATTATTCTTGCATATCAGTACCATAAAATAATGAGCATGAACAAAGAAAATAAACAGTCACACCAAAGAACACAAGATGTAAGGTGGAAACCCAATGTGGGAGAAAACCACCTGCTGCAATATGTCTCTATCTTCTTTCAATTTAGAAATTCTTTTACAATGATTTTGTACTGGTGCAGTCCTTTACCAGTACGTAGGCTGCAACCTACAGAGAGCTACAACTCTCTCTCGTTTTCCAGTCTCTCCTGGAAGGGAGCTACAACCCCCTACTTCTTTTCATGAAGAATCAAATGATCAACAAGTATACAACAGTTGCAGTCCACTACAGTTATCAGATCAGTAATCACAGAACTAACCCAGAACACCTTATGAACAGAAAAATACAGTCAACAGATCATCTTAAGACAGGGACGCAATTTTTCTTTCTGTGGCCTGCGACTGGATGCAGTTTACCTTCTGCTGCTCTGCGTGCCGACGCACTGTTCTTTAAACTGCTCTGCGTACCGGCGCACCCAACAATACTATCGCGCCGCGTCTTTTGCTTCAAAGATGCATCCAATAATACTATCGCGCCGCGTCTTTCGCTTCAGAGACGCACCTGAGCCCTTACTGTACTGCGTCTCGGCGCACTTCCCCTTCGCTGGACCTGCGTCCCTCAAGATATAAAAGATATGAAGACTTCAGAACTAGCCCAAACAGTCAGATCTGCAGATCTGATCATGCGCCATAGAGATCACAGTCCATTAGAAGATTCGTCCTCAAAAATCTGGACTAGATCTCACCAAAAGATATTCAACCAAAGATGATGATAAATCCAAATGAACTCCTTTGCTTTATATAGGCAAGCTCCTCCCCAAAACATGGAACAATACCACGAGCCGACACCATAGAAACACAAAACCGTCGGCTAGATACCACACAAGAAACCCCCACGTGCTTTTCTCTGTCTTGAAATGTGTGCACTGGGTGGACGCACCCCCTGAACGGCTGGCCTGCGTCCCTGGACACGGGTTCTGCATGGTATACCTGCGGGGACGCACTTTCTGAACAGATTGCCTGCGTCCTTCTTAAAAATAGAGAGTTGATCATCAAGAAAAGTGATCTACCACCTGAATGGGTTGCCATCAAGGACAACACCTGAATCATAATGCCAACAAAAAGCGCAAACTTCAAAAAGCCGTTAAAGCAGAGGTATTACGATTAATTCATATTTAAGGCCTTATCTTTCAAACTATGATTCACCTACGCTCAACTGCCAAAACGTCCAAGGCACAATTAAACAAATCATGCGGCCGATAAGAGATATGATGAGCATTTAAAGGATTGGCAGGTTTTAATGGCCATTTAATGAAATAGTAAGCTTAAAAAATCTTCTCATAGATTATATCTGCGGCCACTTTAAGTTAATCCCTCATCATGCATTGATCAATATATCTCACTGGTATTTGGTTTTCGCTACCAATTCTCTGTGTTACGCTTATTTCCACTACTGTGCAGAATTCTTCTGAAGTAATAGATTCAAGCAGAATGGGGAAGAAGTCTAAGAAAACCACAGTCGCTTCCACTACACCAGCCACAGGACAAGTCGTCGCTGATCCAGCAAATAAAAAGAAAGGATTAATATCTTATACTACATGTTCAGGACTTGCCAAGACCACTTGGCAAAGTACCTATAATTTGATCGAAGCCGAAGAACCAAAGGTGACAGCAGTGCAAGCTACAGCGGGTTCTAGTAGAAAATCTGATGGTACTTTCAAAGACTTGGCCGACTCTTTCCTTCATCGGATAGCGGCTCGGGAACAAATTCTCCCATATACGGATGTAGTAAAGTGGGAAATTGAGGAAATCCCAATCGCAGACAGAACTTTCTGCACCAGAGATGGGAGAATCTTCGGTTAATTCAAGGCTGATGATTTGAGGCAAATGTATCATTTGCCTGAGCCAGAGAAGAAATACAACAAGGCATTTCTGGAGAAATTCCGAAATGAGAACGAAACTGAATCCGAACCCATTCGAGAATGGAGGCAAAATCTGGCGAAAAAAAAGCATGAAACTTCCGGTAAGTACTCTGTTGATTCTCTATGTTCTTCGTATTGTTATGCTGGGATAATGATGTTTAGATTGTGGGGGTTGCACGATTCCGCTAATTTCACTATAGAAATGGTTCCCTTGATGGAAGCGGCATGTAATAGTGAGATAATGGATTGGGCAACCATACTGTCAGATAAGCTAGCGACCACAGTTCTTAGTTTTAGAACTAAAACTTCCGTCTCAGAAAGGATTATTCCCCCATTCTACTATAGTGCTTATATACTAGATACCCTGTGTTTTAATTCTGAGTTTCCTGTACTCGGCTGGAGGTGGACTCCACAAGACCCCACGCCTATTCACATATACCATCAGAAATTGTGGAAGACTTCCTATAAGCACCATTTGTACCAAGTCTGCAACGGCTTCATGTTACCCATTCATTATTCTATTTTTAATAAACCTGCTCCCAAGATTTCTTACCAAGCAGGGATTGATTTAACATCAATAGGAATATGGTTCGGAGAGGAGAAATGTACTTATGTAAGAATTTTCGGTAGCCAAGCCGAACCTCATGTCCTTCCTTTGTACATACCTGACAAACTGCTGGCAAGGGAGATAGCCTATTAGATTATTGCCGAGGGAGTTACACAAACTCTAAAGAAAAATAAGAAGCAGGTCTGGCCCTCCTTTCCTCTGAGATGTGGTGTCTACACTTTGCATGATTTTAAACATGCGGAAAAAGAAGCTACGAAGATGAAATCATTAACTCTAGCGACTCTCCCTAACAGGCGATTTGATCCCAACAAAATCGCTTATAATGCTCTTGAACAGGCCAAATTGACAAAGTTTGATCATATAGAAGATAAATTTGATGACCTGTTCTCCTCGGCTGAATCAATGTATCAAGTTAGATCGCTGGCCATAATGGAATACAAAGATGAAGGGTTAGTTGAATTCAACAGACTTAGAGAACGGATGTTGCAAACTCTGCCTCTAGATCTGTTAGCAACAGCCCCAACAACAAGACCAAGCGAGCCTGAACAACAACATTCAAAGGAACCGCCGGTTACAACAGAAAAACAGGAGAAAGTGCAAGAGGAAACCCAGACTAAAGAGCATAAACAGAGCAACATAGAGGTGAATGTGGATACTCAAATTGATCCCAAATTGCTCCAGGAATGGCAGCAATTTGATTCAATTATCAATAGTCTTGAATGTTCAAAGGACACCGAAACTTCGAAAGCAGCAGATACATAGGAAACCACTTCACAACAGGTTCCAAGTGGAACCAGTGGCCTACCCAGTTCAAAGGAAGTAGAAATAATCCCAAAGGACCCCTCCGATCAAATTATTTTGCAGATAGAAGAAATTCCTCCCTTGGATGTCTTCTATAGCCGAAGGCACAAAGCTGTGGTAAAACGACAGAGGAAGAGAAGAAGGACTGATCAACCTTCCCTTTTCCCAGAACAAATGGTCACGCGCAATGTGGTTTGGAAGGAGGAATTTGACCCCTCTGATGACCTAACAAAACTATCACAATATGCTGGAGCCTATTCGGCAGCAACAATAGACAAGGCATCAGAGGTGAGTCTTTTATTAAAAACGAAAGACCAGGAAATCTTTTTATTACAAGCACAGCGAACAGAAGCACAGCAGAAAGCGGAGCAGGCAGAACAGCAATTGTTAACACAACAGCAAATAAATAATCAATTAACTCAATAATTGCGGGAAGAGAAATAGAGGATTGATCACAACGCAATCCAGAAGCAGAAAGAGTTGTCTGAAGCCCTGGCACAACTGAGGGCAGCAAATGAACAAATGCTGAAGTCAAAAGATGAGCAGATTGCTCAACTATCATCACAGCTTGAGAAGACAAAGGGCGTTCCACAAATAGCCGAATTCAAATTAGAAGCATTACAGATAAATAAGGCATTAATAACACAAATCAAGCTTCTATGTCAACAAATCGCCCAGGCGGAACCACTATGCAAATTACGGCATCAATAAGTAAACAAACAGAAAAGGCTAGAACATAATTGGATCAAGCTGAAGAAACATTAACTGAATTTCTTGACTGGCAAGATACCGATCAGGGACAAGCGGCAAATTTACCAAGAATTTTAGAGTCACATAAAGAAATATTGTTTACAGAATGGCAGTCCCAGTTAATGAAAGCAGAGAGGGCAATTTCAAGATGCAAATCAACCACAAGTAATTTGGTTGAATTGGTTAATAATACTCTCTACTTGTCAAACATGATTTCCCAATGCACTCCAGGTAAATTGACAGCGGTGAAAACATTGGAGCAGTCATGTTATCCAGATCTAAAGGAAAAGGGGAGATTAATTGTTGGAATTAACAGTTTAACATGGGACACCTATTGGTTCTTCTTGGTAAAACCACACAGTCAAAGAGCTGCCCTCAAATGCCTTACAAATGCAATCGAGTATATTATCCCCGATATTTAGGATGCCACCTATGCCGCCCAGCTTAACTCTCGCCTCAACAGACCGCCCGAAGTGGAGCCAATGCTTGCGATAAGTCAACTCAAGTTTAAAGGCAAACAGCCTACTTGATGATTCATGCTGCCGACTGCCAGGTTGCTGAGAAGGAGATATTCAAGATCATTTGATACCAATTAAGTAGGATTTCAGTTTCATAGATAGTTAGTTTAATTCAGTATTTATAGACCCTTTCATGTTTTTAGAAAGGGTCGTAAAGTTTTGTACTTGACTTAAAACCTGAAGTTGCACTACTATACTTTAGGCATATTCTTTTATAAAACTGGACCAATCATTCTGATTTTGGCAAAGAAGCTTTTATGCAAATGTGCACTACTGTCTTTGTTTGAAAGTATTTCTGCGTTAGAGGAAGAATTTCAAATAACGATTGATATTGGAGAGTGACTCGCAGCTCATATGGTACTATTATCTATGTCTGAATCCATTCTTTTTATATGAATTGTTATTTGATCGCCTTTGCTATTATCGAATATATGTATGTGTTTTAACAGCATTTCTTTATTCCCTCCACTATTGGATGTTTATGGTAATGCTTTTCTTTTGATCATATATGTATTGATGATATAAATGATGAGTGTAGCAATATTGCGTTAATCACCTTGTTTAACTATTTAAGCAAAGTAATCCTTGAATGAGCAAATGTCCATGTTTATTAGATGGAGTCATCTACATGCCTGTTAATAAACATAGATCATCAAGCGCTACACTTAAAAGTACAATAGTTCCTGGGATTAGTAGTAATTCTTTTTATTTCGTTGATAAATTAAGTTATTCGCCTATCATTAGATTAGTCAATCAATCATTCATTCATCCCGTTTATTCATTGCTGGGAAACTGGTCCCATTATCCCCAGTCGGAGCCACCATTCCAAACGGAAAAGGAGTTGTATTAAGGTCCAGACCGGGTGGTTATCCCCCAATGTTGATACAACGATTTTCGAGGCATCAACAAGTTGATTACTGTTTGAATGAGTTTGACTAGTGTTTGTAGGACTGGTTTGAGTTGAATTTAACCCTTGATGGAGGCTGAACTGATCTACCTTTGACATAGCTTCAAAGGAGATGTTTTGCTACTAATTTGACTAGCGTTGACTTTCTGGTTAGGGCTGAAGTTTTGACTGCAGTTTGCTGCAAAATTTGACAGGGTTGATTTGACTTTGTATTAGGAAAGCCTATTTGAATTTTGTACTCTCTCTCTCTGCTGATCTATTGAATAATAATAAGAATATTTTATCAAATAGTTTTCCCCACATTGAGATTTTTCCCTAGCATCCAACAAATTCGATGTCCTCTTGTCTTGGCTTGTCTTCTGCATATGTTTTTATGTTCTATCTACATTTACTTTCAATGTGATTAATGGTTGATGTGATTGCCACTGAAAATTTTCATTGGGCTGCTGAAGAACATTGAAGTAAATTGTGTTAAACATAGAGCATACCATTATTATCTAAAATTAACAGTTATATAATATATTAACATCGTATATTTCTTATGTTCTTCAACCATCTTGCCAATTTACAGTTCTCTTTAACATAAAATTTTCCATTATTTATCATAATTTCTTACTATAGTTATAACAAAAAGTTTGCGTAGTTTCATAATCCACTAGGTTTACAAGAGTTTCATCAATCCTTTATAATAGGTAATATAGGAAAAGAATTTTATAAAGATTCCTTACACTACTACCAATTAAAGAAACATTTTCTATTATGAAAGAAAACTAAACAACGAAATGAAAGATTATGTGATGAGGGGAGGAGCGATGGCTAGGGTTTATGGAACTACCCTCTACAGCGCCGACGCACACTAGACCAGAGGTAGGGGGAGCAAAGGGGTAACCAGGAAGGGAGTCCGAGGTCCCCACAGACCAACATCCGTTAGGTTCCTCCACAAACTGGAATGCGATTCCCCTGTGGCAGATCGACCACTATATAGGTCATGGCTGAATGCGCCCCTCCTGATCCGTTGCGATTCATCCAAAGCGGGACAAGGGATCATAGGAATGGGCAACAGGTACCTGTTCTGGTCAGATCAAATAGCTGGAAAAGATTTAAAGGATGCCATTTGGAAGGTTTGGGCAGCGCAGGACGAGTGTTGGGTTATCAGCCCGAGCAAAGTTAACGCAGATCTGCCCCTGACAGATCTCGAGGTGAGCCCAACTGTATTCGTCAAGACCAAAACACTGCATGCATTTTTTCTGCAGGGAAGGACAAAGGCACTAGAGCCGAGGGCAGATGTATCAGGACATCAGAACCGAAGCGGTGAAAACAAAATCCAAACACTGGCATCAGGGACTAAGTATGGAGGCAATCGTCCGAGGAACTGGATCTATGATGATGAGAAGACCATCAAGGAGAGATCTGATTCGTTTTCCTCCACCTCAACCCTGATTCGAACCTGGGTAAAAGTGGCGCACTGGACGAGGGATGGACACTCCAAAAGAAGCAATGGCCATAACGTAGGGAACACAGAGCATACTCTGCGGTGAAGAGAAGCTGCAGATCCCCGGACAAACTATCCTCAGTTGGCAACAAAATCTGGATCTCCAGTAAGTACCCTCAGTTTCCAAGTTTTAGTCAAAACCCCTGCTGGAAAAACACATTTACTTTGGGTAAATGGGACTGACTCGGTGAAGCATCTGAAGAATCTTATCTTGCAACAAGTGGGATACCCCACCAGCTCACAAAATCTGCTACATGAGGGCAGAGCATTACAGGACACCAAGTACCTCAGGGATTACAAAATCGCATCTTTGTCAACAATTATTCTCAATCTGAGAATAAGAGGGGGTGTGACAGACAACAACAGAAATCCCTATAGGGGTGAGGGAAGTGGGTTTGGTACAACAAAAAATGCAGGAATACATCAGGGGAAAAAAACAGGGAACATATCCTTCAAAAACATTCTTCAAGGGAAAAATACAGCCGAAACAACACCAAAACAAACAGGTATGGAAGCAAGGCCATACATTGTGGAACAGCTAAATCATACCCCAGAATTAAGCATAGATATATCAGAAACAGATGAGCACTGCACTATATATGAAAGACAAGCAATAATATGTAGATTCAACTGTTTTTGGCCCAAACCTGTTGATCTATTTCACTGGATTTTCACAAATTGGACTACACATTGTGAAATACACCTCTGTTCCAAGGGGTTCTTCATAGTGAACTTTCCTACAGCAGAGGCTAGAGACTTGGTAATACAGGAAGGACCTTGGTTCTGGGGGTCCACAGGACTCTTCATCACACCATGGTTCCCAGATTTTGATGCAAATACAATGGTTGTCTCTAAGATGCCAGTTTGGGTTTGCCTTCACAATCTCCCAATACACTTCTGGAGTCAACAAGTACTTGCAGGAATCGGTAATACAATTGGGCATTACATCAAAATGGACACCCAAAGACTGGAGGAAAGAATCTACACTTTTGCACGAATATGTGTGGAAGTAGACCTTAGCAAAGGCTTGCCAGATCAAATTCAACTGAAGCATAGACAAAGGTGTTGGATACAGGTTTTAGATTATGAAAATACAACATTTAGATGCAGAACTTGCCGACAAACAGGACACCTACAAAGCACATGTCCAACAGCGAAAAAAGACACTCATAGGAAGAAGAAAACAGGGAAACAGGCCAAGGGATGGCAATTTCCTCCACCTCTCTCGGAGGATGAGGAGGAAGAAGAGGTGGAACATGCCACTCCCAATGAGACCAATCAGATGAACAAAGAACCAGAAGTAGAAGACATAAATCCACAAGAACCCATAGACTTACAGTCAGCAAGGATACTAGAAACAATGGATACCAGCAGATCCAAGCGACAACACATATCAGACACATCAGATTCTGATAAAGACAACCCCCAACCTGTGGCTGATACAACGCTAGCACTTATATCTCCAACAGAGACTCAGGGGGGGTGGAGAAAGGTTGAGAAGAAAAAAGGGCAAAAAGCTTGACTTTCCCCCATCTATACTCTTTCCACTTGTTTCTTTTCATTTTTTATTTTTTTGGTTTCTGTGAAAACTGGATCAGCATCTCAGCATATGCTTTTTAGCATCTACAAAATGTAATTTTGTCTTATGAATAAAATTACGAATTTTTCCACGGGAAAAAAAAAGAAAGGAAACTAAATAACACTAGTTACTTATATGTTTAGGTTAGGCTTGCCAGGAAAATTTATAGAGAAGAAGACCACTCCTTTCAACCAATGAGAACGACAACCACTTGTTCTCCTCCCGAACCAATTTTCCTCTTCCATAATAACTGTTTGATAGTTACCTAATAAGGTTTTTCCAAGAGCATCAAGTCTATACAAGTCCATCCCAGGAACTCACAAACTCAACAAGTCTAGCTTAGGGATTCCACTGGCCCCAATGAACTCATGAATACCCTAACTAGAAGTGTCCTTCCTTCCCTTAACAATGTCCTTTTCAAGGTAGTAGTTTCTTTCTCTCTCCCTTCTTAGTTTCCTCAAGATCCTCTCATACCCTCTTGGCTTCTTTTCCCAACTGAGATGATTTATCTCTAGGGAAAGGGAGTAATTATCCTCTAACTGTCTAGTAAGTGAAAACTTTTTCATTTAGTGTCTTTTCCCTATAAATTCCATGGATTACCATAACTAACTTTTAAATAAAATTAAAATAACTTAAAAGATTTAAATTTCCCACTAGGATTTCCACATAGCCCATGGTTTACCAATTCAATGCAGTAAAAGTAAACTAAATATTTACTTTTCACTAAGGGGTATCACATATTCCCCACCTCGAGTGAAACACTGTCCTCGTTGTTTTCTTTTATCCTTTCAAAACATGTTGGAATACAGTTCACGCATGAAATTTTCATCTTCCCAAGTTGAATTTTATAGGCTAAAGTTCCTTCACTTCACTTTAACCTGGGTGATAACTCGCTTTCGTAGCACGATTTCTCTCCAATTAAGGATATGAAGAGATTTTATCGGGAACTCTTTGTTCAGTTCGACCTATATTAACAATCACCAAAGCTATCATTAGTTTCCATCAATCATTATATATATGATCATTTCAAATTTTATTACAAGAACCATTAGTTTTTATTTATGTACCCAAAAAAAGTCATCAACATGCATCAAAACACCATAATGGTTAGCAACTTGCACTCAATAAAGGTTAGAAACATCATTGTTGCTCGCCAACAATAACAATTAATTCTTTTACTTACCCAATGGATATGAAAATTTCTAAGGAATCCATCATATGGTTACATTGTAAATTTCAGATTATGGAAGTACCAATTTTATTTCCACTATTCATATAGTGGTATTAATATTTTCACAAACCATTTGTTGTTCTTTGTCTTTTATGATAGATTGCAACTATTGCATTGTCATACTGGGTAGCATTACTATGCTTTTAGTTTAATTTGAAACATTACATATTCATTAATCATATATAAGTATAGGTTTAGGATAACCTTCTCCTCCTACCATGTTCATAGCATCTATATTGATGTCTGGTTTGTCCAAGTAAACTTAGTTATGCCCATCTTAGGCTGCTTTGTTATTTTCCTTTGAGCGCAAACCAAGAGTCCACTTTGTAGCATTTCTTCGTTTTTGGCCCTTTGTAATCCTGTGTTATGAGTTATTGATGAAAGTAATACAAAAATTTGTTTATGTGTGCAATCATAGGGTTTCTCCCTTACTCTCTATGCTAATTTATTATAGTTTTTTTTGTAAACATATGTCTACCACATGTTATTTTCTTTATTCAACAACATGTTATTTTAATACATTTGACCTACAAGGTCCTATGGAACTTTAGATAAACTGTGATTTTATCCCAACAAAATAATTATATTATATTAGAACTCCCTAGTGGTTATACTCGTTATCATTATTCCCTTCTCTTATTTCCTAAGAAGATTTATTTACCTTGCCCAGTGATGGCTCACCACCAATGATTTGTCCTTTAGGAAACATCAAATTCCATAATATAAAATATGTTGCAGCCTGACATTACCAAGGTTCAAGGAAAAGTACTATTATCATTCTCCTTTGCTCGAGTGGACCCATCCATGTACACATTAATTGTCCGTCGGTTATTTTGTGCAAAAATCTTGATCAAGGTTTTATATTTCAATTGATTTCCTTATTTTATTATTATCCTTCTAATCTTTCGTTGTAGACCTCTTAGGCCAAAAACACAAGGAAATATTGAGAGAAACCACTATGACAATCCAAGAGCACAACCAAAAATATTACGGTATGCTTAAATTCACAAAAGAATCAAGAAAATTGCATCACCAAGTCTTGCAATCTTGCTTTTCCAACATGCCTCACCTATGAGTTTCTCATAATTCTCTTCTTGGTGTTGCATCCCTCTCTATTCTGCAAATTATTGACTAAGGTGCCTAGGGACTACTTGTGCCCCTTTTTTTCTTTAGGTGCATTAGTTATGGGGTTCTTTTCCCCTTACATTTGTGTTCCTATTAACTGCCTCATCACGTCCTGTTAGTGTGGTTATCTTGACATAGTGATTTTGTAAGCATATATTCATTTTGAAACTTCATTTATGTCTATAAAATTCATATTAAAGTTCCTTAAGGTACTCGTCTGTTGGCATGTTACATCTTCCATGTTAGCACATCACCTAACAAAAAACATAGGTAATGCTTGTTCCAATATGCTACTAGCATTCTCTTTACCACATCTTTAATTTTCATACAATTATGTTCCACATATTCTTTGGTTACCTTACTCGGCTACCCGCCAATTTCTGAGCACATTCTACCTGTACCCAATATCTATTCTTCAAGCCATATTAAGACAACACAGTCTTAGAAGTATTTAATACACACGTTCATTATTGTGTGTACCTAACACACACACACACACATATTCTTATGTTGTCCTTTTTAGCTTATGATATTGGCTAAAAAATTTAAAGAAAAAACTTCAGACCAACAAGGATTTGGTTAAGATTTTCCTCATTGTAATTTACAACTGTATCATTTGGTTTTGTTAGCTCTACTACATAATTTGGTTTTGCCAGGTCAAAGACACTGTGATCGTGTGTTTTTTGCAAAAAGGGAGCATGCAGCAGTTCATTTGATCCTTCCACCTTCATTTGCATTATACCCTTATAACTCCTACTACCTTTGTTTCCTCCTCCCCTTCATTCTCCTTATTCTCCTTTTAACCCCTTTATCCCTGCTTTCCTCTCAAAACCCCGCGTAAGTCCCTTTATTTGATCAAATCCTTCAGTGCTTAATTTTAAAGCCCATACGATTATATTCACATAACCGTGCGCATATAATAAAAAGCAATACCGCCGAGACCCTCCCTTGTCACATCAGTTGCAAAAACTTATGTGTCATTTCCCACCGTCTGATCTAACCCCTACGCGATCGAACAACATATGCTACCCCCGCCCCCGTAAACTGCACGAATGATAGCCCGCGGGAAAAGCGGTTTCCCCACTGTAGTTTCTGCCACGTGTCACAAATATGTTGGATTGCGCCCCCACGATACGTTTACCACCTTTTCCGTGTGTGGTGCGGGGAAACCGCTTACCGCCATCCAGTACGAACCCCGTGCGTTATCTCCCGCACTTGTTAGCCGCTCGTTAGCCGTTGGATCTACCACCCGCGATCCAACAACCCTCATTCATCCACTCCCGTTTTCTCCCGATAGCCACTCCAAGTTGATCTTTGCCATCCGTTTACTTCATCCAACGGCCAGTATTGCCTCCTGTCGCGCCCATGCTTTCGCCGCGCAGTCTTGGTGCCTGACCTCTACCATGTTTCTGAAGGAAGAAGGAGGCGAGAATCTGGTACCCTGCACCATTACTCCTCAACTACCTCATTCAAGAGACAGCACGGCCAGGGAAGGAAAGTACTGCCTCGAGCAGTTGAATTCATTTACCAATTATGGAGTTTTTGTTCCATACGGTACTCCGCCTGCTCAAGAAGGACATCATAATATCTGAAAAGGCCGATTTTGTGCATTAAAGCACACAGTTTGTAGCAAAGACCCATATCTAATTGTAAATGTGGTTGGTGGTCAGTTATGACCCCTCCACGCATAGAACATCCGAGAAATTTTGTAAACAAACTCCATATATACCCATAAATAAGATGTAATGAGGGTTGATGAATGATTTTTTGATGTAAGGTTCAACTTCTGGAGACTGTGACTATTGTGATACCTGCAGCTTGTAGTCTTCATTTTCAGCTAATGCAAGCTTCTTTTGTTGTTAATTGCTCACTTTCCACTTCTTCTTCTTTGTTCCAGGTTGTGCCTGCTATGCATTTTTCATCTGCTCTTGATGTTTAGCATTAGAGGGGCTGTCATCCCACATCTGCGTTAGAATCTAGTATGTATCATTGAATTTGTATGCAGGTTTCTATTATTTCATGCCAGAGAGCTGTCATCCTATCTGTGCATTAGGAAATAGATTTGCAGACCTCCTTACTGGTTGCAAATGGCCATCACAGGGTCCTATGCATCTGCTGGTGTGATTAGTATTCTCCATCTTCACATGTTCCTCAAATTGTGAGTAATTGGTGGTCTAAAACCTTGTAGTCTGGGGGTGTTCACCCATGCCTGGGGTTAAGCATAGTAGGAGTGGTTATCTGGCTTGAATATGCATCATTTCTCCCATTCATCCACCGTTTTCCAACATTTTTGTTGAGTTTGTAATGTTCCTAAGCATCTCTGATATACAACCTAGGAGATTTTCTTGGGGTGATAATAGGTCTTATTATATATAATTTTTTGTAGTCCTATTAAATTACCCATGAATTTAGCGTTCATCTTTTCCTGTTCATCTTATTGTATGAACTCATTTCAAATCTTCAGATATCGGATCCATCATTTCAATCAGCCAAAAATTCTCTTTTCATCTTGTTTTCGACCATACTTAACCTCCTTAATTGCGAGACAGTTATAAAATAAACAATTTAGCGAATCATTCTATGATTCAGTATTGTGATCTGTAACTCACAAAATTATTGATCCCTCTACGTCCATAAGGTATAGGAATTTCAAAACTATCTGAATTCCTTTTCTATATTTTAGGGTCCATTGCACTCCTTCTTTAGTAAAATTTCATATTCTTAAAATTGTCTCTAATCTTACTTTATATTTACTAAATTTGATGTAAGTTTGACACGTGCAACATTGTTTTGACCTGCTTCCATATTTATTTGATATTAACAACATTGTTTTGACGTGCTTCCATATTTATTTATGTCGAGGAATAACCTAAAGACTATTATCATATTGCTTCCAACTTAAAAGTCTCAATTATATTTCTTAATTTATTATTTCCGAGAATAATCGTTTTCCATCATTTTTATCACAACTTATCTCCATCTTGCCGGTTCTTAAACATAAATTGTACCCAACGATTCTACTATAGTCCTCAATTTCTTGATACATCTTTTTTAAAATTTATTTATTTTGTTTTGATTGTTTAAAGAAAAGAGAACTTATGGATCATGTTTGGTGTCATAGTTCTTGAATCAATCTTGTGTAACTCGTTTTGGAGAAGTTTCCCTTTATTTTAGTCACTCATACTATAGTTTCAATTATCAACAAAATGATTTTTATGATTACTTTTACTCTATGAATTCAAAAGTATTTCTTCTCAAAAATCTGATAGCTATAAAATGCCATAATATCTCATTGCACACCAAAACCCTTACAATTTTAAAGCATTATCAAATGGTATTAATTTAAATACAATCCTCCATAATGAAGGCATGTGTCAGAGACTCCCCAATGAAAAAGTTCATTAATTCCCTTACTATTTTTTAACCAATAATGAAATTCAAGCTTACTCATGCTAGCCAATTATTACTACATTGAACTTATTTATACTTGAGTTATATTGTTAACATATAGGTTTGTATCTTTTGTTATCATCATTATCTATTTATACCATGTCACTTACCAATGCTTAATTTGATGAAAAGGATTCCAATCCTTCCAACCAATTACCGAAGATAACTCCAATGACTCATATTTTACATCTTTTTTTTCTTATAATCACAAGTGTTCTATTTTCTCCATTTAAATTTGACAAAGTTATCATTAAGTATGCTCAAACTGCTTCCTTGGGTATACCAATACACCCTATATTTTTCTTTATGTCTTTATGTATTACAGTTTTCTTGATCCCTTTATTCCCTTTCTAATTAGTTTATTTTGTGTATATTTTTTGTTGTAAATATACAATGCACTTATTATTTTGAATTTTTCACAATGTTGCTACAGTCTCTATCCCTTTCAACTTGCTTCCCATGGACGGGTAATATTATCCTTCCATTAGGATTCAAAAGTCTATTTCTTTCACCAAGTATTTCCTTTATTCACTCTCCTAACAAGATTCTCGGTTATCATTGTGTATAGGTACAAGGAAGTAGTTTATACCAATTAAGTAATTACTTTCCCAATATATCTAGTGTTATAGTTAAATGTTACCTACTTGAAGTCAATAATACATTTACTCCCTTTTTCTTACCTGTCTCATTTCTTAAAAAAATCCTTATGATTGCCAATCTTATGAATTATGTATTGAAATAATATTTTGTGCAAATTAACAAAAGGGTCTGGCAACTATAATCAGGAAATAATCATATAGATAATCCAACATTTCAGGGTGATTTCACATGCACCACCTCCACCTTCCTTTTTAAACATATCTATAGTATAGGAAATGTCACTTTACTAGTTTACTATTGTACACATCTTCTAATTTGTTTGTGCATATGCCTCCTCATTGTTCTAGATAATGAACTTCTCTTATTATAGTTTTGAATAATGTAACTAGGTTTGGTATTCATATTTGTATTTGAGTCTTAACGAATTGTATTTATAAAAATAAAGAAAAAGAAATTATTATTATTATTAATATGACTTATTAAATCGCAAGTCTCATGTATGGGTCATCATGTTTTAGGTCAAAGTCCCCATTGAGGACTTTAGGATTTATACTAAGTCATTAGAGTCATTGTCTGTTTAAAGAGACCCTTCTTGGGCTTTTGAATCATGTAAACAAAATTATTATTGATTCAAATAAGTTATGTGTCACCTCCACACTAAGTTGGGCTCAAGGAGATCAAGTCGGCCTCAAACATGGTAATTCGACCTCATTGGAAGCCTATATATACAAGAAGTTTGAATTCATTTGGACACATATCTGACACATAAATTTTATTTGCAAGAAGTGGCAGCTAAAAAGTGTGAAGTTGCAGAAGAAGAAGGAGAGTTTCTAGAAAAAGGAAGATCGAAGTTTTTGATTTTTCCTCTTTCTCACTCGTGTGGATTTACTGGGATATTTTACTGGAATGATGAAGATACTGTTGGGTTGATGTTTTGCTGGGCTAACTATTGGGTCAATGTTTTGTTGGGCTAATTGCTAGGTTGAAGTTGCTGCTTCCAGGTGCTGGCTGCTAGATTGAAGTTATTGTTGAAAGGGTTATCATATATAGAAGGAAGAAAGGGCCGACTTGGTGTGAAGGAAGTCTGTGTCTAGGTTAATAGTCTTGAAACATATCGTAAAATTATTGAGGGAGAGTTGTTTACTGGGTTTTCCCCTAGATAGGGGTTTTTTCCTGGTTGTTCATCTACATCTGGTGATTGTGATATTTTTTTGATAATTATTTGATGATATTAAGATAAAAGAGAACATAACAAAACATAAGAATATCACAAGTAATTATCAACATAAAGAAAATGTCTCTACCTTTCTGATTTTCTAACATGGTATCAGAGCTAAGTTGAGCAAGGAGGAAAAAGGCATCTTGAAGATCTATTGAAAGAAGAATAAGGAGTTTTAAGAAGTTTGAATAAGGGTCATATAAGAAGTCAAGCCTTCCATCTTCAAGGGAAATTTTTAACTCAATTAAGGGAGAAAACAAATTAGAAGGAGCATCCAACTACATGACATGGAAGAAGAGGATAGACCTCATCCTTGAGAAGAATAAAGTATTGGATTTAGTCAAAGGAAAATTAAAGAAGCCTACAAATGAGTCAAGTGAGGTAGAAAAGGTGAATTTAAGGGAAATAGAAATATTTGCCATGAAATTAATGGTGGATGGAATAAAGGATAACCTCATTCCATATATATCCAACATAGATTCTGCTCAAGAGATGTATGAGGAATTATAAAAATTATTGACTATCAAGAATGAACTAAGATCTAAAATGATGACAAAACAAGACATTGTGGCATCCTTCTTTGTGAGAATTGCTATAATTAGAGATGAACTCCATGAAATTTATGAGATAGTACTTGAAAAGGTGCCTTTAATCACTGCACTTCTAGGATTACCAACATCTTGGAGTGCCTTCTCATCAGGTCTCAATAGTTGGAAGGAAACTCCTACATTCAAACAACTAGGAATGCATGTAGTCAGGAAGAAGTCGAAATTTCTATAGTAAGAAACGAAGAGAATGAAGAGGAAAAAGTTTCAAATGCATATTCCACTCATCACAAGAGTAAAGGATCATTCAAGAATTATAAAGGGCCTAGAAGGAAGATAGACCTATACAAAATTAAATGCTACAATTGTCACAAGATGCATCACTATAGAAGTGATTTCCTTGAGAATCCGAGAAATAGAAAGAGAAATAAGGATCATGAAATTTTGTCGAAGAAGGATCTCCAAAGAAGAACTAGTCTGAAGAATCAGAAATACAAGACTTATACTACTAAGTCCTTCTACTTTAAGTTCTTTTTGAATTGTTTATTAATTTTGGTGTTTAGTACTTATAGGTTTAATATGCTTTGGAAAAACATTATTGAATTATTTTGTTAAAGTTATAGGTATCCCTCGAGATTGGATTAAGATGGAGCCCTCAACAATTTTTGAAAGATAAGTATCTTACTCCTTGTATTGTATTTCATATTTGGTCATCCTTTTCTTATCTAGATGTGTTTATACTAGATGCTAATAACATTTCTTTTTATATTTTCCTTATTTAGGTAAAGCTTGATTATATGTTCAAGGGCTATGAGGTAGACCTCACAAGACAAAACATAGAGTTTCTATTGGAATTAATGATCTATAAGGTTTGTTTAACCCAAAGGTATGTCTTAAACTATAAGTTTTGTTTCTCTTTGTGATAAATATATATTCATTCATTTTAAGAAATATGTTTTAAATTACTAACAAGTGTTATGTCTAGGACCTTTGAATCATAAATATTCTTGCTTGGGATATTAATAATTAGATTGAATCTATCCTCATTAAAAACATCATGTTTGTGGAACCCTAATAGGTTCTCTTTAAAAACCCTAATATAAGGGTATGTCAATGCTAATGTGAAAACCCTAGTTTACTTGGGGTTATTAAGGAAATCTAGAAAATACTATTATTTTGATGTTTGGGGTTTTGATGGTAACGTAATGTTTGGAGTTTTAATATTATTATGGAAACCCTATTCCTTTAGGGTTGGATGGTAATGTGTCCTAGACCTTGAGGTTTTGGTAAATTAGGGTTTATGAATAAAACCCTTCCGTATCGAGAGAAGCTCCTAGGAATGAAACCATAGTTATATGTTTGTTCGTCTAATCAAAACCCTAGCCTAATAAATATTGTTATATGTCTAAATTTAAATGTATTGATATTTGTGTCTTGGGTTTAACTAATGGATATTGTTGTGATATGCTAGATATATGTGCTAACCAAAATTGTTGATGTTCTTAAAAGTTCTAGGTTTAAGCCCTAGTAGAAGTTTGATATTCTAGTATATGATGAGATGATATTGTTTCTAATGTGATGATAAAATCTAGGGTTTACGATAAAACCTAGTAAAATTTTATCATATCGTTGAAACCTTAGACTGTGTTGTGCTTGTTTTTATTTGTTGACATCTAAAGCTTAGTCTCTCTAAGATTAAATCTAGGGTTTGCATTAATTCCTAGTAGAAGTATAACATATGATTTCTAAAGTTATTAGATGCATTGTAATTATGCTTGTTTGGATGTCTTCTAGGGTTTGCAATATATTATAATAGAGTATGTCATATCTCTCAAAGAAATATTGTGGCCATGGATATAATGAAGATTGTTATCCCGATTTTCTCAAATGTATTGATGATGAAGTATAGGGTTTATGACAAAACCCTAGAAAGAAGTTGAAGTATAAAAGTATGTGTCTCTTGTTGTTTTTGAACCTAAATAAGTTTAAGTATTTGATAAAGTCTAATGCTCCCATTGCTGTATGATTCTCATATAGTTAAGTTCATGCTTCTATATATGTATTTGGTTGTAGTTGCTATCTAAGTTGTGTAGGTACACATTCTATTTAGCCCCAAGGATTAGCTCAATCGGTCAAGACGGGGCCTCGCCAGATGGGAGGTCACAGGATCAATTCCTGAAAGCTCTTGGGGTCAAGTCTTGTAGTAGGCCAAGGGGCGTCAGCCCAGATTTTTCCAGTGGAGGGAAAATTTTAAGAACCCACCCTAAATTTACATGTATAATAAATGGGCGAATCTCCATGGTATATAGGAAAAATGAAAGGCAATTTTATCAATAATATGATATGTATATATAATTTTTTGGCGAATCTCTTTTCTGGTGGAGGGAAAATTTTAAGAACCCCCCCTAAATTTACATGTATAATAAATGGGCGAATCTCCATGGTATATAGGAAAAATGAAAGGCGATTTTATCAATAATATGATATGTATATATAATTTTTTGGCGAATCTCTCACCAGGCATGGCGAATGTTTTACTCAATTATTAAATCTTGTGTTTATTGAATACACAAATGAAATCATTAAATTTCTTTAAAATATCTTTTGAAATCAAAATTACCGAAATTACATATCGAAAACCTAGTGGGTGTAGGATAAAATTCACCCGTGCCATTCACAGAAAGCATGAGAAAAAACCTAATACTATATATAAAACCAAGAAAAATTCAAATTCATCACTTCTAGGGACCTCGTAACCACTCTGCCAATACACAAGTATGTTCCTGTTTGCAATTAGAAAAATTACCCAAATTACAATCTGTACTCCAGCATATATTGGAAAGTTATAGAAGGATGACTAGTGCAATCAATCCATTCCTTTTAGCCCTGGATTTGTTTTAGTTTAAAACAAAAGTATACAAATATACTTGTCCAATGTTTATGCTTTAACCATTCACCTTAAGATGTTTTTACAATATAATTTCCTAAGTCTATTTAATATCTTCATTATCATAAAAACCAACCTATATCCATCTTAACTCCACATCTACCACTCTTAGGGGATGAAATCTATTTATCCCTCTGAGCACTTGGTAGACCCAGAATTAAGATGGATCTAAGATGATAGAATTTCCCTTTAAATAGTCTATGCTCACATGAATACCATGGTATTACCATGGGTTATCATAAACCTGGAGCTTAGAAATTACTATTAGTAATTTATAAAAATTAATAAAATTAATAGTTGATTTTTATTTTATCTTTTATTTTAACAAAGCTAAAATGTTTAACATAACTTAAAATACAACATCCATTTTTACTCTTGATCAGATCAAATATTTTTCACTCTATGCTAGTTTGCATATCACGATATTTGATACCTCTCGGGGGTTAGTAGATCCAGAGTAAAGATGGATCTATGCTGGTTTAATTCCCCCATTTAAATAGGCTACATTCCAAGTGAATACCATGGGTCAATACCATGTGCCATTTTTATTTTTATTAATACTAATATTAGGGTTAATAATGTTTTTTTGCATGGTATTGTCCCATAGTATTTTGCCCATAGGTTTCACCTAAATATAACGCATTTTTTGAGTGTTCCTAAATATAGGGTGACTTATGGAGTAAATATAAAAAAATGTTTTATTTGTTTACCATACCTCTCGTCTATTTATATTTTTATTAATTTACCATACCTCTTTTACAAATATGGTATTTGGCCCATAGGATTCACTTAAATAAAACATCTTTCTTGAGCCTTCATAAATAGAACGAGGGTTATGGACTAAATATAAAAAGAGGTTTTATTTATTTACCATGCATCTAGTTTATTTATATTTTTATTTATTTACCATACCTTTTGAGTAAGTATAAAAAGACGTTTTAAATAAAACCTTTTCTTGAAAATGGGTGAATGGATTCACTTAAATAAAACCTATTCTTGAAAATGGGCGAATGGAAGGTTGTAACTCCTAATTTCAAGGGCTAAATTTACCTTTTTTACCCTCTCCCTTAAAATAAGGTGGGCTATTTGAGGTGATTTGTAAAAATGTAATATGATACAAAATAGTGTCCCTGTGACATTTAGGCCCCTGAACACCATTTGCATGTCCCTCAGATCAGCGAAGGATCCTATCGACCCTAAAGATATGAAAGGTGTGTACATGATCCCCTGTTCCTGTGGGACCCCCTACATTGGGGAAGCTGGTCACTCCATTAATCAAAGGATTAGTGAGAATGTAGCAGACCTTAAGCATAGGCGAACTAAGTTTTCCGCTTTCGCTGAGCATGCTAAGAAACCCAATCATCATGTTTATATTGACGAAGCTAGTGTTATTGCTAAGGTTTCGCACTTCCATCATTGGAAATTTAGGGAGGCGCTTGAGATTGAAAAGAGGCCGAGTAATCTCAATAGAGATGATGGCTAGAAAATCAGTCGGTGTTGGGTCCCAGCACTCTCGACCTAGTCTTTTTTTTTTTTACCATCTTCTTTCTTAACTAATTTATTTATTTATTATTATTATTATTCTTAATTTTTATTTATTTATTTATTTATTTTTTATTTATTTATTTATTTTTTTTCTAACTTACTTTATTTTTCTCGTTTCTTGTTATTTTTAAGTTGACTTATATTATTTTTCTCATTTATTTATTCATATTTTTAACCTTCTCTTTCTTTTATATTCATTTATTCATATAAGAATGGTCCTGTTTTTAACTAAATTCCTTCTAATACTAATTTAACTTATAATTTTTTTTAATTATTTATTTTTAACTAACTATTATCATGAATTATTTTTAAATACTAATTTAACATAAAATTTTAAATATCTATTAATAATTTTTAACTAAAATTATTTTTATTTATTTTATTTTAAGGGATTGGTCCCCCTAGGGTAACATTTTCCCTTAAATTATTAAAAAGGTTTTGATCCCGGTACCATAGTCAAAAGTAGTTGTTGATCTTTTTAGCCGTTGGAGGCTCTACTCTGTCTATTTAACTTGCTAAGTTGGATCTGTTTCTTCAACTTGTCCTGACGATGAACCACACTGGTTGGTTCGAAATGCGTCGACAAATGGTGTTTCATGTGATCTTTGCCGAAAAATCTTTTGTAAATTTAAAACCCCTTAATTTTGCCAAAGGGAGAACATTCGCCCCTAAAATTTTCTATGTGTAGCACCACCTGTTGACCAAAGGTGTCCGTGAACCACGTGCAAAAAAAAAAATAACAAAAACAACAAAATTGTGTAGGGACACAATCTTCAAGATTTGGAATATATTCGTATGTAAAGATTGATAAGCATGATCAAGGAAGCTATATGAATGATAATTATCAAGAACAATGGAATCCATGACAGATTCTCTAATGCCATAAAATGAAATAATCTCCCTAAGTTAAGAGGGAGCCTGGATAAAGGACAGAGTATAACTCCCAAAGTTGAGAGGGAGGGCATATTATATTCATGATAGATACCTTGAAGAATAAATTGGAGAATGAATGATAAGGTGTTGAAAGAAGGAAAGTAGGATTCGGTTGTAGAATATGTTGTTGTAGGAAAGGAAGTTGTATGACTAAGGAAACTTCTTACAAGATTTGTTTGAAGCCTCTAAGTCATATTGTGGTAAATGGCGAAGCAACATCAGGACGTCTGAAGACCCTGAAGTTTTGTGTTTACTCAAGAGTATTTGAAAGGTTGTCACTGATTAGGGTTGTGACTATTTAGGTAAATCTCTCAAAGTTTTTGAAAAGCATGCTTTAGGTTATAGAGATTTGATGTGTTGAGGCATTGTGTGTGTAAAATGACTAGAAGGACATCTGGTTGACATATGTGTTGATGTCTAGTTCCCAAATTAGCAGGGAGGGTGGTGTCAGTCATAGATCTTTGACCTTGCATTACACACCTAGTTACCTGGGTTGATGGTTAGAAAGTAATTCTAGTGGTACCTAAAGAGGTTCAAAGATTTAGTCCATCTTAGTCCCACCAAGATAGATTTCCCTAGTCAGGAATCTAGTCTGTGGCACTCTAAGTGCCTAAACTATTCATGGTTCATGTGCTTTGAGATATTCCATGTACTTGTATATGTAAGTATGAATACCTCCCTAGTTAAGAGGGAGTGTTGAAGAATGTATCTAGGTTCGGTATTCATATTTATATTTGAGTCTTAATGAAATGTATTTATCAAAAGAAAGAAAAAGAAGTTATTATTATTATTAATATGACTTATTAAAGCATGCGTTTCATTGTTGGGTCATCATGTTTTAGGTCAAAATACTCATTGAGGACTTCTAGGATTTATTGTGAGTCATTAGAGTCATTTTCCATTTAAAGTGACCCTTCATGGGCTTTTTAATCATGTAAAAATAATTATTAGTGAGTCAAATAAATTATTTTTCACCTCCACACCAAGTCAGCCTCAAGGAGATCAAGTCAGCCTCAAACAGGGTAATTTGACCTCACTAGAAGCCTATATATACAAGCAACTTGAATTCATTTGTAGACATATCTACAACACAATTTTTATTTAGAAGAAGAGGTAGCTAAAAAGTGTGAAGTTGCAGAAGAAGAAGGAGAGTTGTTGGAAGAAGGAAGATCAAAGTTTTTGAGTTTGTCTCTTTTTCACTTGGGTGGATTTACTAGCCTATTTTGCTGGAAATATGAAGATACTATTGGGTCGAAGTTTTTCTGGGCTAACATTTGGGTCAAAGTTTCGCTGGGTTAACCACTGGGTCGAAGTTGCTGCTAGATCAAAGTTATTGCTAAAAGGGTTATCATATACAAAAGGAAGAAAGGGCTAACTTCCTATGGAGGAAGTGTGTGTCTAGTTCAAGGGTCTTACATCATCTCGTGAAATTATTAAGGAAGAGTTTTTGATTGGGTTTTCCCCTAGATAGGGTTTTTTTCCCTAGTTGTTCGCCTACATATGGTGTCTGTGATCTTTGTGCTATTATTTTCATAATTGCTTAATTATATTAACATAAAAGAAGAACATAAGAAAACATAGGAATACCAAAAGTAACTATCAATATAAAGAAAATATTTCTGCCTTTATGATTTTCTAACATATACAACAATGACAGGCTATTATTTGCTTGATTACCATGTTTCATTAACTAAATCTTCCAAACAGTTGTTTGTTCTCTTAGGTGCTCAATATATCAGTTCTTTATAGTTAAGGGTGACCTCAACAATAAGTTGGTTAGTATTTTGATAACTTAACTCACATAATGAAATTACTTCAATGTACTCCTGACAGGATTCTTCAAATCTTTTCCCTTAAATAGGCCACAATGTTGAACCCTTCATCTCTGATACTACTTGTAACATTCTCAATATACCATAATTTCAACACCATAATTAAAACCATTATATTTTTTTGTATTGTGACTTGTAATCTTTCAGCAGGGATATTTATCCCATGGTTATTAGATTAACCATTTTCCTTATCTCAGATGATCTATTACTTCACAAGTACATATATATTTATATTTTTTCTTGATGAATATAATTTGTTACACCCCCTTGGCGATGTACAACCCATGTAATGCAAACACAAGGTTCTCGACATGATTTTAATTTTAATGGTTTCATTGTGACTTGTAGTATATTGTGTATACATTAAGAAGCTTTATGATAGTCCAGTTGTCAAGCATATTGCATATCTCAGTTGATTTTATGTGGGCAACGTGGTCATTGTGATCATCATTGATGCCCTAGGGTTTAATCAAATGAATAATATTTAGGGAAGGAAGTTAAGGGGTAACTACTCCCTTTCCCCTCTGCCACAATGTTGGCTCATTTGCACTTCCCATTCCTGCTCCACTGAGCCTTTCATGTTGACGTCTCAAGCCCCAAATAGGTTGGCTCTTCGATTCATTTTCCTATTGCTTTCTCCATGTGAGGTGTGTACTATCAGGTATGAAACTATGTTCTGATGCCCTGATATTTTTTTAACTTTATTTTGTGTATTGGATTTATCTGAAGCTCGAGCATTTATTTTTACTTACAGAGCTGGTAATCCTTGTTTGGTCCAACATTTTCTTGACATAGTATCCAAATGAAATCCTTGGTGTTTCATCATTGCAATAATTAAAAGATAAAGGTTTCTATTTTTTCTTTAATGAATTAAAAACTCTCCCTATTAATTTTTGTTTGAATCTCTAGATTCATTTCAACTCTCAAGGTGTAAGATTCATGGGTGGATTTGTGGTTCCTACTAATAACCACCGAAATTGCAGTTTGAAGTCCTCATCACCAAGATAGATTTAAAGGTTTTCTCTCGAAGAGGTTTTTCGAGACAATTTATTTTTGTTCTAGATTTAATTAGTTATATTATATCTAATTTATAATCCCTTTTATTTTTGCAGCACAGAGCCTACTTATTGGTAAGGAAAACCCTAAATGTAAGTGTTTCCTGTGGTTTCTCATTGTCTCATTTTATATATGCCAAATTTGATGGATAATCCCAACCATTATATTCTTGTTCAAGGGAGTATAAAGAAGTTTTATGCCGATGAAGTTGAAATCACAATTACTTTGTTACAAGTTATGGGTTTGCTTGTTCAAACAAGTTCTCATACTATTACTTTCTCTCCACGATTTTGTGCGGATCCTTTCCTAGGATTGAATATTATTTTGGAATTGTGACTTAGAGATTGGATATTATAACCCATATAGAGATTTCCTAGCTCAAATTCATAGATTCTTCTTGCACGACTATCATAATTCTTGCTTGTACATTCATTTCTGAACAAGATTAGTTAGGGTTTTACTTCAGAATGTAAATTCCCCCTCATAGAGGGTTTCTAACTAGAAAATATGGTAATATTGTACTTAATTTTAAAAGGACTTCCTTCCTTCTGGTTATTGTATTTGAGTAATAGATCATAAATCACTTCGTGTTTCCCCTAACCCTATAGGGTTTGGTTTCGGTACATAAAAGAAAATTTATGTTTCATTTATATTGCAATTTTCTTTCATTCGATTGAGGATTAATAATTTCTAAAGTAGAAGTAGTTCAATATTAGTATTAAATGTTATCAATGCAATTTTTTTATTTTCATTATGTTTTCATGGTTCTTACACCAGTCTAGCGTCATTTACTCAAATGATTAATTGGTATATTTACATTAAGAACAAAATTACAAGTTTATATTGGTGCCAATGCAAGTTCAAAATTTTGTTTAGCTTCTTTATCAATTTTATATATACACTTGTGTATTCGTTTTTCTCACAAGATTCATATCGTAATGGGTTTTATCACTCATGTTTTACTCTATGCTTTTAATGTGGCCTTCCCTGGCCTATCTCCATTTTTGGGTTATACCCATGGAGCGGGCGAGACCTATTTCATGCGGGACTTATTCTTCACCATCGAGAATATATTTATATATACATGTTTATGGAAACAAGGAATGTTCGGAATGGCATACCCCTGTCTGGCTACTAGAACTAACCTTTTCCTTCACTAGTTCATACACCATCTAGGTTAGAAAATATATTCTCTAGTTACTTTGTTATATAATATATTAACATCATATCTTTTTGATGTTCTTCACCATCATGTCCATTTACATTTCTCTTTAGCAAAAAATTTCCCATTCTTTATCATAATTTGTTACTGTATCTATAATGGAACCTTTGCATAGTTTCATAATCTACTAGGCTTACAAGAGCTTCATCAATCCTTTACAATAGGTAATTTAGGAGAAGGTTTTCATAAAGATTCCATACACTACTATCATTTACACCAACATTTGTTGTTCTAAAATAAAACTAAACAACACATAATACATAATACTTGTTTGTTTAGGTTAGGCTTTCCAGGAAAATATATAGAGGAGACGACCATTCCTCCCAAATAATGAGAACAACAACACAATTTCTCCCTCCGAGCCATTTCTCCTCTTACAGAATAGTTGTTTGACAGTGACCTAGCAAGTTATGTCCAAAAGAAACAAGTCTATACATGTCTAGCTAGAAACTCACATACTCAAAAAGCCTGACTTAGGGATTCCACTGGCCCCAACCAGCTCAAGAATACCCTAACTGACAACATATTTCCTTCTCTTAACAATGTCATGTTTAAGATACTAGTTTCTTTCTCTCTCCCTTCTTAGTTGCCTCAGGCTCCTCTCATACCCTCTTGGCTTATTTTCCCAACTAATATTATTTATGTCTAGGGAAATGGAGTAATTATCCTCTCACTGATGAGTAAGTGAAAACTTTTTCATGTAGTGTCTTTTCGCCATAAATTCCATGGCTTACCAAAATCAACTTTTAAATAAAATAATATTTCACTATAATAAAAGTAAACTAAATATTTACTTATCAATGAAAATATTACCGTTTATATTTTTAATTAAGAAATATTATTTTGTATTTCTAATTTTTCCAAAATAATTCTTTTAAAAATCATATATTTATTAAAATATTTAGAGGAAAAAAATGTTACCAATTAAAAAAATAATTAAATAAATATTTGTGCACATCTACTCTTTTTCTTAATTATTATTTAATCGTAACTTATAAGTTTTTACACCCATACACAATTTTGGATACCTTTACTTTAATAGTAATAGATAACAATTAATTTATAAAATTTATTTTTAAATTAAAATGTTAAATATATATAAAAATTTGAAGCCACTGTCAATAATAGTCTAATATTTTAATATTTTAAAAATAACGGTTTCTCACTTTTAAAGATAATAATTAATATATTGGTTAAAATTGCATCTTTTATGAGTGAAATATTTCATTTTTTAAACGAAATATTATATATGGCAAGCCATTATAAGAGATATTCTAGTATTTTAAAAATAAGGATGTTTTGGGTTTTATAAAATTTTGAAATAATTTTTTTAGGTTTCCCGGCCTAAGCTTGGGTCATGTTACAAACATAAGAAGAAAGGTTTCTATTAAAAATTATCATCATCTTTTGGTCATATATATATATATATATAATTAATTTTAATAAAGAGTGTGTTTTATAATTCGACACTATGCTAGACAAAAGTTTTATGATGATTTTACTACTACAATGTTGGTATGAGTTTGATATAATTTTGATTGTAATCGAGAATCTCGTTCTCAGTGATTTCATGTAACATTAAGTGGTGCATTTTTAACATGTCACATGTTCTACACCATGTGGTTGGTTAGCGTTTGAATGACAGATCAATTGTAAATATTTTGAGGGTGAGGATCTGCTTGAAGGGTGTTCAGGGTAACTAATCTCTCCCTACACCCCCCAACCTCTGACTCCATTGTCATTTTCACCAAACAACGTTAGTGTCTCAAGCTCTACACTGTTTGAGGGTTTTGTTAATTCTTTGCTTAATGTTTTGACTATACCAAGTCTCAAATTCCCCTCAATCTTATGTATCACTACCCTTTTTACACTGTGGGCCTGGAAGACTTCTTGTTGTAGTCTCTTCCTCCGAGGTATTTAGCACTAGGTATGCTAGAAGTAAATTCTCACTTGTATTCTTTGTTCCTTTAAGGTTATTTGATTTCTGCAATATTTTACTCTAATTTTGAACTTTGTTGCAAGGTAGACCAATGGTTCTTGGATAAATTTGGGAGTTTTTATCAGGTAATCATCTTACTCTTAGAGAATTTTTTACCCCAATGAGGTTTTGGCTCCATACCTAGTTACTTAAGCAATTTTAGGGCTTGCTCGAAAAGAATTGAAAAATGGCTTTTCTTGTTCCTTCTGGTTTTTCTTTTTATGGTGTCATGGTTTGATGATAGTAATCCTACTCCAATTTTCATGCAAATTCCTTTCACAAGCTACCGCTTATAGGTGAATACTACTATGGTTCTTACAAAAATTTCTATTTCTATTCTACTTTAATATGCCAGAGTTCCAATGGTTCATCTCTTCCCGTTATTTTTTCTTTGATGTCAACATTTCTCTAGATATTATTTATTTCTTGAGTGTTTCGGCTACACTAAGGATTTTAATGCACAATGGCTTATGTATTCTAGAAAAAATATTCCAATTTCCTTACCATTTTCTTAACTCTTAATTTTGAGTATTACTTTTGCACAAGAACAATGTTTGTTGGAATTTGAGGCGCATACTTAGATAATTACCCATCCACTATATATTAATGTCTTTCATTTTGGTTAGATATCAATATTATCATTTTTTATCTTGGAAAGGAAATCGAAAACTGTGTTTTCCTTTCCTGGCCTATCTAGAAAGGTAATATTGAATTCCTATAATTATAACAACCATCTAGTAATATTTCCATTAGTAATTTGTTTTTTCAGTAAATATCTAATAGTAGAATGATCTGTATGAATGAAAGTTTCATAACCAGTAATATAATGTTGAAACTTATTGATGGCATGAACAACAACCAAAAACTCATTTTCTTTTATTGTATAATTTAAATTTTCTGGAGTCAAAGTTTTACTTGTATAATAAATAACATAAGGAGTCGAGGCTTTATGTCCTAATACAACTCCTAACGTTTTATCGGAATCATCAGTTGAAATATGAAAAGGGAGGGACCTATTAGGCCCTCTTAAGATTGGTGCTTCAATAAGTTTTTATTTTAATGATTCAAATGCCTTTTGATAGTCATAATTCCAAAAAAAATCACAATCCTTTGTCAGAAGTTTAAATAGTGGAGAAGTTATTTTGGTGAAGTATTCTATGAATCTTCTGTAATATCCTGTAAAACCAAGAAAAATTCCAACATCTCTTTGACAAGTAGGAATTGAAATTTTATAAATTAGCTCTACCTTAGATGCATCCACCTTGATTCCATCACCTGAAATATGGTGACCCAAAACAATTCCCTCATTAAACACCATAAAATATTTTTCATGACTCAATGAAAGATTTAATTCTTTGCATCTAATGATAAATTTTTCTATTGTTTCAATAGCTTCTTCAAAAGTTTTTCCATAGATATTAAAATCATTTATGTAAACTTATACACAATCATGAATCAAGTCATAAAAGATACCTAAGACTACTCTTTGGAATGTTGCTGGTGTATTAAAAAACCAAAATGGAAGTATTATATAAGAATATGTACCCCATGGACATGATGTAGGTTCTAACCCTACAGAAATTATCTGCATACGAATTCTAAGAACATAAAATAAACAATTTGAGAGCATAACACATAAGACACATATACACAGAGATTTCCCCTAGATCCCAAAATCGGGACTACCAGTTTGATTTTTCATTATGTTCCTTTCAATATTACAGTACATATTTATACATGCCGAAGCATCCAATACCACGTACTGAAAACCATCGCGTCCAAAACCATATGTGAAAACCATGCACAAAACCATAGGTCTGCCCAACCTAATATAGGGTCCAATTTTTTTTTTCCCGGGGCGCTTCCCTAGACCCCGTAGAGTGGGCTACCCACCCCCTCAAACCCCCTATGACACCCCTGTTGCGCAATCAGTGCAACGAAGGAGGGGCTCCCCCCCCCCCCCCATCTAACCTCCAGGTTAACTACGTAGGCTAGTCGTGGAAAGAATATAACACAACCCAACATTCTCCCACTTGTTGTTTTCTTTCCACAAGGGGCCACGGGAGAGATTAGTCATTTATCCAGCCCTACAATGCCCATTGTTTCTCTACACCAAGAGAAATTCTCAGATCTCACAAATTTTGTCAATGCATCTGCAATATTCTTCGAAGTGTCCACCTTTACCAGCAACACATTTTTGTCTTCTATCATATCCCTCACAAAGTGATACTGAACATCAATGTGCTTTGTCTTTGAATGATAAGTAGGGTTCTTTGCCAAGAAAATTGCACTTTGGCTGTCACAGTCTGTCCTTATATCTCCTTGTACTAACCCCATACTTTAACACAATCTCTACAACCAAACTGCTTCCTTGCTTGCATGAGTGGCTGCCATGTATTCTACCTTTGTAGTTGATAGTGCCACTACATATTTTTTCTTACTCATCCAACTGACTGCACCTCCAAATAGGTTAAACACATACCCACTTGTAGATATTCTCTGATCCAAATCTCCAGCCCAGTCTGCATCAAAAAAGCCACGAATATCCAACACTCTATCCAATCCTGGTCTTCCTTGGTAGCACAAACCATAATCACTAGTACCACGCAAATTCCTGAAAACTTGCTTCACTGTTGTCCAATGCTCCTTCCCTAGTTTTGACATAAACCTGCTCAATACTCCCACTGCATGTGCAATGTCTTGTCTAGTATAGACCATCGCATACATCAGGCTACTGACTACACTGGCATATGGAACATGTGACATGTTCTCTTCCTTTTCTTGTGTCTTGGGACACTGTTCAGCAGATAACTTCACACCTACAGGAATAGGAACCTTCATTGGTTTACAATCCTGCATATTAAACCTCTACAATATTGTCTCGACATATTTCCTCTGGTTTAACCAAAGCTTCCTCTTTGCCCTATCTCTTTTAATTTCCATGCCCAAAATATAGTTTGCAGCACCAATATCTTTCATGTCGAATTTGGAGGACAATTAGGTCTTCAAATCCTGGATAATTTCTTTGTCATTTCAAACCAGCAACATATCATCCACATTCAAGACCAGATAAATAACATGGTCACCAATTAATTTAAAATACACACAGTGATTTGTTTTGCTTCTGGTGAAGCCAAGTCCCCATATAAATGTATCAAATTTCGGATACCACATCCTTGGTGACTATTTTAACCCATACAGAGACTTCTTTAACTTGCATACCAGCTCTTTCTTACCCTCCACCACAAAACCTTCAAGTTGCT
This sequence comes from Pinus tabuliformis, assembly GCA_031772625.1. NCBI lineage: Eukaryota > Viridiplantae > Streptophyta > Pinopsida > Pinales > Pinaceae > Pinus > Pinus tabuliformis. The sequence goes on from CM062816.1 coordinate 856,044,042, forward strand.
TCATGTAGATCTCCTCTTCTAGATCCCCGTGAAGAAATGTTGTCTTCACATCCATTTGTTCTACCTCAAAATTAAAAGCAACAACAACAGATAAAAGTAATCTAATAGAAGCTGCCTTGGCAACAGGAGAAAAAATATCACCAAAATCAATTCCCAGCACCTGGGAAAACCTTTTACTACCAATCGAGCTTTGTATTTCTCCACCTTTCCTTCTGCATGTGTCTTCTTCTTGAACACCCATTTGCTGCGAATGGGTTTCCTTCCAACCGACAACTCCATTAGATCCCAAGCCTCAACTCTGTGCAAAGATGCCATTTCATCAACCATGGCCTCTTTCCAAAGTTTGCCATCCTCTGAATCTACTACTTCTTTCACAGTTCTGGGATCATCATCAATAATAGATAAAGAAAATTTTGAACAGAAAGCAGATGGACTATACCTTTCTGGCTGCCTTCTTTCTCGAACTGATCTTCTCACATTCAGAGTTTGTGGTTCTTCATCTTCTGATTCCTCCTCTGTTGTAAAGTCTGATAATTCCTCCTTAAGCTCAAACTCTATCTTCTTAGGTTCCTTTGGTTGGACTTCATGTTTAATAACATCTTTCACCTCTTTGAATAGCACATTTCAACTGTACACAACCTTCCTTGTTACCAGGTTCCAAAACTTATAACCCAATAAAGATGCACTTTTCAGATTTACTATCCAACTTGGTTCTTTTCTCCTTTGGAACATGTACATATGCATCACATCCAAATACGCTCAGATATGAAAGAGAGGGTTTATTATCAATACATACCTCTTGTGGAGTCTTATCCTCCAATGCTGAATAAGGTGATTTGTTGACTAGGTAACATGTTGTCTCCACCGCCTCTGCCCAGAATTCCTATCCTCAACCGGCACCACTGAACATGCTTCTTTCCCTTTCCATCAATATCTTTTTCATTCTTTCTGCAACTCCATTTTGCTCAGGTGTGTATGGAGTAGTCTTCTGCCATGCTATACCACACTTTTTACATAATTCTTCAAATTCCTTGCTGCAAAACTCTCCACCGTTATCTGACCTCAACACCTTTATCTTCTTCTCTGTCTAGTTTTCCACCAGAGCCTTAAATTCTTTAAACCTGTCAAAGACTTCAGATTTCTTCTTAAGGAAATATATCCATGTATTCCTTGAGAAGTCATCTATAAATGATACATAGTACACAAACTTACCCAGTGATGGAACCTTCACAGGTCCAAACACATCACTGTGCACAAGCTCTAATATTTGTTTTTCCCTCTAACCACTAGAGGGGAAACTCACCCGATTCTGCTTCCCATATACACAATTTTCACAGAAATCAAAATCCAAAGAGTTATTACTCATACATTCTACCATACCTTTACCATGAAGTATTCAAAGGCCCTTCTCTCCAATATGTCCAAGCCTTTGATGCCACAACATGGTATTCTCTCCAGATACCACTAGATTTTCTGCTCCACTTTCAGGAACCACAGAACTGTTGCACCCATAAAAAACAGTGCTACCTTGCAGATTATACAAAATTCCAATCCAAACTCCCCACATCAATACCAGTGCTCCACGAGCCATCTTGTAGGTATCCTTCTCAAACACTATTTTTACACCTGCATCATCTAGCTTGCTTATAGAAATCAGATTTTTGACCAATGCAAGAATATGCAGAACACCCAGAAGCGTTATAACCCTTCTACCTTGCAACTTCAACTTTACTTTTCTGCGACCAACTATTCTAGCCTTCCTATCATACCCTAATAAGACATCACCACCATCGTATTTCTCATGCTTGCAAAACCACTCTCTATGGGGACTGAAGTAAAAGGATGCACTTGAGTTAATCAACCATGCCTTATGATCTACATGTGTACTTGAAGAAGCCAAGTACACATCCCCACCTTCATTTGAGGTGGCTTTCGCCTCTATAGAAGGAGAATCATCAAATCCCTTTCCTTTGTCAGGAGCTTTAGATTTACAGTCCCTTTTGTAGTGCCCTTCCTTTCTACATTTCCACCAAACCACCTTAACAGGTTTTCCTGGAGATTTAGATCACCCTGTATATTTAGATCTCCCACTCAATGACTTATTTTTGTTTTTATTTTGGGACTGTCCTCATACATACAAGGCATCACCATTTTGGCTCTCCATATTTTTCTGTCTCATCTCCTCCATCAGCAAGGATGAGACTATTTCATCAAACTACAAGGCAGTTGCATTGCTACCTATTGAAGTAACCAGACTGTCCCACAAATCTGGTAGAGAACACAACAAACTGATGCACTTATCTTCATCTAAAATTTTAATATCAACAGATAATAACTGAATTATCACAGTATTAAATGGGTTCAAATGCTCTGTCACCGAGTCCCCATCTTTCATCCTCAAGTTATAAAGCTTTTTATGTAGGAACAGTTTATTCACCAGAAACTTCAATTGGTACAAATTCCCTAACTTGTCCCATAAAGCCTTAGTCGTAGCTTCCCCTGATACATTCAAAAATACTGAATCTAAGACACACAATTGTATTGTTCTATTTTCCTTTCGATCCAACTTATTCCATTCTTCATCAGACACTCCCGTTGGTTTAGTACCTGTATCTATCGTGATCCACCGATCTTTATCCCCCAACAGATCCTCGATCTTGAGTTTCCATAACTCAAAACTCTAACCATTAAATTTCTCAATCTCTATCTTTCCACTACCGGCCATCTTCTTTCACCACTAGAATCGATCTCGCAGATCTCCCATTGAACAGGATCTACCACAGGCCCGAGCGAAACACCTCAGCAACAAAGGCCTCCCCTTGAAGCCAAAACACCTCTGATACCAAATGTAGGTTTTAACCTTGTACATAAATTACCTGCATACGAATTCTAAGAAAAAAAAATAAATAATGCGAGAGAATAACACATAAAACACATATACATAGAGATTTTCCCTTAGATCCCAAAATCGGGAGTACCAGCTTGATTTTTCATTATGTTCCTTTCAATGTTACAATACATATTTATACATGCTGAAGCATCCAATACCATGGACCATAAACCATCGCGTCCAAAACCATGTGCAAAAACCATGCACAAAACCATAGATAGGTCCGTCCAACCTAATATAGGGTCTAAAAAAAAAGTTCCTGAGGCGCTACCCTGGTCCCCGTAGAGGGGGGCTACCCGCCCCCCTCAAACCCCCTGTGAGCCCCCCACTGAGCAATCGGCGCAACGAAGGGCGGGCTCCGCCCCCTTCTAACCCTCCAGTTAACTACGTAGGTTAGTCATGGAAAGAATATAACACAACTCAACATAAAAGTTGTTTTATCATGATCCTCGTGTGCCAGTTGAATTTTGGTATATCCACTAAAACCATCAAGAAATGAAAAATATGTCTTCCCTGCTAAAGTATCTAATACTTTATCAATCAAAGGAAGAAGAAAATGATCTTTTAAAGTAGCCTTATTCAATTATCTATAATCAATGCACACTCTCCACTTTCCATTCTTCTTAGGAACGATCAATAAAGGTGAGACCCATTGAATATCGAATATTGAGTAAATGAAATTCACATTAATTAATTATTGTAGTTATTCCTTAACAATTTCTCTCATATTGGGATTCATCCTTCTCTAAGGTTGTCTCACTGGTTTGGCATTTTCCTTAATGTAAATATGATGCATATATTAGGGTCAATTCCCTCCATGTAAGTATATTCCCATGCATATGCGAAAGAGTGTTTTTGTAGCATCTGTATTAGTTTTTTCTTTTGAAATTCTTCCAAGTTGTTATTAATGTTTTACCTAGAAAAAAATCTACAAATGAATTTCCAAACTTTTCCATAGAATGTAAAGATATTTGTTGGGATGATAAATATTCAATAATACATTGCTCTTGAAAACTTTGATCTTGTTCAAAATATGAAGAAGAATCATTATTATTCATCAAATTTATTAATTGATACTCCTCATCTATTTGTGATATGATAAATATAGGTTGAATATATTCAATGTCTTTATTATTATCATTAATCCAAACATTGTTTTCTGTTTCAGTTATCTTTTTTTGTAGACGGATATAATGTGAATATCTTAGTAGACCTGCCATCATAAATGTATATATTACCATATTTTCAACTTATAAATTCATTACTTGTAGCTAGTCAAGTTCTACCAAGGATCAATAGATTGCCTCCTAGATTGTTCTTGGGAGTTAAAATAACGAAATCAACAGGATACTCCAATGAATCTAAAGATGCGAATACATATTCTAATATACCATAAGGTTTGATAATAGAAATATCTTCTAGTTGCAATAAAGTTGGAGTATATTGAAGATTATGAAGCTTTAATTGATCCATAGTTTTCTTGCTCATGATATTAATGGCTGCTCCTAAATGAATCAAAGTGTTTGGGATCTCAGTATCATTGATGTGAATTTTTACAATAGGCTACCTAGATCTAAATATTTTTGAACTATCAGTTTTCCCATCATAATATTTGCAATCCTTCCTACCAATTGAATCTTTTTAATGTCTGTCCTTTTTCTTCCTAGTTTTTAATGCACAACTCCTTTATTATTTTTACAAATATAGGTATTTATTTATAGCTTGAAGTAAAGGAAGTTTTATGCAAATGCTTTTCAATACATCTAGCATATTAAATTCAAGTAGAATGATTTGTCTTTATATTCCCTTACCAATGTGATCCTTTCAGGAAAAGGAAGACTTTGTATTTGATAAAAGGTTTCTATACTGTAGGAATTGTAACAAATGATTTTATTAGGTTTCCACCCAATTGTATAGGAACATATTACTTTGGAGGAGTATTTTCTTGACCAAGAGATGCCTCTTTTTCAAGAATTTTATCCTCCTTAAATTCTTGGATCACAATTGTTGGTGACTTATTTTGCAAAACCCTACCAGATCTAAGTTGGACATCATTTTGACCTAGAGGGGCTATCATACAAGCTTGAAAGTTTTGACCCTCAACATTATAGGTGGGTTTTTGAGGAGCTTTATTATTTGGATTCGAGGGTGGTTGAGAAGGTAGTTGATTTTATTTTTTAGGAAATGGAGTGGATGGAAAGGGAAGTAGTTCACTTGAAGTCATTTGAGGTTGGAACTGTGGTTGAGTGAGATGTGAATATCGAGGAGGATAGTAATAAGGTTGGTATTGATGGTATGGTTGTTGGAATTGAGGATATTGAGGATTCATACCATAAGAATTTTGGAAACATTGTGACTAAGATGGATTTTGGAGTTGAGGTGGCCATGTTTTCCAAGGCATAAATGCATTACAATTACTTTGTCATTGTGCATATGGTTTTTATTGTGCATTGGGATCTTGTACCATACTTATTTGTCTAGGTTTCCAAGGTCTCTTAGGAGCAACAAAACAAAGTGATTCAATCTGACTTATTTTAGATTCATCCTGGAAAATATCATTTAGCCTACGTATTGAGGGACATTCTTTGGTATCATGATTTTTTTCACATATAACACATTTTTCGACACTATCAAGAGGACATTTTCATAAAGCATGTTTTTTCCTACATCTAGGACAGAAAATAGATAATGCAACATTCTCAATTTTTTTCTTTTTTTGTATCCTTAAAGTATCTAGTTGTTCACTAATATTTCCATGGATATCTATTTTAAAGTTGTCAAGCAAATTTCCTAATTTTTCTCTACTTATTGTTCCACATGCATATTTTCTTACTCTTGGCATGACTGGATCTCTTGTTTCCTTACCATATTTTTCCTTACCTCTTGGAATGTGTATGTACACAACTCACAAATTTCATCAAATGAAAATTGGGAAACATCTCCTTTGCTCAATAAATAGGTAAGATCAATCCACTCATCCCTTATGGTTTTTAGCAAAGAATTTTGTAATGTATCTTCATCTAAATTGTGCATTTTATCCCTTTTGATGTTGTAGGAAAACCTTTCCACCATATGTTCAAGGTAATCATCCTCTTTTTGATCCATTTTAAAGAGTTCATCCTTAATATTAAGGTGCATACAATAATCCTTATATATTTCTAGGAATATTCTTTCCATATCATCCCATGTTATGATAGAATGTGTTCCTAGACCCATGAACTATTAAAGAGCTCCATCTTTTAGAGTGGCTAGAAATAATTTCAAATTTTGAATATCAAGTAAATAACTATATGATCTACTTAATACTTCAAACTCAAAAAGGAATGTTTCAGGATCCTCAATTCTTAATTCATGAAAGTTAGGAAGGATCGATGGTAAGATATCTTTCATGGCAGGTGTTTTAAATTCTACAAAATGTGTTTCTAGCTATCCAAAGTGTAAATGAGTAGAGAAGCTTGCATTCATATTCCAAGCCACAGAACGAATCAAAGCCTACATCGAACCCTCTCTAGTAGAAAATTATCTTAACAAGCTTTCCAATGACATGTGGAAGTCCATAAATGGACACCTAGATCAAAAGATATGGTTTGCTGAAGTTTCAGGGATTAAAGCCCTGGAAGGAAATAATATCAAATATCGACGATCACAACATCAGAGCATCGACACATCGGTGATTGCATATTAGAGATCCTGTATGTCAAAGGTCCAATGCATCAGAGCAAGAAGTATCAAAGCTGGAAGGAGATCGATGCATCACAATATCACAACATCTGAACATCCGAAATCAGAGAATCACAACTTTTGAAAGTGTAAACCTTAGTTGCGATATTCAAAAAGTTCTAATAGTGTTAAAAACAACCGGAAACACCAATAAGGATTCATCGCAAAACCAAATGTGGGAAGGCTCTTTTCTCTCTCTTGTATAAGGACATGCGACAGCATAGGATTGGACCTGATAATGACACGTGGTGGCATATGATTGGTTCCAATAAGATATAGTGGCATCTGATGTCAGCATGACATGGTGGTATAACAGGACACATGGCAAGTTTTTTTTGGTGTTTTGAGGGGGCCCAAGGGGGAAAATCTATGTGACACATGTCACCACTCATGAGGCTCCATGTGGAAGTGATGAAATTAGATCGGAGGTCGCATATAGAAGGTGGAGGATGTTGGCACTTTACAATAGGTGGCAATTGAAAAAGTGTAAATAAGAGGGCTCTAATATTAGGGTTACCACATGGTCGAGAAGAAATTATAGAACCAAGGGCACTAAGCTCTTAACAAAGGAAAAAGGCCACTGGGCAGGAACAAAATGCCCTAGCACCTCAAGGCTAAGCCTTCAGTCACCGCGCCCAGTCCCATGGAGGAAAATAGAAAGGGGCTAAACAAAAGGGGACAAGGACATCGAAACTCGTTGTTTTCTTCATGTATTTTAAGAATAAATTTCCAATAAGGCAACACTCTGATATAACATTATTGCAATAATACATGACATATTGGGCTCCGATAGTGTAATACAGAGAGTTAAAGGCATATGGGTCAGCAGTTGCAAGATTGAATGCTGGAACAGAGGAGTATTGGTCTCAAGAGTAATGGAAACTGTCAAATATTTTTGGGTTAAGGCAGCAAAGACCATGATCTAAAAGAAAGAGTGTTGGGTCTACCTTGAGGGATACAAGCCATGTTTGTGTTGCGATGCATGTCTTGAGTGAGTAAATGGAGGTATGGGACTCATGAAGAAGTGTGCAGGTCACTTGAGAATTAATTTCTTAGCATGGAGCTCCATGCAGTTAGGCAATGAAAGGTTGCCATGTTGATCTCTATTTCTGCATTGTGACAAGCAACTGACAGTTGATCGCTCCAAGCTCCAGAGATTGGGGAATTCAAGTAGTTAATGTGAAAGCAACTAGTGAATCGACCAATAAACTAAAGAGGAACATCATGGTAGAGACGTGGCATGATTAGAGGCCATCACAGAAATGGAAGGGAGATATTTTCCTCAACCATCATTCAATATTCATTATTTCTTTTATTCTATAATTTATACATTTTAAAGAAATGAATCAAATCCTTTATAACGATTTGGGCAGCAAACCTTCACACGCCCAGACAACTAGCCGATTAAACAACTGGAGCTCAGATGAGATAGTTTGTAGCTGGTGTTCAAATCTTCCCCTCTCCTTACAAATAGAGGGAAGAAACACTTAAACTTCCCAAATTCTGCATTCTAGAGGCCCTTTGTTTGCAGATAAAGTGGTTCCACTTGGGTTCAATTTGCTTGCTCATGTCGTGCTCGGGCATATACAATTGTTAAATGTAATGGACTGGTGATTTTTACTCCATCTTCAAGGATTAATGAAGCAATTTTGTTGATTCCAATAAGAGAAATGCACAATATGTTTTCCCATTTGTATATCACTTCATGTATGTCTTTCTCCTCTGAAATCATGTAATGAAGCTTTTGGTTTCACTCTCATTCACGGTTGTATATTTGTTGCTAAGTAGTAAAAATACCTATGTAAAAACATATTTTCTTATGATATTTGATAGCCCTAGTGCCTGTATGTAAACATAGATTTATTTATGATAATTGGTGACAAATGTATTCATGAGGCATAGGGCTTGAGACCTTTATTTGCACTCCACTTTTTCTGCATTTTCACCTCCTCACTCTTGCATATTTTTGTTGGAGATTGTTGCCTAGGATTTTGTGTTATGTCCAACCCTTTGCATCAATTTCCATCCTTTCCTTCCTCTCGTTCATCTATACTACAATAACAATGTTAATCTACATATTCTTGTGTGTCGACCACCAAAATCAAGACATTTCTCTTTGAGATTAGCCATACCTACCAGTGTGTGTTTGCTTGAGTTTACCTTGATGAAGGACCATTGAAGCAAGCCCATGAATTACCTCTTTAAAACTATGTGACATATGTAGTGCAGTAGAAATCCCTACGAATAATATTCAAAGAACTCCTCTCTAAGATGTCCTAGGCATTGGTCTCCTATCAACCCAGAGGATGTCTCTAGGAGGATTTTATATCTTCTGAACAACTTGTGTACGACAATTTTCACATTCCCTTTGTAAGGTGAGCAAGGGCAATGTGGGTTGAAGATCTATCACCTTGATGACTCCACTGTTTGAATATTATTGTAAAAACCCTCATGACTCCACTTTCTATATCCGCATTTGGTCATCTTGGATTTCAAGAGGCCTCATACTCTCTCCGATGCCAAACTGCAGAAAACTTCTCGTCGATTGACATCACTCACCTAAAGTGGTTTTCAAAATGGCCATTCTTGCATTCTTGGCCAACAAATTTGCCCCACTAGGTTTTTCTTCTATTGTTGGTTATCCCAATCATGTCCCTTCAGTTCATGAATGGTGTTGAGCCTTCAAAATGTCTTCAAAATTTCATCCACTTTCACCTTTATCGCCACCATTTCACTCACATGTCGCAACTCCATAACCATATAACCTTTCATTAGCCTCCATTTTCATGATCATATGGGGTTACATTTGTGTTTTCCAAAAGTTAATGATTTCTAGTATTATAAGTGAATTAATGGTTAAAAATTAGAAAAATGACATATACTTGCTAATACCTAAAAGTGGCTTGAGTTTCATGACATGTGTAGGTCATTTGGAAGCTTCCAAATCACCCTTATGTGGCCTCCAATGCTTAAATTCGAATTCCCTTCAAGATATGGAAGGAGTTGTGGATAAAGGTCAAAGAAGATATGTGTCTCATCATTAGCTATTTGGGTTTTAACTATATAATATTTTTATGGATCTACAGAGAGAATAGTGGATCTACATTAATGGGGTAGCTTCTTATGTTCTTATATAAATAGGAGAGCCTTCTCCTTTCAAAAGGAATGTGTAAAGTTTGGGAAATGCTCATGTTTTGAATATAGAATTTGGATTTGGCACCATGCTCATGAGTGATGTTCACTTTGATTTGGTTATTCTTGCATTTGGAGCCTCTCAACTTTCCATCTCTCATGCTTTTGGATTGGCCACCTAATATGTGTGAGATGTTAAGATTGCTTGTTCACTTTGCTTTCATTTCATTTGTGTAGTTAAGATTGTGTTGCTTTTGAGTTTCATAGATTTGAATTAATTCCTTGTTACCATTAGAATTTCATTTTTGAAAAGAGTGGTGTGATTTTGGTTTAAAATCTAATTTGCGTATGAAAGGACAACCAATGATTTAAGTTAAATTCTCTTTCTATCAAATTATGAATCACAACTAAAAATCATTTGTTTGCATTTCTTGAATTCCAGTTTATGATTTGATGCAATGGTAATGTTGTTGGAGTAGAACTATGAGGAAGGACAACCAGGACCTCCTAAGTTAGGAGCCTCTTCTCTTGCTTTCTACACATCACAAATTGTTGCTCTTTAGTTTCTTTTCTTGAGGACAGTACTGTGGGGAAGGACAACCAGGACCTCCTAAGTTAGGAGCCTCTTCCTTCGCTTACTGCATCTTGAATCAGAGACTTTTTTTTTAGTTTCTTTAAATTGAGAACTTATTTGATTTCGTAGTTAGATTAATCTAAATTGAAAGTTAATTTCTAGCATATATAGTGCACGCACACTTGCAAGTTTTATGAAACCCCCAGGTTGACAATTAAATGATAGGTAATTAATTTTCCTCAACAAATGGTATACCGATTTGCCTAGAATCAGTGGAAACACATATAGAAGGTTGGACCAACACCTCAAGGATTTTTAGGAATACATGGAACAATTGGGTATTGTTTTTGAAGATGTGAAAATGAAATTGTTCATGCATTCTTTATTTGAAGATGCTAGAGTTTGGTACAAAATAATACCTCATGGCATCATATCTTCCTTAAAGAGATTTCACCTAGATTTTAATCTTTTTTGCAAAATATTATATCCATTGGGTGCTTTGTTTGAATATTGTTGTGCACATTTTAATGTTGAAAATATTTTTGAGGTTAATGATCCTATTGAAGATATTTCTGGAGCTCCACTCCAAGAAGATATCTAATCGCATCAAGAAGTATTAGCCAGAAATCAAGAAAGGGAAGAAGGAAACATCCTCAAGCTACAAACAAATCCTTAGAGATCTCATTCTGCCGAATTTGATGATTCTCCTTATAATTCGTATGAATTCGATGGGATGTCGAGCATGACTAGGCTTATGTAATTATCATTTAAACACTATGTAATTGTTATCAAACCATTCAGAATTGTTGATTTAGATTACTCATGCAACATAATAGCTTTTTAAATACTATTGCAGTAAATATTTCTCCAATAGGACAACCCTGAGCTAGGGCTATGAGTCCATGAGGATGGACACCTATGGATAGCTCTAAATCTCACATACACAACCCAATTCCAAAGCTATTATGTTATAGTCACCCTCATAGAACCACATCTCACTAGATCTCTTTCATATTTAGCCTACACAACCCAAAGAAGGAAGGAAATACCTTCTCTATAATGTAGTCCCTTAGGCTATCCCACCTCTTTCTTAGGTTTGAACACAAATTGGCCAAAAAATATCACTACTAAAAATTCAAGGAATTCTTAGTTGTGGTTAATTTTCCTCAATTGCAATAGTTTTCCATGCACACAAGCATAATTTCTCATATGGATTCCTTTTCCATAGTTCCATTATAGACATGGCATTATAACCAAGTTTCTCATACAATGATGGACAATTTCCCCTCCAAAAACCAAAAAACATGGGTTATATTTGCACACCCGCAACTAACCTTATGGCTACCTAGCAAGCCCGTGTAACTATCTTATGACCCATCCGAGAGTTGGTTGGTATGACATAAGATGATATAAGAAAGTATTTTATTCTATAAATAAAATATTATATTTTGGGTTTAGCCCTTCTTAGTCTCCTAAAACTCCTTGCTTTCCTCTCTCATGAAATCATAAGTTATCATGTCTTGTCCTTCTCCATGTGCAGTAGGTGGTGTATTTTTATTGTGAATTTTCAATGTATATTAATTACATATTACATTTCCCAACCCTTAGCTATTAATTGTATACACAATATACATTTCTAAAGTAAAAATCAAAATTAAGTGTTACATGATTGGAAAAACTACATCCCTATTCCTTTCAATATTCTAATTTATCATAAATATCAACTTTTATATATATTTATATATGGGGTTAATTCTATTTTATATACATCGTCTTTATACACCCTATTTTGGATTCATCAGAGGAGTACATCAAAATATTTCTCCAAACCTAAGGATATATTTTTTTTTTTGGTTTCTCATTGCTATTATCACGAGCAACATTGTGGACAAAAACTTAACAACCTAACTAGGACGACAATAACTAAAGTAACCTCAAAGAATAGATAAATATTTTAATTTAATAATAATTTAATAATCTTTATATATTATCAATAAATTAGATGATAATTAAAGTTAAACTTACAATCACTTAGATGATTATCGTTTTATAATCACTTTACCAATACCTATTCCATAATCCATTAAACCCAGCGTTGTACTCATAAATTTTTGATAATAAATTTATAAAAAACTATATACTTTACAAGACTTGATCATAAATTTATAAAAAATCCCTAATCACCCCTAATTAAAAAAAAAAAATTAAAAATACAATTATATTAGGAAAAATCACCTTCAATCTTTTTATTTTCTATCATGTTACATTCATGTATGTAATGAATATCTAATATTAATGGGTCTGTTTTGATTTATGGGGCGTAAACCTTATGAGTTTATAGGTTTAAATTTTATAAGGAAAAGGATGAGACTAGCATCAATAAAAACTATTTTATAGTGTTTACACACCTTCATTCATTATAATTAAACATATTATTTTTTATTTAATATTAAAATTAATTCTAATATATTTAAATGATTTTTTTTTTTTTTATATTCATAGTATTATTTAATTTTTTAAAACTGAGAGCAGTATATCAGCATGTGGATATGGACAGAGTCATTAGGGCGGCCAAAGAATTGTCTGGACAGTTAGTCGTGGTCTGAATCTGAGTAAAAAAGTTTTAAAAATTTTTATAAAAACAATATTTGAATCATGTTTTTTATGATGTAAATAGATTTAACACCATCAAAAATTTCTAGAGCACTTAAAATTATAAATTTTAACAATTTTTATTTAAATTTACAAAAATCTCTATTAATTTTTTCAAAATATAATTGGAATTTCTATAACTTTCGGAGTGAAAAAAACATAATTATTAAAATACGGCGATATGGAACTTCCAGAATCAAGAAGGGACAATTCGGCTCACAAAAATCTCCGATTGAGTGTCTTAAACCCTGCAACAGGATCGCATTTATCTGGGTGGATATTGTCAACTGTAAATCACATCAAAATCTGGTACGATGTGACCACATATTCCTTCTTTTATTGATTTAATTCATTGATGTGAAAGTTTCAATTTGAATTAATGTTTTTCATTTTTTTAATAGATTTCATATATATATAACATTTGGGAAAGATTTTTGTGGACTAAATATCTAAAGATTTTGTTCCATATATAATTTGGGTAAGATATTTAAAGATTTTTGCGAATTTAGGTTTATAAGATTTTTTCTAACAAAATATTATTTAACTTATCTATAATGATTCACTTGTATAATTCTTTACCATTGCCACAGAGACCAATATGTTTCTAGAAAATAAAACCAAAGTGAAGAAAAAATCGAAACTCCAAACTTTCACTTAAGCTATTATCCTTTAATCAAATATATTATATTTTTAATATTTCAAATTTATTATATATCATCGTAAATCTGAATAAAAAAATTTCCACTAAAATTATATTTTTTAATTAATAAAATTAGTATCTTCAACGCACCGATAAAATTTTCAATATTAGGTTAATATTGAACAACAATCTTTCATATTTTTATTTTTTACCTTTTTTTAATATATTTGATTTGGAATAATACCATGATATATGGAGCTCAGTTTTCGTTGGTTTGGAATCTGGAATTTTACAGTTAAGCAGCTTCAAGGTTTGATTGATGTAAAACTTTGAATTATTGAAGTTGGAAATGTCACATTATGATTTAAGTTGTCAAAGTTTTTTTCATTGATGCTTAATTTGAATTTGGATGAAAAATTTATTAATTTTGAATTTGGATAAAAAAATATTAATTTTAAATTTGGATAAAAAAATTTAATTTTAAATTTTAATTAATTATAAATATTTTAAATTATATATATTATTTTTATGTTTTATTTTTAAATTTATTTTAATTAAAAATAAAATGAATATTTTTTATTAAATTATAATTTTAAATTATTATGTAAATTATGAATTGTAGATTTAAATTTTTATGAATTGAATTAACCAAAAGGAAAAAATTATAAATTTTAATTAATAAAATTATTATTTTTAATATGAAAATAATAATTTAATTTTTTAAAATATTTAAATTATCTAATACATTTATAATTTTAAATTAATAAAATTAATATTTTTGACATGAAAATAATAATTTAATTTTCTAAAATATTTAAATTATCTAATACATCTATGGTAATATTTAAGTTAAAATATGATACAATATTAACTTTTGAAAGTAGAATATGATTTTTATTTAATTTTGAATTTTAAATTTAAAATATATATATATATATATATATTTTCAGAGAGAAAAAAGCTTCAATATATTATATGAGGAATATAAGAGTCCAAAATTTACTGAATACATCCCATTGTTCTAATTCAGTTGTGTATGTCACATAGTCTAAAATATTCTTATGATCAAAAGAGTAACATAATATCTAAGTAGCCAAAATCTATCAACTATCCTGTCTCTATGACCAGTACAGAGAAATCATGATTATAGTGAGAAACATCATCTCGTGAGGCAAAATTTCCAAAACAGAGTACTAAAAATCTGGTAAAACAAAATCTTGGATTTGAAATGTGGTTCCATCCAAAAATATCTCAAGATGCCAAAGTCCAGGAGAGGAGGTGAGACCCTTTTTAGAAAGTGCATCGACTGTAGAATTTTTGTCCCTGCTGATGTGCTATCAACCATGCGGCTCCAGTAGTAGTTGATCCTGTCTCTCCAACCGGTCAGGTGTTGCACCAAAATGATATTTCTCCTATTTACCGAATCAACCAATATCTTCGAATCTCCATAGATAGCAACCTGCTGTATGTCTAGGAAAATACAAAATCTTAATAGTCCTGAGAGAGCTAAAGCTTCAGCCAAATTATTGGAGCCATGACCTCCGTGCCAGAAAGAAGAAAAGTGTGTAGAATCATTTATCTTGATGTGGAAACCACAGCCGCATTGTCCCTTTTGTGCGACCCCAACGAAGAATGCGGACGGCTGAGAAAGCTATATAGATAATGACCGAGCTGGAAATTTGTTCTGGTGTTTGATTTTCTTCTGAGGAAGAGATTCTAAACATACAGAGATAGAATCCAAAGTTTTAGCATATGAAATTTTTGAGCTGTTGAAGACGCAATGGTTGCGCCATTTCCAAATATACCACATGGATAGAATACAAATTCTACGCCATAGAATATGCTGCTCACTGCATTTTATAATCCATTTCTGGATCGAATCCTGCACATCCAGTTTAAAACCATAAACACTATCTAATTCCTGCCAAATATGAAATGACTGCTTGCATTTTAGAAATATATGCAAATTTGAATCCTCATCTGCTCTGCATAATGAACAGATGTTTGGTCCATTCCATCCCCGCTTCATTAAATTCTCCCAGGTTAGGTTTCTGTTGTGAAATGCAAGCCAAGAAAATAGAGTCATCTTCGTAGGGCATCCATCTTTCCAGAAGATTTGAGGGATTTGTCAATCAAAAATAATTTTATTATCTTTTAAAAAATTTACATTTGATTTGTCATGTTTGTTCCACTCTCTTTTTTTTTTCCCTTGGAAAAAGTTGTAATTTCTATTAACTTAAGAAATTACATTTTGTAGATGCCGAGGCATATGCATATGGAGGCTTTACTTGCCTTATCGGGAGACATATAAGTCTGTTTACAAAAATTTAAACTGCTGAGTGGTAGATCTCCTCGCAAGGAGTCTGGAGTCAGTGTTAATCAAAATTGCCCTCAACAGCTAGAGGGAAAAAGAAGCGAAAATATATATATCTTCTCTGTATAGAGAGAGTACTATGTCTGTCTATACATAAACTGTTTTTACAGCCGACTGATAGAAAAACTAATACATGTTTTTACAATGAGCACTTCAAAAAACATGGGCTTAGAGCCCAATTTGTCCCTGTTCTATAAACGGTTTGTGGTAATATTGATGGTGGGTACCATCAATCTCCTCCTGTATCAACCAGACATTTTCCTGAAGATGCGTTGCCTCTTTTGAAAGTTGGTCAGCCTCCGTGTTTTGTTCCCTGTAGATATGTTGACAGACAAAAGAGTCAAAAATGTTTATCAACCTGTGAGCTTCCTCTAGAATATGTCTGAGAGAATATGCATTGCATTGAGATGTATTATTGAGCCAATTACATACGATTTTTGAATCACCAAATAACTGCAGATGTTTGTTCCACTCTCTTGTCCTCGCTCTCATTGGATTTGTTGGTCAGATGCATGATGCATAGTCAAAAAGAAAAATTCCATACACTATATCTCAAACATCAACCATAAACGTAGATACACTAGAAAACATTGAGAATAAAAAAAATCAACCACCATCAGAAGTTTTATAGGGGTGTTGAGCCTTGCTAAGCCTTTGGTGGGTCTAGGGGATGAATGCCATCAAGGGCATGATGCTCCATGTGGTTGACCCTTCCATCTAGTCAGTCCAGCTACTCCACGATGCAACGCTAGTTGCATCTGGTACAGTTCATCCTGTCCATAATCACCCATTGGTTGTGTTGGATATCGTTCAAGAAGGCAATCGGTTCGTTGCAGTCGTTGTGACATAGTTACCTCAATTCGCCGAGGTCTACCATAATTCATTGAATCTTCCCAGTCATAGATTCAAGCGAAGGTGCGTCGACATTTGGCCCAGGTGCAAGGACAAATTCCTGGGCCATCTCACCATGAGACACACCCTCACCTACATTGCCTACTACTCTGTCAGTTTGGTCATGTAATTTGCCAATGTGGGTGCCTCTTCGCCTAGCCCAACTTCTCTTATGCATCATGTTGGACTCTACAGAGCGCATTCTTGGCATCCACTAGGTCCCCCTCCAGCTTCTTTGTCCCACGAATACTCGTAATTCCATAGACCAGCAAGCCCTAGCCCAACGCATCGTTACCCTATCCAGGGAGGTGGGTCGCAACCACTGACATGCTCCCATAGTACCAAGAACACTTAACCACCTATAACACCCTTCATAGAAATAACCAAGACTCAAAAACTAGAGTACCCACCAAAACCAAGCTCCACAGCGTCGTTGAACCACCCTGAGAGAGAAACACACTTGACCCAAGCTCCCCATAGGTCACCTCGAACGAATGCACGAACCCAGCTAGAGAAATAGATCAAATAAACACAATGACTAGATAATTGAAGGCCATGCCGAACCCACACCGAACCACGGGATGGAGCAACGGGTAAGAGGGGTTACCAAATCTCCTCGAGAGTCTGTCGAGGTAGTTGAACTTCCCTTCTGAGGTCCATAATCCACGAAACCACAATTTAGTTACAATTTCAAATAGAAGACAAACTACTCGAGCCTACCCATGTCAGGGTACCAAACCCATCTAGTCTCACTCACCACCACAACCAATCCTCTGTCCCTAATGTTGTAGCTAACAGTGTAATGGTGCAAACACAAAGATGGGAGCATGCACGACTAGATCGTTTGTTTATGCTCCTCGATATTACCACCTTCCACTAACTCTCCCATAACCTTCATAATATTTCGTCTCTAGAATTGCATCTGCAGAAATAAAATTAACAAACGTGGGCCAAAGGTTCTATATGTCTTGTCTTGCCCACACCAACTGCCATTACTGCACATGATCATCTAACCACTCATCCCTCGAGGTATTAACACCATCTCGGTTGTCTCTTGTGTGTATCAGGACCGTCACCCCCATTATGGTTTATTTTTTATTATTTTTAATTACACAGAAAAAATCACTTTTAAAAAATAAACTTTTCTAATTTAATTTAACTTAAAATTAAATAAAATAGCTATAAATATTATTTTATTATTAAATTAAAACTATGTTGATAAGATATAGTGAATTTGAAATGGAGAGAATGCATTTATGAAAGTAAAGTCAATGAAAATTTATTTGAAGTTGGGCACATGTACCAACCTAATAGCTAGATTATGTATTCCATACATGCTCTTATTATCTGCTTCCATAAATCTGCATAGTGTGTTTTATGTGTCTTTGTTGAAAAATAAAGTACAAGATACTAACCATATCATTATTTTGATTTTGATTCAAGTGGAGCTAGAAGGAGACTCCTTTCGTCTCACGTGTCTTTATTGAAAAAGTATGTGCATGATACTAACCATGTCATTAATTGGACTTTTATTCAGGTGCGGTTAGAAGGAGACTTTCAAGTACAAATAGAGTGTATGTTAGATGGGAAGGTCAGAGTACTCTAAAACAAAGGCATCACCTAGGTAAAGGTCTAGTGGACTAACGACAACCTTGAAGAAGTGAAATTGGAGATGGAAGATGGAATTCAAGAGGCACACTTGGTTATTTTTGAATTTTTGATCAAATTATATATATGTACACCTACATGGTGATATGCACTAAGGACAATGCCAAAGTAAGGAGGGGGGGAATGTAATACCCTGATTTTGATCCACAAATGAATAATGGATGTTTGTACATGATGAAATGCCAGAGAGCCTAGAAATAATAATTTATGAATATTATTAATAAAATGTATCACTTGTTGGGTTGTGTTATATTCTCTCCATGACTAGCCCACGTAGTTAACTAGAGGGTAAGAGGGGGTGTGGAGCACCCCCTTCGTTGCGCCGATTATGTAGAGGGGGGGGGGGTCACGGGGGGTTTGAGGTGTACCAGTAACCCCATTTTATGGGGTTTGGGGTAGCACCCCGAAAATTTTTAGTTTTGGACCCTATGTTAGGTTGGGCAGACCCACCTATGGTTTTGTGCATGATTTTCGCACATATTTTTTTGGACACGATGGTTTCGATCCATGGTATTGGATGCTTCGGCATGTATAAATATGTACTATAACATTGAAAGGAAAATAATGAAAAATCAAGCTGGTAGTCCCGGTTTTGGGATCCAGGGGAAAATCTTTGTGTATGTGTTTTATGTGTTATTCTCTCGCATTTTTTATTTTCTGTGTTTTAGAATTCGTATGCAAGTGATTGTTGTATGGGGTTAAAACCTACATCACTAGCTGCAACTGAACAAGGAAAATATTTTAGAGGGATATGGTTCCCTGAGAGAGTGGAGTAGTTAGAGAGACTAGGCTAAATTTTACCATATTTTATTAATCTAATATTTGAATTAGCTGATAAAGGGAGTTGCATGAGATTTGTTTGTGGGATTCCACATGGAACATTGTGAATATTCATATATTAACCATGTTTTTGGATGTTTAGAGGAATTCTTCATTCATTCTTTGTGAGGCTCCATCCTAGGGTCCTCTAACAAAACTAAATTTCTCTAATTTTAAATAAAATAAGACGGGAAATAACTTATTTCTAACTAAACATTTAATCGATGATAATTTACAATTAAATTTATTTCCCACAATTAAATAGTAAGTATTTCATTTTAATCACTTACATGAGTAATCTATAAACAAAGGAATACCTATTCCGTTAACCTGGTTGAGATGCCCCTGAGCTCCTGATCCTGCTGGGATGCTCCTCTTGATTACCGACTGGATTTACCTCCCAGCCAACTAGGAAGTATTTCCTAGCCCAGGAAACCTCCACAGGTTCCCTAGCCCTCCGAGCCCAAGTCCAATCAGATGTAGTGTGTGTCCAAGATAAACAATACTCTCCTTCTCTCCCTTCTCTCTTCTCCACCTTCCTCTCAAAACAAATCCTCCAAAACCACCACCAAACCAAAACAAAAGCAAGATCAAGGATTCCCTTTCCTCCCATCATCCTTCCCCTTTTATGCCCCCTTCTCTTCTCCACCTCAACCACCTATCATTAATGTCATAACTACCCTCTCATCCTTGCATTTGACTTATCTTCTCCCAAGTAAATTTGAGAGGACATTTTAGGGATGAGATATGAATATATAATTTGGTAATTAATTGGAGAGGACCATGTCTTCTCCTAAGTAAATTTGAGAGGACATTTTGGGGATGAGATATGAATATATAATTTGGTAATTAATTGGAGAGGACCATGTCTTCTCCCATGTAAATTTGAGAGGACATTTTGGGGATGAGATATGAATATATAATTTGGTAATTAATTGGAGAGGACCACGTCTTCTTCCAAGTAAATTTGAGAGGACATTTTGGGGATGAGATATGAATATATAATTTGGTAATTAATTGGAAGGAAACCATATCCTATCAAAATTTAAATTTGAGGAGGAATTGAATAATAACAAAATTTATGTCAGTAATAAATTTACAGTTTCACCAATGTAGGTATGTACCAATATTTCTTGATAATTATAAGTCAATATTTTAAGGTAATTTAAACACTTAGTAAAATTTGCATGATAAGATTAAGTAGGGCATTACATACACTCCTCCTTCAGAAAACTTTGTCCCAAAGTTAGAGTGTAAAAGATACAAGGAGTTCGAAGCAATTTGGCAATAAGGCATAACAAAATAGAGAGAGAGTTATAGTAGTAAAATTTAATAAGTCAAACAATGACATCACGTCCCATCAAGAGTCTCCAACTAATCTATATCCTCCTATCCTTCCTAACCTACTTCCGTTCCCACCCTATCCATCCTTTGCTGCTATATACAGTGGCATCAGCTATACCAATCTAACCACTGATAAAACCAATATGGCGGAAGCGTCAACTATATCAACCTAACTTCCCTAGCAAGCAACTGGCAATTGTCATCACACGTCTAGGGGAGCGTGTCCACCACTGCCCTCCCACGATTCCAAGTTTGGAGGTTACACGATGGGAAATACCTCCACCCCTCCTCACAACTAGGGTCAACGCCCTATTATGGACCTCACTACAGCATTGGTTGGATACTTTTCATCGAATAATCCAGTCAGGTAGTCTTGTCACCTATCATTCATATTTTACCCATGTCATAAGAGTGCATATCCAGTAGATACAAAATGTAATAGAACAATGTACATTATACCTTTCCTCATGAGATGTCTCGACCTTTCCCCAATGGAAGAGTAGATCTTGGCTATCATATAGTTCTTTCCAATCTGCAAGTTAGCTCTTATTCATGCATTTATATAACAATACTATATATATATATATATATATAGATATATATATATATATAGAGAGAGAGAGAGAGATAATTGATCTTAAACATCATGTTATTAAGTCTAGTACCCACGTGTCAATCTTGTAGTTCATACTGGAAATAAATCATAATTTCACTAAGTCATTCATTAAATAAATCATATCCACTTGAGCCATACATGAAACAACAATAATTCTGATAAGTCATGCACTAGATAATTCATCACCAAGTAAGTCATACATTAGGTCATACATCAAACATTTCCACCATCAATATCAAATCCATCTAATGATTCATATAAGTAGTTTCACATGTCCAACTAAATGCATCAATATTACATAGCGTTCATAAATAACATGGAACTGTAAAATAGAACCTTAGCATAGGTAGTTGTCTAAGTCAAAAATGGGCATCACAGATGCTCAAAAAGTGAGGGGTAGTCCCGACGTATAGTCTCTGCATCCTCCCAGGTAGCAAATCCTGGGCTATACTTGTCCCATTGGACCTTAACTTGGTCCACCATGTGACGTCTGAGTTGTCGAACCCTATGGTCCAATATGCATAATGGTTTGATTGCTATGGTTCCCATGTCCGAGACCTGCAATTCCCTCCAATCCAGTTTGTGAGATTCATCAGAAACATAATGTCGTAAAATAGATACATGAAAAACATCATGAGTTTTATGCAAATGGGGTGGCAGTACAAGACGATAGGAAACTGGTCCAATCTTCTCCTTGATCCTAAAAGGTCCTACGAACCGAGGTGACAACTTCGTCCCCTTCCCAAACCGAATGGTGCTTTTGTTGGGTCGGATACGAATAAAAACTTGGTCCCCTACTTCATAACTACAATCAATCCTATGTGAATCAGCATAACTCTTCTGTCTATCTTGTGCTTCCTTTAACCTTTGTTGAATCTGCTTTACCTGTTCCTCCATTTCTTAAACTAATTCTAGCCCAACTATTACTCGGTCCTCCAACTTTTCCCAACTCAATGGCATCCTACATGGCCTTCCATATAGAGCTTGATAAGGAGGCATCCCAATTGAACTGTGGTAACTATTATTATAGGCAAACTCTACCAATGGTAAGTACCTTTCCCACTGAGTCTGATTATCCATGACGTACATCCTAAGCATGTCTTCCATAACCTGATTTACTCTTTCAGTCTGCCCATCTATTTCTAGATGATATGCAGTGCTCAAGTTCAACTGAGTCCCTAGTGTTGACTACAAACTTGTCCAAAACCTAGATGTAAATTGAGAGTCTCTATCAGAAATGATCTTTGTGGGTAACCCATGTAGTCGAATAACTTCACTTATAAACACTCGTGCCACATCAGTAACATCGTAAGTGTCTCTTACTGGAATGAAATGGGCACTTTTGGTCAATTTATCAACTATAACCAATATAGCATTGTGCCTCTGTGAAGTGAGTGGAAAACCCACAACAAAATCCATGGAAATTACCTCCCATTTAGACATAGGGATGTCATGTGGTTGTAGGAGTCTTGCTGGATGGCGATGATCAGCCTTCACTCATTGACATTCAAGACATTTGGCGACAAACTGGACTATGTCGTGCTTCATGCCTGCTCAGAAGAAGAGTTTCTTCATGTCCGCGTATATCTTCTTTACTCCAGGATGTGCACAATAGAGTGCTCTATGTGACTCTTCGAGGATGGTCCTTCTTATACCCCCTTCCTTAGGTATGTACATTCTCCCTTGAAATCTCAATAGTCCATTTGGTTCAAGGACATATCCCTCAAACTTTGGTTCTATCTGCTTCCCACTCTAGAGTGCTGAGATAACCTTTAGATACCAACTATCTTCAAAGAGTTTCTCTAACACACATTCCCTCAAATTTACCTTTAAGGCTACTAGGGAGAAAGTTTGTGATCTCCTTCTTAGTGCATCAACCACCACATTCTCCTTTCCTTTGATGTATAAGATCTCAAATTCATACTCACTCATGAATTCACTCCATCGCCTTTGTCTAGCATTCAAATCCCTTTGAGTGAAGAGATGCTTTAGGCTTTGATGATCTGTTCTTAACTCAAATCGTCTCCCAACGAGGTAGTGTCTCCACAGTTTCAAAGCTAACATCACTGCTGCTAATTCTAAGTCATGGGTAGCATACAACTCTTCATGTTTCTTCAATTTTCTAGATGTGTAAGCTATTACTCCACCTTCTTGCATCAATACTGCACCCAATCCTTGCTTCGAAGCATCGGTGTAGACAGTGAAGTCTTTTCCCATGTCCGGTACTCGAAGGATTAGTGCACTAGTTAGTAACCTCTTTAGTTCTGTGAATGCAGTGTCACATTCATATGCCCATTCATACCTGACCCCCTTTCACTATAATGTGGTGATGGGTTTTGCAATCCTTGAAAACCCTTCCACAAACCTACGATAATACCCTACTAGCCCCATAAAACTGTGTACCTCATGAGCATTTCTCGGTACTGGCCAATCCATTATGGCCTTGACCTTTTCCAGGTCAACTGAGATCCCTTCTCTTGAAATGATGTGCCCAAGGTAATGAAATTTCTTCTTAAAGAAGGAACATTTTAAATTTTTTCCATACAATTGATTTTCCCTTAAGCAATTCAATACAACCCTTAGGTGCTTTTCATGCTCCTTTTCATTATTGGAATACACAAGAATGTCATCCAGAAAGAATTGCACAAATTGGTCCAAATACTTTCTGAACACACCATTCATGAGGCTCATGAATACTGCTCGTGCATTGGTCAAACCAAACAGAACAACTACGAACTCATAGTGCCCAAACTGAGTTAGAAATGCAGTTTTTTAGATGTCCTCTTCCTTAATCCTCAATTGGTGGTATCCAGATCATAGATCGATCTTTGAGAAAACTGTTGCTCCCTTCATTTTATCAAATAGGTCATCTATTCGAGGTATCGGGTACCTATTATTTATTGTGGCTCTATTCAAGTCCCTGTAATCTATGCATAGCCGTAAGGATCCATCCTTCTTCTTGACCAAAATCATTGGTGCACCCCAAGGTGAAATACTAGGTCTGATAAATCCCAAGTCTAAGAGCTCTTTTAACTGAATTTGCAACTCACAAAGTTCTGGAGTTGTCATCCTATAGGGTGTCTTAGATATTGGTTTTGCACCAGGTTTTAGGTCGATTGTGAAATCAATCTCCCTTACAGGAGGTAATCTAGGCAACTCCTTAGGAAAAACATCCTTGAATTCTGAAAAATTGGATGTGTATCTAGGGAGGGTCCTTTATGGTCACTTACAACCTCAACCACATATAGCTTGCAACCTTGTCGGAGACAACGTTTTACCTTCGTCATGGATATGAATTGTAGCGACACTCCTCTCTTGATTCCAAAAATCTCAATTGGCCTACCTTCATCATCTAAACAAATCACCTTCTTCTTGAAACAGTCTACCAAAGCTCGATGAGCTTCTAGCCAGTCCATTCCAATAATTACATCATATGTCCCCAATTTTGTGACGTATGCCTTCAACTTATTCATACACACCCCGAGGTTTACCTGACATTGGTCAACACTAGGTCCTATTGCTTGTTTTATCCTAGAAGCCATCTCAACTTGTTTAAAGTCATCATGCTCATAGGATGTCAACCCATATTTTTTTAACGCAACTGGTGAAATGAAACTATCTTAGCACCAGAGTCAAACAAAATTTTAACTTTTACTTTGTTTATCATACTTGAGGTTTCTACCATGGCAGACTGGTGTTCAACTTGCTAGTTATCAACTGCTGCATAGATTCGATGGTGGCTACTTGCCCCCCTCATTGGTGCTTTTCCCTCTCTACGGTTGTTACCAGCTTGTAACTCAAGGCAGTCACGCTGGTAATGAGGTCCCCCGCATCCCCAACAAGTGATGCACGGTAGACCTTGAACCAAATGTTGTGGAGTTCTTTGGAAAGAGTTCCTTCCCTTGGGACCCCTACCCCTACCTGTTTCTCCTTGAAGCTGTGGGTGAAGATGCACTAGTAACCATTGAAATCCCCACTGTCGGTGCTCTGGGTGCAACCCTGTTTCCATATCGTGGTGGCCAAAAACTTCCTCCCTTGGAGAATGTATGAGGGGACTTCCCCATAAACCTTTGTTGGCGTGGAAAAATGATTTTGTTTCCACCCTTTAAGTCTAAGTGTTCTTTGACATAACGAGCTTGTTCCATAGCTTATACAACTGAGGATGGTTTCCACATCTGCACCATTGCCCTAATCTTAGGGTTCAATCCATAAATAAAACAATCTGCTTGGCGTTGGTCAGTATCCATGTAGGAGACATACTTGACCAATTCCATGAATCTAATTTCATATTCTTCTACCATACAATTTCCCTGTACCAGGGCATGGAAGGCTCCTACCTGCTATTCTTCATAATATGCTGGTAGGTACTTTTTCCTGAATCTCTCCTCAAATAACTCCCAAGTAATTGTGTCTAGAGTGAGGTGTAGTTGATGCTCTAAGTTACCCCACCAATTTAGAGCACTATCTCTAAGTTGGAATATTGCTATTTTAGCTTTTGAATTGGAATTATAATCCCTTAGTGCGAAGCACCTTCTCATTCCTTCTAACCAGGTTTCTGCACGTTCGCTGGCACGACCTCCTGCAAACTTTGGGAGCTTAATCTTTTGGAGCTCCCTAGTAATGTCCTCAATTGGAGGTCCTCTATCAGAGTCTCTTGATCCCTCGAGATTTCCTAACCCTGATGGAGGGTGCTCAACTTCCACTTCAATTGTTTGGCACCCTTTTAAGGTCTCATTAATTGCTTCTAGGGAACGCAAGATGAGAGTCAACTCCGGTGAAGGTAATGGGTTATTTGTAGGAGGTCCTTGTGATGACTCTCCTTGACCTTGATTTCTTCACGTCCTCACCATTTTGAATTGTTCAAATATCTGTATGATATGCAAGACTTATTAGCACAACTTAGGGCCTTGTCAATTCTTACTCGGCTCACACATGTTTTTCATAATGATAGATGCAAGTTTTCCTTTTGTTATACTTGTAAACGACTATTTCTAATATAGAGATGATAACCGTGGGTCTACTAAATCCTCTCCTATTGATATCTAAGCAAGTGATACCACGCACTGCTAGTCACCCTCAAATATCTTTAGATATCCCTAAACAACCATTCTAAATCCATCTTATATATTTTGAGCATCCACATAAACATTAGCTTACCATTTTAATCACATTATTATACTAGATGTCCTCTAGAAATTCCATCAACAATGTTAGATTAGTTTTCAAAGTGGATGCTTAGCTATCTCAATTGACTCCATACCGACACTATTGTTAGATGTATACTATCCAATTGATGTATATAGAATGGCTAGTGCTACCTGCTTTAAGATAATAGTATTGTATATTGTATGTCATTCTAACATACAAATCTATTGTTGTTCACATTTGACAACTTTAATGTATTAAAATCTACTAAGAGAAAAGAGAAATATGTTTTGTGCAATGCAATGGACTCCATATTATATGAGTATATTTTAGAGTATGAATGAGACCAATTACCAAATTCCTCTAGATACAAAGAGGAAAACATTAACATCCCAAAATCAAACTCCATTACCATGTCAATGCCATTGCATTATGTATTGTTTATCCTCAACTCTAACTAATTGAAACTCAGAAAATGTATAATTTATAATGAACCTAACGCTTGGAGGAAGCCATGGGCGTCTTTTATGAACGAGGACTCCTATTGGATCCAAATGCGTATGACAAGGTTCTAAAGAGATGCATTTTATTGAATAATTTGTCAAGCAATGATGTGTACATACTCTAATATCTTTTGTATTCAAATCTGTAACCGAAAACACATATTCTTAACTATTATGCCTAGAAAAATCAAAATAATTTTGAGTTTAAATATTATAAATTATAAATTATAAAAACTTAGACATATATATTTTTATGAATTATATATTAAATAATTATGTAAATGAAATCCCTTATCCCAAAAATAATATATATATATATATATATATATATATATATATATATATATATATATATATATATATATATATATAACACCAATTTAACACAACACTAATTTAACACATCCCTCACATTGTAATGGTTATATGGATGATATCCCTTGTCCCAAATTTAAGGGGTCTCACATGGATTTAGCATATCTCTCACTTTGTATAATAATTATGCCTTTCCTCTATTAAAAATAGACAATTTCTATTTCCTTTTTTTGAAAAAGCTGACACTTTTAAATGTTAAATTTTTATTTTTTTTTCCACAAAAATTACAAAAATATTAATATATGCAAAAATTGGGATATATATATATATATGTGTGTGTGTGTGTGTGTGTGTGTGTGTGTGTGTGTGTGTGTGTGTGCCTAGCAAGCAATTGACAAAACTGCAAGTCCAATAAAAAGTACAGAAAAGGATGCAAAAGAAAAAAAAACAGACCATTTAAAAAAATCCTACAAGGCAACATAAAGAACCCTAATTGTAATGTGTAGCAACTGGCAACAACATAAAACTTTAATGGCAACAAAAAAAATGCAACCTCTTAGTTTCTAGGCCCAATATTTTTTGTAGTTGAGAAATTGTACAAGGAACTGTGAAAAACCTTTTTGCAGGATTGATGGAATGCCGAGTGAATCTATTAAAGCCTTTTTGTTGTTGAAGTGCAAGAACCTGCTTCCTTTACCCTAACTGAACATAAAAAACTATAGGTGTGTACTTGTGAATTCATCTTGTTTCCAGTTGGGGAGGGCTAAGCAGAAATCAGGAAAAATTCAAAAAGCAGAGCAGAAAATGAGCCAAAAGAACTAATTTTCTGGGTTATGCATAGAGGGGAGAGTTTTTTTTTTACAGATCACCAATTTAAAGTTGTTTACCTGTCAATGACTCATTGAGTGCACATGGGTCAAAGTTCAAACATGTTCTTTATGAGAATCTCTATTGCTATTGTGGCTTTGGCCAATTTGTCCAGGTCAAACCTGGCGGGTCTTCTAATAGCGAGAAAACTGAAAGAATTGAGAACCTTGTACAAAAGATCTTACGTATCATTTTCAGGTACATAAGGACAGGATGAAATATAGTGATGGCAAAAGAAGGACAATTCAATCTGAAAACAACAATGTTAATGTTAGGATCCAAGCTAAAAGGATATTGAAATTTGAGACCTTTGCAGAAGAAGATAATATATCCAGGATTCTAAAAGTTTTCACAGCGTTACAAAACCTGAGTTGACCTGGAATATTTAGTGAAATCTTTGCACAAGAAGATCAGATTTCTAGGAATCCAAAAGTTGGTAGATGAAAGTGCAAGCGATGATTGAAAAGATCAAGGTTGTTGCAGAAAAGTTTCATAAGTTGAGTAGAAATGGGTTTAATTTAGCAAATAGAGGAATTTGGGGATTCTTTACAGGATACAATAACCTCAACCATTTGAAGAACTATAGAAAACTAGATTATAGGGTGGTGTAAGGTATTATTAAATCGTAATATGTGTTTGTGCAAGGGACTAAACTCTGATAAAAACATCAAATATCAATGATTGATTCATTTGTTGTGTAAATATCAAAAAAAAGAGGACGTTAGAGGACAGGATCAGGTCTGTCTTTGATTTGGGTACTGGATTCTTGTTTGAACTTTGAGGTTTTATTTAGAATTTAAACCATGTAGTGTGCATTATGGATTTGTACGATATCCAACAGAGCTAGTTGGTTTTTCTCCCGTGTTTTTTGTGTGTGTGCCTCTGCTTCCAGATTGCTTTGGGCAGGAGATTGATGCTAAAGAATGGAGTGAATAGTGCAAGAAATTATTCATTTTGCAAAAGCAGATACTGCATTTCAGAGGAAGTGTTGTCGATTTTGAACAAGCTCTTGCTGGGTCTCCAACTATCTCTTGACATCTGCAGATCTACAAGATCACGCCATTCGGTGCCATGATGCAAGTGATAATTGGCTGGATACTACGGCCCCTTGGCCTTTCCCCAGTATAGCACTGAGAGAGTGGATTTATGGTAAGATCAATCTTGTATTCTGTTGGGCAATGCATATTATATGTGACAAACTGCGTTACTCAGTAAGGAAGCAGGTATACTCCTTGGGAAATTGGGTCCATAATTTGAAGCCTTCAAATGACCTGGAATTAAGGGTTGAGAAGCGTGATAGGATCTGCGTTGTGATTGGTGGAGGTGCTAAAGCTCACAAAGAGGGTGCGACTTTAGTGCCTTGGTTATCATGCCCCGAATCATAAATGACTTTTAATTTCAATTGTGGCCACCTTAACATCCTGTGCGAATTTAATCCTAAGGCTAATGATGTAGACCTGTTTATTAATATGGGAGACCGTATCAGTATGGAGAAGGAGACCATATCAGGGTGCTTCCTTGTCATCATGAATTTCACAGAATTTGTATTAATAAATGGTTGAAAGAGATACACAAGGTATGATAAAAGAAGTTCTAAATTTCCGTAAATGAAAAAAAAATCATTAAATTAGTCTTAAATGAAATCAGTTCCACATAATTTTATACTAAAAAATGCTTACAAAAATGATGAGGGTTATAAACTCTTTTAGCGAATATTTGGGTCTAGTGGGTCTTGGGTCCAGATTTTGAACCCGCTTTGATACCACGTGTGAGGCTCCATCCTAGGGTCCTCTAAAAAAAAAAAATTTCTCTAATTTTAAATCAAATAAAACGAGAAATAACTTATTTCTAACTAAACATTTAATCAATGATAATTTACCATTAAAATTTATTTCCCACAATTAAATAGTAAGCATTTCATTTTAATCACTTACATGAGTAATCTATAAACAAAGGAATATTTGTTCCGATATCCTGGTTGAGATGCCCCTGAGCTCCTGATCCTACTGGGATGCTCCTCTTGACTACCGACTGGATTTACCTCCCAGCCAACTAGGAATTATTTCCTAGCCCAGGAAACCTCCACAGGTTCCCTAGCCCTCCAAGCCCAAGTCCAACCAGATGTAGTGTGTGTCCAAGATAAACAATACTCTCCTTCTCTCCCTTCTCCCTTCTCCACTTTCCTCTCAAAACAAATCCTCCAAAACCACCACCAAACCAAAACAAAAGCAAGACCAAGGATCCCCTCTCCTCCCATCATCCTTCCCATTTTATGCCCCCTTCTCTTCTCCACCTCAACCACCTATCATTAATGTCATAACTACCCACTCATCCTTGCATTTGACTTATCTTCTCCCAAGTAAATTTGAGAGGACATTTTGTAGATGAGATATGAATATATAATTTGGTAATTAATTGGAGAGGACCATGTCTTCTCCCAACTAAATTTGAGAAGACATTTTGGGGATGAGATATGAATATATGATTTGGTAATTAATTGGAGAGGACCATGTCTTCTCCCAAGTAAATTTGAGAGGACATTTTGGGGATCAGATATGAATATATAATTTGGTAATTAATTGGAAGGAAACCATATCCTATCAAAATTTAAATTTGAGGAGGAACTGAATAATAATAAAAATTATGTCAGTAATAAATTTGCAGTTTCACCAATGTAGGTATGTACCAATATTTCTTGATAATTATAATTCAATATTTTAAGGTAATTTAAACACTTAGTAAAATTTGCATGATAAGATTAAGTAGGGCATTACATTCTTGCTCCTACTTTTGGGAGAGAAGCATTCTATAGTAGAGAGATTCGTTGCTAGTTGGTTGTGTGTTAAGACCAATTATTTTCCATCATGTGACGATGCTTGAGTGCTTGGATGCATTAGTGCTTTTGAGAAAATGGCCCATGGATAAGAATCTCTAGAGCTTCCAACATTCAGAATATCTAGAGCTTATGACATTGAGATTTCCTAACAAATAGCATTGCAGCCCTAGAGGTAATCAAAGAAGAGAATTCCTTTCCTATGGTTGTGTAGGCTGAAGGGAAAAGAGAGTTGGAATTTGATATGGATATGTGATTGGTTGAATAAACTGTAACAACATGGGATTTTTATGTGACTCAGTAAACTATGATAGCATGAAATTGCTAACTACCTATGTGAGAGTAGAGTTAACTTAATTTATTTTCCTTGTGTATTCATAGCCTCAATTTAGAGGTGATCAACTGCATGGAGATTTGGAGCAGTAGAGTCTATGGTTAGGTAGAACATATTGATTGCAGCGAGTAAGTGAAATTTCTTTGAGAAATACAAGTGTTCTCTGTTAATTATATTCATGTTTTATTTACTCTATTCTTTCATATTATTTATCCTTGAGTATATCTATTAATGTTATTCCTTTTGTTATGAATAATGTATTTCATGGAAAATGGATATATTCTTGGTGGTTTGCATTAGTTTCATTTACACTACATGTTTGTTGATTCATGTAAATCATATTAAAGCCTATAAATTAGTTCAAGAATACGAGTTCTTGTTGTAACATATAACTTGGGTATATTAATTTTGTATCAGAGATGAAATTTAACTATGGCATGGCCCATCTTGGAGATAGGTGTTTCATACTACATCCCCAAAATTCACAATCTGTATAACATAACAAGAGTGATGATAGTATTAAAGAGGAGCTTTTTTCTTATCCATATCCAAATGTCTACTAAATTTCACTTGTTACTGGGATTTCCAACCTCCATTTATCCTTTTCCTAACACTATAGATATAATTGAGTTTGTGATCAATATAAAATACAACCATTTATATGGAGGTAATTACTCCAAGCTATTGTTTTCATGTATGACAGTGTCATTAGTGATATTTTTAAAATTTATTATTGTAACCTTTGTTTTGTCAATGCTCACAATCATACCCTTACTAGAGCCTAAGTCCCTGAGAATTATTTGACGCTTATGGAGGTCATAAAGATTCCTTGTGATAAGAACAATTTCATAAATGTAAAGAACAATACCACCAGTATAAAGAAATTTAATATAAGTTAACTTAGCGAAAGGAGAAAAAATATCACCAAAGTTAAATTATTCCCTCTACTTGGGTATAACCTTTTTCAACTAATCGAAATTTTTACTTCTCTACTCTGCCTTCTACATTCAATTTATTACTAAACACCCAGATGGGATTTCTTCTAACTAGAAAATCCACTAGAACCTAATCATTCTTGTCCAGGGATTTTATTTCTTCAATCATGGCCTTTTTAAAGATTTTTCCATCTTCTAAATCCAATACATCCCTAGAAGTTCCAGAACCACCATCAATAATAAACAAAGAAAAAATTAAATGAAAATTAGGTGTACTATACCTTTTTGGCTGCTTTGTTTCCAAAATTGATCTCATCAATACGTGAGTATGTGGTTCTTCTTCTTTTGATTATTGTTCTTCTATACAGTCTGATTCATCATGCCTCAACTCAAACTCTATCGTTTATATTTCTCTCTCCCTTGTTAGGAATCTATGTTTGGTAAAAACTTCTATTTCTCTAAATACCAAATCTATACTAACCACAACCACCTTATTTTCTGCATTCCAGAGCTTATAACCTTTTAGGGCATCTTTATATCCAATAAAGATACACTTTCTAGCTTTCTTATCTATTTTACTCATATTCTCCTTTGGGAACATGTACATAATCATCAAAACCAATTTCTTTGAGAATTTTAAGAGAAGGTTTCTTACCATTCCATACCTAATCAAAATTATATCATCCAACATGGATTAGGGTGATCTATTTAATAGTTAACATGTAATATCCACTACGTCTACCCAAAAAAAATCTTATCCTAACACCACTAAGCATTCTCGTTAATTTCCCCATTATATAATTTTCATCCATTTTGCAACTCCATTCTACTAAGTTGTGTATTGATTGGTCTTCTTACTTGCTATACAACACTTCTTACAAAATTCTATGAATTCACTCCTGCAAAATTATCCACCATTATATTTCCTCGACATCTTCATTTCCTTCATTCTCTCATTTTCAACAAGATCCTTAAACTACTTGAATTTGTTAAAAACTTCAGATTTCTTCTTGAGGAAATGAATCCATGTATTCCTTGAAAATTCATCTATAAATAAGAAATAATACATAAATTTACCTAGTAATGGAACTAATAGAGGTCCAAGCACATTATTATGCACCAATTGTAAAATTTCCTCGACCTTGTAGCACCAAAAGAGAATCTTACCCAATTATGCTTCCCATATAAATAATGTTCACAGAAATCAAAATTCAAATGGTAACTAGAAATACCTTCTGTCATACCATTATTTTGTAGTAATCGAAGGCCCTCCTTCAATATGCCCCAGCCTTTGATACCACATCATAGTGTTTTCTCCACAGATTGTAGGAGTTTTTCCTTCTTTCTCCACTCTTAGGAAAAATGAAACTATCGCAACCATCACCAACAATGATTCCTAGCATATTATACAGAGTTATAATATAAACTCACATTCCTCCTCAAACCATCCTACATGTATTATTTTCAAACATTGTATCTACATTTTCATCACTCATATTACTTACAAAAATCACTTTTTTGGCCAATCCTAGAACATCAAGGAGTGTTCTAATCCTTCCACCCATGAGCTCCAACTTGGCTTTTCCTTGTCCTGCGATTATAATTGTTAATTCATCTCCTAAGAAAACATCACCACCATCATATCTTTCATACTCATGTAACAACTCCCTATGAGGAGTCATATCAAAGGATGCATTTAAGTCAACCAACCATGCCTCATGATCTACATGTGTACATGAAGAAGCCAAATACACATCCCCACCTTTATACAAGGAGGATTTTTATTATGTAAAAGGAGCGTCATCAAGTCCATTCCTTTCTCAAAAATTTTGGATTTACAATATTTCTTGTAATTCCCTTCTTTTCTCCATCTCCAACATACATTTATGAATTTTCTTTGAGATTTAGATCTTCCTCTAGATTTAGAACTCCCATTTGATGACTCATTTTTATTTTTGTCTTCAGAGTTTTATATTATAAACAAGGCATTTGTGTTCCGAATTTCAATATTTTCCATCTGATCTCCTCTAATAAAAAGCATCAAACTATATCATCAAAACTTAATGTAGTTTCACTACTACCTATGGCAAGAACCAAGCTACGTCATAAGTTTGGTAAAGAACGGAATAAACTAATACACTTATTTTCATCTAAAATATCAATATCAATAGATAATAGTTGACTTACCACAATATTGAAGGTGTTTATCTACTCTCTTACTGATTCTTCATCCTTCATCCTCATGTTATACAACTTTTTCCATCGAAGCAATTTGTTTATTGGGGGCTTAGACTTGATACAAAGTCCCTAACTTAATCCATAATGCATTTATTATAGCTTTTCTTGAAACATTAAGTAAAACTGAATCTAAGAGACACAACCATATTGTGCACTTTTTCCTTTCGATCCAACTAGCTCCAATATTTTACCAACACCATTATTGGTCTAGTAACTAGATCCAAAACGATCCATTGATCTTTGTCAACTAACAAATCTTCCATTTTGAGCTTCCATAACTCATATCCTATTGAATTACTCGATATTTATCTTTGAACTACTCATCATTTCTATTCACCACAATAATTAATTTCATAGGTATCCCTTATAATAGAGTCTACCATAGGCCCAAGCAAAACCCCTTAGACACAAAAGCAACCCCTTGAAGCCAACACTACTAGGATACCAAATGTAGGTTTTAACCGTGTACACTTAATTGTTGCAAGCATATTATTAATAAAATAGAAAATATGCAATGGAAAACATTCAAATCAACACAAATATTTTACCGTGGAAACTCAAAATGAAGAAAATCAAAAATTATTTTCAATATATACTCTTTTATATAGTATCACAATATATAGATATATCCCATTACATCCAAGAAATGTCAATCCATTTACCATGGATTAGAATACAACCATAGTTCCTTAACCGAAACTACAAAGCCATGGGAAAAACTACCATGTACCACAAAATCACAAGCAAAAAAACATGTGTTAAAAACTACTAAAAAACATGCACAAGAAATCACCCCAAAAACAATTTAGGGGTGCTCCCCCTAACCCCCACGCAAGGGGGATTCAACTCTATTGTGATACCCTTGCTAGGCCTAGCACAACATACAACATGTGGAAGTAGTTGTGCAAAGAATATAACACATAAATTATAATTATAAATCATAAATGCATATGCCAAAGAGAGTAGGGAATAGATTAAGAATATTCTAATTGAGACAAGCCATTAATTCTTGAGGAGTGTTTCCTTCCTTAAGGAATCATATATGTGTTACCTTATTTCAAGGGTAGCACCATCTATTGTTCCCTAAGGAAGTAAATGTTGATCAAGCGTTACTTGTTTGTATCAATTACAATATTCTTCACCATGCTCTATTACATTGATCATACTACTTTGTATAGTGGTTATGTCTCTTAAAAACGTTCTAGAGAAGAAACATTATGGTAGGTGGAACCTTCTAGTAACTCCTAACTTCTAATAACTTTATATTATTTTCACATTATTACACTACATGTCTATTATTAGTTCCTTGGTTATCTCCCTAGGTACCACCATGTTATGTCACAAAGGTATACTATAAAAACCATGCCTGAATCCTATATTACACTTAATTTCATTCAAAAAAAATTCCCTTGACTCAGTCCTACTACCTAATACTTCCTCTCATCATGCTCAAATATATGTAAAGGCAATACATAACTCATAGTCTTGCAACCTTTCTATCGTGAATCTATTACCTAGGAAGTGCAATACATGTAGTATGTTCTATAATACATTTTGGTGAGCACATGAAGAAATATTTCATAAATTCATCATAGTCTATTTTGGTGAGCACATAGTCTATATTGTCTCAACCCTAGAGAAAGTAGATTGTTTGTAAATCCTTAATCTAAAATCTTAATATCATTCTTGGTAGGAAAGTGATAGTTCGTGAAAATATCACATGAAATAGCCATGACTCATATTATTATAGGCAAGGAAGTGTTAAAGACAAAAGAAAAGGTACGTTTCAAAGCTCCATACAATGTTACTCTGTATAATGGATGTTTATAAAATGATGAAAAATCAACCCAAGGGCACCTCGAGAATACCCAAAGTATACATACCCACTTTCATTTATGCTATGTTCTTCTTCAATCTACAACCTTGCCTAGATTTATATGTTAAAATATTTTATTGATTGGAAGATTTTCAAATATATTGAAACAAAAGAAAAAAGAAAAATTTGGTGTCTGAGCCCGTGTCTGAATTTGGGACCTTTATTATGTCTCAATGCTCTATAATAATCACCTACTAAAGAAATATTTTACATGGAATATTATGAAAATATGTTTATGATTTGAGTTACGAATGAACAAGAATGCTTTGGCATGAAATTATTTTCAACCAATTCATGTGAAAAGCTTCATAGAAAGTAACAAATAATACAAGAAACTTGCCCGTTCACCTTTAAGAAAATTAACATGATTTCTTTATAGATCATGGTTTTTCATTTAAATCTATGCCACTTAAACATATACAATTTTATGTGATCTACAATTACAATTTTTCTTGTAATGCCCTTGTTTTCTCCATCTCCAACATACATTGATGAATTTTCTTGGAGATTTAGATCTTCCTCTAGATTTAGATCTCCCATTTGAGGACTTATTTTTATTTCTGTCGTGGGAGTTTTCAATTATAAACAAGGAATTTGTGTTCTAAATTTCAATATTTTCCATCTGATATCATATTATAACAAGCATGAGACTATATCATCAAAACATAAAGTGGTTTCATTACTACCTATGACAAGAGCCAAGCTATGCCATAAGTTTGGTAAATAAAAAAACAAACTAATATACTTATCTAAAATATTAATATCAATATATAATATTTGACTTACCACAATATTGAAGGTGTTTATTTACTCTGTTACTGACCCTTCATCCTTCATCCTGATGCTATACAATTTTTTCCGTAGGAACAATTTGTTCATCAAGTACTTAGACTAATACAAAGTCCCTAAATTATTCCATAATGCATTCACTATAGCTTTTCTTGAAACATTAAGTAAAACTAAATCTAAGAGACACAATTGTATTGTGCTCTTTTTCCTTTCAATTGAACTAGCTCCAATCTTTTTCCAACACCATTATTGTTGTAGTACCTAGATCGAAAGTGATCCATTGATCGTCATCCACTAACAAATATTCCATTTTGAGCTTCCACAACTCAAAGCCTATTGAATTAGTCAATATATATCTTTGAACTACTCACCATTTCCTTTCACCACAGGAATTAATTCCGTGGATGTCCCTTGTAATAGGATCTAACATAGACCCAAGCAAAACCCCTTCGCCATAAAAGCATCCCCTTGAAGACAAAACTACTAGGATACCAAATGTAGGTTTTAGCTGTGTACACTTAATTGCTACAAGAATATCCTTAATAAAATATAAAATATGCAATGGAAAAAATTCAAATTACCATAAAGATTTTTCATTGGAAACTCAAAATGAAGAAACTAAAAAAATAATTTCAATATATATTCTTTTGTACAATATCACAATACAATATATATATATATATATATATATATATATATATATATATATATATATATATATATATATATATCCCATGACATCCATAAATTGTGAATTCATTTACCATGGATTAGAATACAATCGTGGTTCCTTAATTGAAACTACAAAACCATGGGAAAACTATCATGTACCACAAAATTACAAGCGAAAAAACATGTGTTGAAAACCGCTAAAAAATATGCACAAGAAATCATTGCAAATTGTTTTTGGGGCATTTCCCCCTAACCTTGGCACAAGGGGGATTTAACCCTATTGTGACCCCCTTGCTACGCCTAGCACAACATACAACATGTGGAAGTAGTTGTGGAAACAATATAACCCATAAACAATAATTTTAAATTATCAATGTATATGCCAAAGAGGGTAGGGAATAGATGAGGAATATTGTAATTGAGACAAGCAAGTAATTCTTGAGGAGTGTTTTCTTCCTTAAGGAATAATAGATGTGTTACCCTATCTCAAGGATAGCACCATATGTTGTTTCCCAAGGAAGGAAATGTTGCTCAAACATTACTTATTTGTATCAATTACAATATTCTTATCCATTCTCTATTACATTGCTCATACTTCTTTGTATAGTGCTTTCTATCTCTTAAGAACATTCTAGAGAAGAAACATTCTAGTAGGTGGAACCTTCTAGTAACTCCTAACTTTTAAGAAATTTATATTATTTTCACATTATTACACTGCATGTCTATTATTATTTCCTTGGTTGTCTCCCTAGGTACCATCATATTACATCACGAAGGTATACTATAAAAGCCATGCTTGAATCCTATATTACACTTAATTTCATTGAATTTTTTATTCCCTTGACTCATTCCTGCTACCTAATACTTCCTCTCATCATGCTCAAATATATGTAAAGGAAATACAAAACTCATATTCTTGCAAACTTTCTATCGTGCATTAATTACCTAGGAAGTGCAATACTTGTACTACCTTCTAATAATACATTTTGGTGAGAACATGAAGAAATATTTCATAAATTCATCAAGTATAACTAAATACTCATCTCCTTCTAGTTTCTATTGTTAAAACCTTAATATCATTCTTTGTAGGAAAGTGATAACTCATGAAAATACCACATGAAATAACCATGGTTCATATTATTATAGACAAGAAAGTGTTAAAGACAAAAAAGGTAGGTTTCAAAGCTCCATACAAAGCTACTCTGTATAATGGATGTTTAGAAAATGATGTCAAATCTACCCAAGGGCACGTTGAGGATATATACCCACTTTCATTTATGCTCTATTATTCTTCAATCTACAACCTTATTTATATTTATTTGTTGAAATATCTTATCTATTGGAATATTTGCAAATTTATTGCAACAAAAGAAAACATAAAAATTTGGTGTCTAAGAACAAGTTTGAATTGGGGACCTTTATTGTGTCTCAATGCTCTACAACAATCATCTAATAAAGAAAATATTTTATATGGGATATTATGAAAATATGTTGATGATTTGAGTTACCAATGAATGAAAATAATTTGGTGCAAAATTATTTTCAACCAATTCACATGAAAAGCTTCATAAAAGGTAACCAATAATACAAGAAACTAGCTCATTCACCTTTAACAAAATTAGTAGGATTTATTTTTAGATCATGGTTTTTCATTTAAATCTACGCCACTTAAACAAATACACTTTTATGTGATCTACAATCTTGAATAGATCCTACCTATAATATCCTTACCATAAGCTTTTAATCACAACACCAATTTGAGTAATTGATAGGAATTATAACTCAATTTTCTTCCTATTATAAGTTATTCCTCTTCTACATCTTACAAAGAAAAAAATATATATGTACCTTCTAGATCTTCTTATAGGTAAATTTTATAGATCATTGAACAGATTTAGAATAAAAATGGAAATTGAAAATTTAACCAATCCAACAAACTAGATTTGTGTGATCTACTATTCCATTCACTCTTTTGCATGCAAGATCTAAAGAAATATTTTCAAGTTACCTAGAAAAAAAAATCCCAATTAAACCCTTAAGTAGTCAAGATAACAATGACCTTGTTTGCAATGTGACTTCTTCATGCATATTCCTACACTCTAACTTCATCAATTACCCTTCAATAACATCTAGACATAATGATGGCCATGATATTGTGTTAAGAATTGAGAACAAAAAGGGCACAACAAGAAAAATAGCGAAAAAGGAATAATCCATTCTCGACATATTGTGTTAATCACGAGATATGAATTTATAGTACATCAATTTGATAATTATAGATCTAGATCTCACTGATAACTCACCAATGGATCATCACAACACCTCATCAAAGATAAGGTGTCCAACTCATTACAATTGTGGTCTCAGGCCTTATGATTGTGTACAGATTCATAGTCTAACATTTTACTAAAGTTTTTGAAGGAATTACACTTCGAGGAAATAATATTTCTGTTATCCAAAAGAATTGCAAATACAAGCCTATCCTTCAAAAAAACCTTCACCCTATTCACAAAACCAGATAAGATCAACTAATCCACCATCTCAAATACCTTGAACAAGAAAGATAACAAATTCAATTTTCATAGCAACATATCCTCTATCCACAAGTTTCTCAACATTCATGTTATATTATCTAAGGTTAATTAGTTCAAAATGAATAATGTAATAGCTATATTCTTGTTGAATTTGTGTTCCTCACCTAAATAAATAACCCATCTTGTCAACTCCTTAAAAACATATTTGCAAACATCACATATGGTCATCAACACAACATATGGGTTGAAACATGTAAGTTAATTGATGGATTCTCATAAAATATCTTAAAAACATTTTTTTCTATTTCCAAATCTACCTCGCCTCTCCTAATACATTGAAAAATAATCTTTGGAACTTCTTAGATAAGTCCCTAAATTTCATGGTCACTAGAAACCTCTAAGGGTTTATCCTCTAATATTTGATACACAACTTGATTCCTTTCTAATGCTTCCCATGTGCTTAGAGAGAGATCCAAATAGTTCAATTCAAGCAGTATTTTTTTTTTTTCATGTCCGTGTGGCATTTTCATTGATATCACGAATTGAGTGACATAACTCGCATGTCTAGTAAGCATAACACACATTTTTTAGTGCATTAGCATATATCACATCACATTGGCCCAATAGTGGTCATAATATCTCAATTTTTGTAGGTGAGATGGAGTGCATTGAAATATGTGAAAATATATTTTTAGTAAAATAACTATTTTCTTTTACTCCAAAAAGTGAAGTTTGTTGGTCAAAGCACCTTTTATCAAATCAACACTTTCCTTATGCAAGGAGGAGGTTGGCTAATATATGTTTTAAAACAAAAGGATATTTGTATATGGTGTTTTTCATTTTTACATTGTGAACGTGAAAGCCTTATGATATTACAACTAAGCTATAAAACCTTGCAAAATTCTACCCAATTTTGAAGTCTACAAATTGATGAGAAATTAACCCAAAGGATTGACTCAAATGGTTAATTTCATGTTATGAAGTATTATGTAAACCATGAGATGCAAGGACCAGATCCCCCATTGGTTGAGCGAACAAAAAAAATGATGAGAAATTTTAAAATTTGTGGTTATCAAACAATTTTTATTGTATTTGGGTTTAAAATGACAACCACAAGAAGTGTATGATAATAAAATCAAAAAAAAATTCCCTCCTTAGAATGATATTGAATAAGGGTCTCTAAGGATTTTTTTTTTCTTGCTCGAATTGCATTGTATGCAACCTACCTGAAATGGAATAAAGAGGTCAAGTGAATCAAAATTAAGGTGATTTACATTCAAGTGAGCATGAAACATAAGCATATAATTAAGCATGACAACTAAGCATGGCGTTAATAACAAATGACTAAAGCACGAAATAATTTACAATATGTCTCTCAGTAGATCAAGGATTTGGAAGAGTAAAACCGTGAGTTACAAAAATCAAATTAAATCACTTGAGTGGAACTCACATCATAATCAAAACAAAATTGATCACATGGTTTATGCAAGGCAATTAGCGAATGATCTTCGAAGTAAATTATGTGTGAATGACCAATTGATTGATGCACTTCAAATAAACTTAAGAAAAACAATATCAAATTAATGACATGTTTGATGCAACATTTGCAGCTAAGGTTCATGTGATTTGTGATATAGAGCACCTCATACGAAATACTAATGAAACCTGTGGTACAAAAGAATCATCTAGAAGGCTTATGTAAGATGAGACACAAACAAGATAATAGAGAAGATTGATGTTGCATGTAATAGAAAAGATATTATCCAAAAGTCTAATGCAACATGTGATATAGATGAAATCATGAAAAAGGACCAAGGTTGATGCAACTTGTGGCACATAATACATAGTACAGATGGTTGGTGTTCATTTTGATATAGAAGACTTGATGAAGATAGAATCATTTAGTCCATTTATCATAAGGAAATGACGATTGAAGATGAGTCATAAGTGTTACAGGGAAAAGTGTCTATGCAGAACTGTTAATCCCATTAAGGTGTGGTAGCTACATTAGAAACAAACAAAGTAAAGCTACTTTCGTTTTTCCTTTATGAAAGATAGATGAGAGAAGAATAAAGGAGACCAACCTCTGTCTTGCGCTTGGCTCCTAGTTCGATTCCTCTCTCTTCTGATAGTCCTTTGCTACTTGCTTCCTTGTACACCCAGCTTCACAGAGTACCTGTAGAATCAAAGTAGCATAACACTATACAAGAACATGGATCTATTATCATAAACAATCTAGGATCAGATGTAAATTGACCATACAAATGCATAAAACATAAACGACACAAGAGTATGGAGGAAAACTTGAATAGATTTTATTGATAATCAAGAAAGAGCCAAGAGAGTTACAACCAGTTGTTCTGACCCAGCATAATCCTCTCAGCAAGTAACCCCTTCTTCACCTCATGCAAAGCTTAGATCACCCAACATTATGATGTTGCCTCAAGAAACCAACAGAAATTCCTTACAAGATACAAAATTCCAGCCTCTGGATCTTTGGGATGAGGGATCCATATATAGATATCTGTAAGGGAGATGAGTCAGCTTGTGATTTGATTAGTGTCTTCCCTCTGATAGTTCTTGCTTCCACTTGGAGATTGATGATCTCTTACTCATCCTTGGTCGAATTCAGAGAGGCAAGTGTCACAAGAGAAGTTTCTGGAAGATTCCATGCCTCTCCACCTCGCGGATTGACACTGCCATTTGTCACTTCTCGCCCATCGCACCCCATAGAAGGGCTTTTTGAAATGCAACGCACCCACGGAGTGTACTTAGGTGAGATGCAACGCACTTTTCCTATGGAGCAGGTGAAATGATCCTGTTTTGACCAGTTCTGAGTAGTTTTTCATGAAGAACTTCTGGGAGAAGCTGTAATCAGTTGACCTTGTTCCTTTAGGGGTTAGAACAACACTTTTAGGGACTTAGGAGCCCTTGGTTTATGGAAATTTTATGCTTGGTGTTGCAGTGCCCAAAAATGTCTATAACAGTTGCCCCCTAAAGCATGACGTCGTTAATCTTTTTTGATGTTGGGTGAAATGCTTTATCATGAGGATACGAAGTTCTTTCAAGCTGGGAGGAGACCTGTAATAAGATACAATACAATACATTATCTTCATAATATTTTCATGATCTAGCTAAGGCGGGCATTCCCATGCTCAGCTTTATAAATTCATTTCCATGTACATAGGACAGACAATCGTCTGAGTGTAGACTAATGATTCTGGTAGAGCCATCATCCCTTTGATTGGATGATTATCTGTGCAGCAATGATGTACATTTGATGTCTTTATTTCCCTGAATATATATCGCAGCCCGGATGGATGAAACTAGATCTGGGGTCTTCAATATCGTTTGATCTTCACTCGAAGTACAAGTCGATCCATGTGAGAGATGTTCTAGAGTCGAACATGGAAAGACATCGCCTGATTACCAGCCAATGATGTAAGCTGTTAACAGGCGCGGGAGGAATCATCGATAATGATAATGACCCTCAAGATACTGCAGTACAATTCACGTGGTGTGAATAAAGGACTTGGCATCGAACACCACGAAAAATCTTTCGGTCGACGGCCATTGATCTAAACCTGTCGCCGGAAGTGAGAAACTTGCCATTGAGGCATGCAAGCTTCAAAGTACTGAAAGGGGTGTTCCTAGATCAACTTCTTGGATAATGAGCTGATGTCGACAAGAAGCGATCCGTCATAGGAGGGCCTTAATGAATCCCACATCAATGACACAGAACGGAGCAAATGATTTTAATGGAGGTGAAAATGATCTGGTGATATAAGGTTCAGGGTGGCGGTCATGAAAGAATGGAGTGTAAATGTATTGCAGCGGGTGAGACACAGGTGAATTCTCTAAGTGACTTCTCTTGAACATATCGGCGACACTGAAGTGATGGATTGGTAGCATTAACCCCAAATTTGGATGGTGTGATGGGACCATGGTGATGTGACCGGTGAATGAAACAACCCAACCCGACTTGGATGCGAAGTGAAAGTGTCATGTTCAAGAGCGACTTGCTACCAACAAAGTTTCTTCAAGTTTTTCTTCCCAATTTTTCCCCAGTCATTGCTGACCAGTACCTCTTTATTTTTGTCAAGCTTGAGGAGGATAACATATGCTTGTTCTATAATTTGC
The DNA here is from genome assembly GCA_031772625.1 of Pinus tabuliformis. Lineage (NCBI taxonomy): Eukaryota > Viridiplantae > Streptophyta > Pinopsida > Pinales > Pinaceae > Pinus > Pinus tabuliformis. Next base: position 856,088,543 of record CM062816.1, read on the forward strand.
CCTTCGGGAAAACCCATCGCTATGTTTTAACGAGCCTAGCGATAGTGAAACTCGTTCTTGTCTGCTATGGACAAGTTTGTCGTTATTAAGTTTTAACGAGTTTAACGACAAAGATAACTCGGTCCTTTTCAATTTTAAAGAGTCTGAAAAGGGACGTAAAGGAGACTCCAAAAATCCTTTTTCGTCATCTAATCCCTTAAGTCTGAAAAAGTATAAAATAATACAGAAGGGATGAATTTTCGATACTTTTTAACGAGCCGAACAAAAAAAGCGCCCAATCTTTTTGTGTAATAATCCCTCAGTTCCAAAAAGATTAAAATCTAAAGGAGGGATAGCACTTCCGGTCCCTTTAACGAGCTGGAGAGGCCAATGGCTTGGAAATCTTTTCATATTTTACGAGTCAGTTGAAAAGAGCTTAAAGGAGACTCGTTTTCGAGGAACGAGTGATAAAATTGGGTAGCAGCTGATTCTAGGTAAGGTTTGGAATTTTCCAATCACAGCAGTGTGACAAGGATGGCTAACAAGATCACTCTTCGCAGCTGTTCCTCAAAAGGGGTAAACAATCAAGTGGAGGTGAATGATCGGCCAATACAGAGTGGAGGTGATGATGAGAACATGACCAAGGCTTCAAAGGCTGAAATACTACATTCACGATGGTTATTTACCGGAAATTAGTTCATTTTTTAATGAGCTTAAACACGGGGGGAAACACTTGCTCATTGCTTATGTTTATTTTTTAACGAGCTTGAATTTCGCAATAAAACCGCTCGATGTTGGTTTATTTTTTAACAAGCTTGAATCCTGCAGTAACACTGCTCGTGGCGGGTTTATTTTTTAACGAGATTGAACCCTGCAGTAACACTACTCGTGATAAGTTTGCATGCCCACAGCATAATAATGCAAATCGATGTGCATGCCCCCTAAGCTTCATTGCATTCAAATCGGTGGTTGGAATGAAGGTTTACCTTTGAGATTTGGAAAGGGGATTTGTTTCATTTTTTAATGAGGTTGACACAGTAAAAGAACTATCCTCATGACTCCTTGTTTCATTTTTTAACGAGGTCGACACGAAATCCACCGTATTTACAGTATTTGATAGTAAATCAAAAATTGATGGATGATTAAGGTTGCTGGAATAATCTTCGTGGTAATCCGGAAGATGGGAGCGATGGTGGTAATCTTCCCATGGCGCCTCTCCTATCATCATTGATTGAATGATTCCTTCATCTGTAGAATGTACATGCGACCAAGGATCTGAAGAGGTGCCATATTCCTTAGACCTATCTATCTAAACACTCGATGAGCATTGATTTGGGTTTGCCCTCGAAGCCAAGAAAATTGATTGCTACAATATTTCTAAAATGGCGATGATCCATGCTGACAAAATGTTTAGGAATCTTCTGAATCCATTAGATATAGAAGATTTCATATTGTAGGTTTCCACTGTGGCCACTTCCGCCAGATTACTTTGAGGCGGTAGGGAAAAAGTACCCATTAAGGCAAGGTCTTTTAGGAGGCCTACTCCAATATTTTGAAGCGAATGATTGCTTCCATGGATCATTGGAATGCTTCCCGTAACTTGTGAACTGTTGGGGAGAAATGTTTGTTGGTCGACAATTGTAATTCCTCCTTTGAAGGGAAATGAAATCTTCCTAAAGTAGGTCAACACAACTGCGGCCACGGCATATATCCAGGGCCTTCCCAGTAGGATGTTGTAATCGAGGTTTTCGTCGATTACTTCAACATCAATTTCTATTGTTTTGCCCCCCAATTCAACTTGCAAGTTACTTAGAATACCATATGGGGTATATGTTCGTCCGTCGAATGCTTTTAATGTCATCGAAGATCGTGACAAGGTTGGAGATCCTAAATTTTTCCAGCAACTCATCGACAAAATAAATGTGGATGCCCCCTCATCAATAATTGTTCGATGAACAGTTTTGTTGAGGGCTTTCACTTGAATGAGGAAAGCTAGTTGAGCTGGTAACTGAGGATTATATCCTTTATGATTAAAGGACACAAGATTAGAATCCTTTGGGTCTATCCCACCAATAGCTGATAATAAAGCCTGCTTTTGGGATGGGCAATTTTGTAGTACCTCAAGTGTCGACATAGCGGATGGCGATTGGGCCAGATCTTCCACTATATTATAATGTTGTGCTGCTCTAGCACGAGGATTAAACGTCGACTTGTGTACTACTCCCTTTGGCATTTTTATTGTCAACTCAGGAATGATGGGCGGCGCAACTTCTGTCGAAGTTGTTGTCGAACTACTAGGTTGATCTTTATCCTTGTTGTTCGACAGCTGTGGATTCCCGTAATCTTTGTTCCTTGTCGATATCAAAGCATCATTTTGCTGTTTGGAAACCGACAACATCAGTACTTGAGATGGGGAAGCATTTCCACTGTCAACCAGATTTGTTCCTGGATTTGGAAACGGATCAGTTAATACTGCCGAGGTTTTTGAATTCTTGAAGAATTTTTTAAGCTCAGCTCTGTGTGGACAATCTGCGGTCCAATGATCCTCATCGCATATAAAGCATGGATTTCTTGGTTTCCTATTTCCAGGAGGGTTTGCAGAAGATTTTTCAGGTGAGGATTCTTCCTGTTTCTTCTTCTTCCCTTTGTTTTCTTCTTGCCCCCTAGTTGCTTGGTTTCTTTGCCTTTATATGTCGAGACGGCATTTACTTCCGAGGCAAGAAGGTCTTCTTTTGCATTTTGACTGGAAATCTTACGGGCCTTTTTAGATGTAGCCTTTGTCGATTTCGTGTCTGTTGCGCCAATCATGCCATCGCCGGCATGAAAGTTATTATTTGGTTTAGGAGGAGGAGGGACTGAGAATTCCAGTTTAGGAGCGTCAGGTATTTTATCGTAGAGCGTGCCAGACTGAGTGTAAATCAAGTCCAAATATTGTACACGAGCGATAACCTGCTCTTTAGTGACGACTCCCCCTTTTGCCACATCTTCCGTGATGGAAGGCAATAATGAATTAATAAACCATTCAGCTAAAAGCTGATCAGGAACATACGTTTTTACCATTCTACGACGACGTCGCCACTCATGTATATGATCAGATATGTGAGTGGCCGTTGTTTGTTTGAAATTGGTAAGAAGTTTTGTTCCTGTTTCGTACCTTATCGGTAACTGAAAATGGGTTAAAAAGGTTGTGGCTAGGGTACTGAAGTTGTCAAACAAAGATCTGGGCAATTCGATATACCATTTTGCTGCCGGACCAGTTAACGTCCTCTGAAAAAGGCGAAGCCTAATCGAATCATCATTTAGGGTGTTTGATGAACACCACAGATGAAAGGTCATCACATGATTCGACGGATCTTCACCTGGATTTCCATTAAATTTAGGAATATCTGATGGAAGTTTATGCGGAATCACTGGCCACCAAGGGGCGTAAGCAATTGGATCGTTTGTTAACCGATTTAAATCAGGTAACTCTAAAGTCGCCATGAAGGGTAACTGTTGATTCAGGTTAGGTGAAGCATACCCAGGATAAGATGGGATCACCTGAGCAGTTGGTCTTTGCATACCAGCATAATGCATTTGATGCTGGTAACTTTGGTAAGGTTGGTGGGCATGACCATTGTAGAATGGTTGATTTTGACTGTTTTGAATGTACGGCTGCCCACTATTTGCAAAGATTTATTGCTCAAAACCTTGGTATACTTGTTGGAACTGCGGTTGTTGGTATTACACTAGCCATGGTTGTGAAGCCATGTGCTGTTGCCCGATACTAACTGTTTGACCAAGATGAGGGATAATTGTACCCGTTTGAACCTGTGTCATTCCACCAGTCGGCGATTTTGGTTGAGTTGCAGGGTCAAGAGGCTGTTGCATTACAACCTGAGAAACCTGAGGTTGGCATACAACAGGTAGCGCTTGAACTTGTGACACCGTCACAATAGCTGGCGTAGTTGGTATACTTGACATAGGTAAACATTGTTGCATCGAATATACAACTCTTGGTTGTTGAGGTAGTATTGGTACCCAACGGCTTGACGTAATTCCAGCATAACCCAAATTTTGTTGTGAACTCCCGTATGGCTGTCCTCCTGGAGGGGACAATGAAAGGGTATACTACCCCCCATACGGCGGTAACCTGGTACTTAAGGGAATGGTTTTCCCTTGAGGACCGGACTACCCAAATTGACCTCTAAATGGATCAATTCGTTGAGACTCAACATAAGAGTTTCCGGATATTATTCCGGATGAACAAATAGGAACGGACCATACCGTCGAAATAGCCCCTGAGTGGGCTCCTTCTAGCAATTGAGAGCTAGTTGGGACAGATGGTATACCGAAGAACATTGTTGGAGTGATAACAGGAAGTTCTGCCGTCGCTGTGTCAGACGACACAGTCCTAGGTATTGATGGTTGTTCAGACATTTCTAGTCTATCCAAAAGATTACCTAGCGATTCTACAGGAGCTTCCGCTGGCGGTAGACTAATTTCTGATGAAGAAGGATACAGAGTGATCCCGACTCCAAATTGTGATGGAGTACTAGATGGAGGATCCTCCACAATCTCTTCTATAGCAATCAGACCAGGTGGAAGAGGTAGACCGTCAGGTCTGTAGAATATTTCTGGTGCCGAAGAAGGTATGGAATCTGCAGTGATAGATGTTTGGGGAACAACACTCTCCGAACCGATTGTAGATGGAACTGGTTCAGTGATACAAGCATTTACCCTTAGACTAGGATCAGTACTACTGTCCTTCGATGGCTACTGAACTTCTTCTGTAAAGGCAGGGATACCAGAAATGTTTAGAGTAACCAGAGTCTCTGATGTTGTTGGAACACTTGTTCTAACTTTACAGGGGATTTAGAACCGGTTAACCGAGTTTGCTTTGTCCGTAATAGTTTCAATTCCGGAGACAAAGACGGTTGACTCGTAAGCCTCCGCGAACGACGGGGTTTCAATTGACTTTCTTCCACGATTGCGGATTACTCGATCAACTAAAAATAAAGGGGAAGTATGTTTCCGAATAAGATGAATTTTAGACGCTTTGACACAACTTGTTTTTTCTGTTTTTAAGAGTCGAGAAAAAACAAAAGATGACTCTAGTCGCCTTTGATTTTTAATGAGCCTAAAGTGACAAGTGCTCAGACAGACCTTTTCCGTTAAGGAGTCTGAAAAGGAATGAAAGGGACTGCTCTGGAAATCTAGACAGAGGGATTACCAAACCAATCGCAAAACTGCAGAATACTTTTTACGGTACGACAGTCAATCTTCCCGAATGCTGTGTTCAGTGCATTGCGATCGATAGGGCGGCAGAAATGGCTTCCTATGGATAAAGGATTAAGCCTATTGTGGTCTCCCAAAATATACTTGACGGTACGTGGGAGCACAAGTCCGTACTGGTACTTATTGTCTCAAAGTGGAGGAATCACCCAACCAACAGTGAGAAAAACAGTTACCAGGCTTTACGACGCCGGAATACGTCTCTAACCTAGACTTCTAGATGTTGTGCGTTAGGTTCCAAAGCGTTGTTAGATTCATTAAATTTATTTTATAGTTGATCTTGCTTAAGAAATTTGCCTTTCAGGTTCACCACGTGATGTAGATGTACAATTCCTAAAATGCAATCTAAGATGATAAACAGTCTTTTATCTTCTTTGTGCAATGAAAATCCTAGCTACTAAGGAAAGAGAGATAGTATTCTTTCACAAAGAGCAAAGAGCACACACTATATGCACTGTCCTAAATCAAACCAATCAAACAGTCTAAATGCAAATGCACATGCATGTATTTGTTTTCAACCTTCTTAATATGTGAATGATAAAAAGAAAGCTAATGCGCAAATCTGAATTACTTTTCAAGCGACAATTACTAACAAGTTTCTTTTCAAAATCAAAATGAAGACAATCATAATACTTTGCGATTTAGAAATGAAGACTTGCTTTCGGCACTAGAAAAACTACAAATTCAGATCAAATACAATAGTAACAGGGTAATTGACTATTAAGAGCAATCAAACTCTCTCCTATGGCTGAAACCGACACTTGCGACACTTTCAAATCAGGAAACGATAGTACAATTACGTTACTTTTTTGCAAAGGAGAACTGAAAATGACTCAACAAATACACAAAAACATTTACAGTTCTTTGCACAATGGAGGCGGAATATCAGCAAGGAAAGGGGTTTCAAACAGAGGTATACTAACTACAGGCAGCAAAATTCATGAATAGAACTGAAAAGAATGAACACATAAACCAAAATTGAGGAACAATGCCTAGTCTGATCAGCGCACCTGTAACACAGTGAACTTGAAATGCAGCGCACCTACTACACTCGGGAAGTGCGTTGAATTTCAGATTCACAAAACAGAGACTGCGCTGGGCCAGAGACGAGACTTTGCTTGGGCTCCGGGTCACAGTTTGCAGTTCAGTTCAGGGATTTTGGCCGAGCAAGTGGCAATCAATAAATCAACAACAGGGGTAGATCTAAGGAGGTTACTAGAGCCACCACAAGGGCAATTAGAGAGTTTGTAAATCAGTTGTTTAATTCATAAACAAAACCTGGAGATTGACTGAAGCGACATTTATCTACTTTGCATTTGCATAGCAAATGCAGTTCGAAAGCTACCTGGCTCAACTTCAGGCTCTGTCTGTAAGTTTATAAAATAAACAACAAGGTAGATAAACAAACAACCTAGTCGCTCCCCAGCGGAGTCGCCATTTTGTTACAGGGAAAAGTGTCTATGCAGAACTGCTAATCCCACTAAGGTGTGGTAGCTACCTTAGAAACAAACAAAGTAAAGCTACTTTCATTTTTCCTTTATGAAAGATAGATGAGAGAAGAATAAAGGAGACCAACCTCTGTCTTGCGCTTGGCCCCTAGTTTGATTCCTCTCTCTTCTGATAGTCCTTTGCTACTTGCTTCCTTGTACACCCAACTTCACAGAGTACCTGTAGAATCAAAGTAGCATAACACTATACAAGAACATGGATCTATTATCATAAACAATCTAGGATCAGATATAAATTGACCATACAAATGCATAAAACATAAACGACACAAGAGTATGGAGGAAAACTTGAATAGCTTTTATTGATAATCAAGAAAGAGCCAAGAGAGTTACAACTAGTTGTTCTGACCCAGCATCATCCTCTTAGCAAGTAAGCCCTTATTCACCTCATGCAAAGCTTAGATCACCCAACACTATGATGTTGCCTCAAGAAACCAACAGCAATTCCTTACAAGATACAAAATTCCAGCCTCTGGATCTCTAGGATGAGGGATCCATATATAGATATCTGCAAGGGAGATGAGTCAGCTTGTGATTTGATTAGTGTCTTCCCTCTGATAGTTCTTGCTTCCACTTGGAGATTGATGATCTCTTACTCATCCTTGGTCGAATTCAGAGAGGAAAGTGTCACAGGAGAAGTTTCTGGAAGATTCCATGCCTCTCCACCTTGTGGATTGACACTGCCATTTGTCACTTCTCGCCCATCGCACCCCATAGAAGGGATTTTTGAAATGCAACACACCCACAGAGTGTACTTATGTGAGATGCAACGCACTTTGCCTATGGAGCAGGTGAAATGATCCTGTTTTGACCAGTTCTGAGTAGTTTTTCATGGATAACTTCTGGGAGAAGCTGTAATCAGTTGACCTTGTTCCTTTAGGGGTTAGAACAACACTTTTAGGGACTTAGGAGCCCTTGGTTTATGGACATTTTATGCTTGGGGTTGCAGTGCCCAAAAATGTCTATAACAATAAGCACATGGTGATAGTAGTAGCTGTAGCAAAGGAAAATATGAAGAAACAAAAGAACAATCAAATTGTCTTTCTAGGATGTTTATTACACCTTGGGAAGAGTTATCATTAAAAAAAAAATTGTGTGCATTAGGATATGAAAAAGGAAATAGCTTGAATATTCTAGATTACTCCAAAACAATTCAATTTGTGAGTGCGGGAATTATTGAATATGTTCAAAATCATGGTAATAAGTGTCGACATTATCAAATATTTGGTCATATGGAGAGTCATTGTTTTGAGATTCATCCTTGTCTTCATTGTGGAAATACAAATCATCTATTAGAAAAATAATGAAATCAAAAGAAAGTTAAGAAGATAGTTCAACAGGGATGGATAAATTCTTGGAGATGGAATGTACATGTAAATAAGTTTCATAATTCTTATTTTCTAGTCAAGATAGAGGTAAAAACAAACACACACAAAATAAATAAATAAAATAAAAAGGATATCATATAGTTATTCCATATGATTTTGGGCATGACCTAGATCCAATTCTATATGTTCTATGAAGTCAAATGGTACTCTCCACACCTTAGTGTGGGGAGCACATTCAAGAAAATGCACTTTATAAAAATTCAAGGGGCAAATGAACTTGATGAAGTGAAGATGGTTAGTGGTAAACCAGAAACCACCACATTATTTAAATTAAATTGACTAGTAGTCATCCAAAACCACCAAATTATTCAAGTGAACATGGTTAGTGGTAAATCGAAAACACCACATTTTTTAAATCGAATTGCGTAGAGGTTATCCAAAACAACCACATTATTTAAGTGAAAATTGTTAGTGGTCATCCAAAACCACCAAATTGTTCAAGAGAAAATGGTTAGTGGTAAATCATTATCTATTAGTATCCATGGAATATGGTTAGTGGTCAACTAGAAAAACAACCAAATGAAGTGAATATGGTTAGTATCCAACTAAAAATACCACCAAATGAGGTGAATATGATTAGTGGTCAACCAAAAAAACCACCACATAAAGAATATGAAGTTCCAACTTATATCCTTTCAACAAAATTCCAACCTTACACTTAACAGGGGGGGTATCAAATGTCAAATATGAAAATCAAGCTTCGAGTTTCAAAGTCCATGACAATTCAATCAACAATTGGGAATTCTAGCATAGCAAATGGTCACCTCAAAATCAATGATAATAAAAAAGAATAGGAAAGTTTAGACATGAAAGTTATTCACTTTTGGATATCATAAGTTCTTTAAGCATATCTTCGTTGAAACTTAGTTCAGTAGTTTAAGATTAAAGATGACAAAAGTTATTGACACAATCAATTCAGGCTTATGATTGAGGGGGGAGTGTTAGACTATGAGTCCTTATACAATCACAAATCCTAAGACCTAAATTGTCATGAGCTATAAGCCTATCTTTGATGAGTATTTTCACAATTTATTGATCAATTTTTAGTGAGATCTAGGTCTAGAATTGTCAAATTGTTGTACTATAACTCCATATCTTGTGATAAATACAATATTTCAAGAATGAATAAAAGTCTTTGTTTCCAAATTTTCTTTTCATGTCATGCTTGTGCCCAATTATTAGCACCAAATAGCCCTTAGTGTTCCTAAACGTGTCAATAACACTCCCATATAGCATTTATACAACAACTCTCGTCTAAGAAGGAAATTTTAGCCCTAGTAACATATTATAAATGTTAGTGTTTGGCAATTCAAAATATTTTCTAAAATCATTGAAAAATAGCGGATATTAGTTGTGTTTTTGCTACTCTCCTCCATAATGATCCAAACCATAACAATATAGTTTGCAATTCAATGATGTCATCTAAAGTTGACTTGTTCTTTACCTTTCTTTCAATGGCTTTCAAGCAATATGATGATCTTCCTTTCCAAAATACTTCAATATAATTTAGCTATGTAGGGCTAATTGTAATGATCATATGGTTATAGGGGTTACTTTTTCCCCAACTTTTAAATATAGGAACAATGAGGCTTTGAGTCTAGGGTGTAGGGAAGCCTTTCTTGACTACTAAATTGAAGAGCTTGTGTATGTGAGGGATGAAGATAGGCCCTTCATTTTTCTAGATTTTGGCTTTGTAGCCTTCGATGTCCTTAGTTTTCCCCTTTGTGACTCACTTAACCCCATGCTTTACATCTTCTATAGAAAATACTTCATCCTCTATAAAAACATTTAAAATATTTTCCACAATAATAAGGGATTCATAAATATTTTTGAGTTAGGAGTTCCAACCCTTTAGGAGAATTATATTATTTTCTCTAGTTTTATGAGTCAAAAAATGATGAAAACTTCTTAGGATCTAGCTTTGATAGGTGCAAGATCTTTCCCCCTTTTAACTAGGGATTTGTATATTTTGATCTTCTCTAATTTTAAATACTCATTAGAGACATTTCTAATAAATTTTCTAGTAATTTTACAAAGGGAGAGAAAGAGAGGAGTCTCACTTCACTTATGGTGATGGACAAATATGTTAATTCTTACTCATACGCAAAAGGATATAGAAAAAAATAAGAAACTAAAATTATATATTTTTTTAAAAGTTATTCATTTTATTATTTTAATATTATGTAGTTTTTCCGTATATTTATATAATTTTGGAAAGTATGGAAAATTCATTTCTTAATGAACATGAATAAAAGTTTACATTTATTAAAAGAACAATAATTGTATTATTTTTAGTATTTTTCAATTGTGTAGTAGTTATAAAAACAAGGAATTTTTGGTTGAATATAAATAAATTTATTAAAAATTCAATGATTTTTTTACTTTTAGCATTTTTCGGTTTTTATAATGCAAAATATGAGCTTTTCAAAATTTCATTCGCAAATTTTATACTTTACCTCTTTTCAAATTTCATTCAATTACGAAGATATGAAATTTTTTAAAATATAAATTTATTATCTAAAATATAATTAATTTAAAAAACTTTTTCAATTTAAAATATGAAAAATTTTAAAATATAAATTTGTTATCTAAAATATAATTAATTTTTAAATTATATTTAAAAAAATGAATTTTAAATATTAATATTTCATATATTATAAAAATATAATTGGGTGATCCAAAGATTTGAATGGTTCACTATACTTGTCACTGAAAATATTACTTAATTATTATTATTTTCGCAATAATATTTCATTGCATTAATTATTATTTATTTTTTTCATAATAATATTTAATTACATCAACTTTAATATTATTTAGTATAATATTTAAAAAAATTAAATACCAATACGAATTAATATTAGTTAGTATAATATTTAAAAAAAAAAAAAACCAATACGAAATACTCATTATAGAGAACATTAATCACATCAATGGACAATAATCTTAATCTCAAATGGACAATTACCAAATTATCCAGTGCAGTGTAATATTTAAACAAATTTCAATTTAACTAAAAATAAAAAATTGTGATATTTAAACAAATTTCAATTTAATTAAATATATAAAAAACTAATAATAAGAAAAATTAAATCAAATAATATATAAAATAGTATAATATCATTAAGAAAAGGGGTTGGAGTATGCCTTAAATTGTTTTTTGTTGGGCTTGGAGTATGTTTTAAAATTGCTTTTGCTTGGTTAAGAGTACATTTTTTTCGTACCTAAAAAAATAGGTTAACGACCCAAGACTCACCAGCAAATTATTCCAGGTAGCGTAGTTTTCCTTGAATAACAATAATAAATCAATAGATAATTGTCCTTAAGACAACTGAATTATGATAAATTTCCCACCTATAAACAAAAACAACACTAAAAAATCAAATATGTTTATATAAAACAATTTTAATTAATTAAAAAAAATTAGACTATACAATAAAGTTACAAGTGTACAAATAATTAGAAAGCGTCCAAGCAATGCTCTAATTGATAGTAATTTCAAGTTGGATCAATTATAGCGCTCACAATACAACTTTTAGTTGCTTACAATCCTTTCGCACTTCAAATGCCTTAGTTCAAGCAACACAATTTTTTTGAATAGATTTCATTCAAAATAAACATGCAAAGTTGTTGAATTTCTCATTAAATTGATAAACCTCGAGAGGTTTCTCAATATACAAATAGATCGTGGATAAATTTTTACTAACTTATTAATCATCTCTAATAATGATCTAGTAAATATAAGTTTGTATCTATGAAGTTGTATATTGACTTTTTAAAACTAATTTATCATTCTTCAAAATAGGATAAATGATAACTGTTTTAAAAATCAGTATAATTTGTAGAAAGATCCTTAAGATAATGTTAGATATTTGATTTTTGGGATTTTTGGGATTTTGGGTATATTATATTATATTTGTAAATTTTAACTCAAAGAGAATAGGAATAGGAAAAGTCATAAGGGGATAGAAATAGTTATTTAAACCTTTTCAAAGATAAAACCAAAGATCAATCTTTTAAAGCAGGAAGTTATTCATATCTCTAACTTGTTAATGATATCAAAGTGAGGTTAATATTTTTTTATAACTCCATAACATCCTATACCTACTCATCCTAGCAGAGGTTATGTTACAGGGCAACTACATTGGTAGCTATTGCCATTTATTTCTTCTGAGAAAGACAGTTTCTTTCAATAAAACTATTGGGTGTTATTTCTCTTAAAAAAAAAAAAAAATTCTTTCGTGGCTAAGTATTCGAGAGAGAATGTTTCATGCTTGGTAACTAATCCCTCATATTCTTTACACATGTGATGGGTGAGTACATTTCGAATTTTGTGAAGGTGAATACAATTGATCATTCATGGATAATAGAATAATAAAATGTATAAAAGTTAGTATAAAATCTTCAAAGTATTAGGGGTATCTATGTGATGGTTGTTTTGCATGAAATATGGGCTCTATTAATATTTGATTACTTTTGTAATTTTGATTTGGTCACAAAAATTGTATTGGATGCCTCATGGGACTGAATCAACACTATTTTCCCCCTTGGTAATCTCTAGTAAAACTCGAAATACAAAGAAAGATATATAGTTCACCATAACCCATGGATGTAGAGTGAATTTACAAGAATGTTGCTACTTCTAATTGATTCAGATAATAATTTCACTAATAGCAATCATTCTTTTAAAAAAAATGTTATATTATTAAAAGTCAATTAATCACATTGACATTGTTAAATGTCAAATTCTTCAACACATCAATTCTTTAGCATATCATCGCCATGAATACTACTAAGAGATAAGCCACAACCCTTATAGCTAAGGTTTCATGTCATCATTTACCAAAAGAAAACCCTAATGATAGGCTTCTTCTTTGAAATGATGCCAAATTCAAGCAAATTTTCATTGACAAAACATCAAATCCTTCATACACGATTAAAGAGCATTGGCCATAGCCAATCCTAGGATTGAACTTTGGGTAATTGCTCCTTTGCATTTTTTTATAGGATTTAGGTCAGTATCAATCCTCAACTACCATCTAAGTGTCATGATGGGATCTCTAGATCTTTATGTAAAGGAATTAAATGAAGGGAAATGATGTTTCTTATGATTGTGAATTAAATTTATATATTAAATTTGAGCCAACTTCTTTTGAAGAATCGACATATCATGATGCTCTTATCAAGAATGGGAAGAGGAAGTCTTTGGATACTCCATTTGGAACCAAACCAATTCGTTGTAGGTGGGTCTATAAGAAAAATACAAATTAGATGGATCAATTGACAAGCATGAAGCAAGGGTCTTCATGTGAGTATTTGTATAGAAAGAAATCATAGATTATGAGATGTTTTTTCATCACATGGAAAAATGAGCTACCATTGATGCATTGTTGGATTTGGTAGCACAAAATAGGGAAATGATTCATCACATGGAAGTGAAGATAACCTTCTTAAATGGAGACTTGAAAGAGAATGTCTACATGCCTCAACTAAAAGGATTTATTGTAACGGTTCAACCCTACATAAGGTATGCAAGTTGATCAAGTTTTTGTATGGCCTAAAGAAAACATATAGCTCGTACTTTGAAAATTTAACTGAGAATATTTTGAAGAAAAATTTCAAGCATTTTAATCTTAATTATACAAATTTGTCTCTCAAGAAAGATGAAATTTTGTTTGTATATCTTATAGTGTATGTAGGTGATTGTTTGATAATAGGAAACAATGTCGCATATATTGCATCCATAAAGAAAGAATTGAAGAATGGTTTTGAGATGAGATGCATCAAACATATTTACTACTACTTGGGTATTGAAGTAACTTATAATCCAAAGCATGTAATCATATCCAAAATAAGGACATTACATAATTGTTGCACAAATTTGGCTATTTTGAATCCTCTCTCTATTCCACTGGTAAAATCTAAATCTTAATAAAATAAGGGAATGAATTTGAGGATGAAACTAAATATAAATAGCTAATGGGGGTCCTTATCTACCTTACTACCACTAGAGTAAATATTTGATTTTCAATTGGGATTCCTTCAAAATTCATGCAAAACCTTGTGAAGGCCATTGGTATGTTACAAGGAGATCTCTAGGGCATTTGAAGGCAACTCAAGACTTTTGGATCAAATACATTAAGGTAAATTACATCAAATTGATTGGATGTTTAAATTCAAACTAATTCAAAGTTTGATCGGGCCAAGGAGAATGGAATGTCTACTTCATGATATCTCATGAGTCTTGTATTAGTAGATATATCTTGTAGATCACAAAAATAATTTGTTATAGTAGATTTCAATATAGAGGAAAAGTATGTGGCTATTACAAAGGTTGGCAAAGGAGATTGTGTGACTTTGGAATATATTAAAGGATTTTTCAAATAAATAGGTGATTTCTACTCTGGTTCTAATTGGTAACACTTCTAAAATCATGCTGGATGGGATTCTTATATTCCAAGATTGAACCAAGAACATTAGCACAAAGTACCATTTGATCATGCAGAGGCAATGACCATGTAGTCGATACATCGTTCGACAAGTGAGAAAAATGAAGACATATTCACCAAATCACTTGGAAGAGAAAAATTTGAAAAGTTCAGAAAGATTCTTGGGCTTACAGATACACATCTAGATTAAGGTAGGGTGATGTTAGATACCTAAACCTTGGGATTATGGTATATTATAAATATTCTTGTAAATATTGGTTTAGGAGGAATATGAAAAGACATAGGTGAATAGGAATAATTTTTTGGACCTCTTGGAAGATGAAACAAAATATCACTCCTAAATGTATTTATGTATATATCACGTCAATAAAAAAAAATAATGCATGAAGTTATTCATCCCTATCCATTCAGCTAACACATAATATCCTACACTTCATTTTTGTATATGTTATAACACTTCATGCTTGATTGGCCTATGTTGACAACATTTAATGTGATTACTCAATTGTTTTCCAGTTCATGCCTTATTTAATTCAATATGAGTATATTACCATAATATTTATAACAATGTTGTGCATTTCCTTCATGATTTAATGCATGAACTACATGGTATATGTTCTTTTCTAAAGTTAATTTTTTTTTTTTGCAATTATTGAGGACAATGATCATTTTTATTGTCCCAATAAGATCAACAAGGTCTATCATGCAAATAAAGGGAAATACACAAATTAAATTTAGAATATTATTTATATATTTGAATATAGTGGAAATGAAAATATCAAGGTTCTTATAAGCTTGGAGGTGATGAAAAGTTCTTGAAATATGAAACTAGGTAAAAAAAAATAAACGTTGGGCACGTTAAAAGAAATGATACTCATCTTCAACCTCCATTGCATTGCAAATTTTAGAAATTCTCTCATTACAATATCTTTTTGGTTAGTCCAACAACCGGTGTAACAACCTACATGCACATTAGGACCAATTTTGACAACTTTTCACCACCTTCTAGGCATTCCCTACCCTTTAGGATCACTTTCTATTTTAGTAAGTCTATTTTAGTGAGGGTGCCACCTAGAATGACATATGGTAGTGACATGCCTATTTCCTATCCTTTAATATTCATTCCCTATTCTTTATCCACCTTATCTAAGAATGCACACTTCCTCTCTTATTTTAGGAAACTATCCACCTTATCCAAGAATGTGCACCTCTTCTCTTATTTTAGGAAACTAACTTATCCACAACCCTATCCACTTTGCCTTAGTCTTTGAATTTCATTCCTATTTTTGGAGTTTCTTTTTTTGTTTTTGTTTTTGTGTTAGGATTTGCACGAGAGAATTATTATTTCACTTCTAACTTATTTTAACTCATCTTATTAATAGTCAACACAATTATAAACCCCCACACTATTTTAGGCCTTGCAAAGCCATGTATGGGATAGTTGGTAAACAGGGATAGTGGTTTTCTATTTTCTAGTGTGCATGCACTATGGAACCCCAACTCAGTGCACAACATCTCCCTCTCAACGTACTTAATTTATAGATATGTATTCATGTCCATAGATAATGCACACAATAATTATCAAGTAATTCAAATTGGTCCTTTTTCTACTTAGTATATTTGAGTTCAATTTCATTCTATCTTATTTCTTATCTTACACTTGTTGGTCTAGTATTTTTTACACAACTAGAAATTGTTCTTCTCCTTAAAATCCAACATGGTATAAGAGCATTAGAATTTTTATGAGAAATACTAGCATTTATTTCAGGTCACACAAGATTGAACAACTCAAAGGGGGTGGATCAACTCACTATTAGTGTGATGCTTACTTCATTCAACTACTTTGAGTGGAAGTAAAACATCCTACTTCAACTAAAAAGCAAGAGGCTCTCTACAATCACTATGGGGACTGAACTAGAGCCAAATTCAGTTGTAAATAAGTCAAAATAATTCAATAGGAGGGATGAGACATATGGGATCATGTGCTTGTCCATTTCTCATATTTACACTTTCATCTTGATTCTTATACAACTCCAAAAAGTATGGACTAAGCTGAAGGGTTCATTTGGTACAATGGATGAGTTCAAAGGAAATCAACTAAAGAATGAACTTATATATTTGAAACCAAGAAACTTCTAGACACTAAATGAATTTTTATCTAGGTTCAATAGGTTTCTTCAATAGGTAAAATCTTGTGGCATTGATAGAAATGAAAATGATTTAATTCTTTCAATTCTTTCAAAGCTAGGACTTGAGTATTCATTGTTTTCTTATTCTTTCAATGCTGCTAAACTCCCCATGGGTAAATATAGAAAGATGAATTCTTTAAATAAATTTATGGAATCATTTATTCAAGAGAAAAACAATATCATTCATATGTGTGCTCTAAATTCATCCAATTCCCATGAGCTCATAGTGAAGGGTGATAATAAGAAGAACAAGCAAAAAATGGTATAATGATCTATTAGATGGAGAATATATCAAATCTAGTAAGGAGAATTCAAAACCCAACATAGGAAATTCTAATAAGGAGATAACAAAGTGGAATCACTGTAATGAAGGATTTCATCTAGAGAGTTTATTATGGTGTCAAAAAAGTACTTGAATAATACAACCTAGCATTTTTCATACCGAAAAATATTTAAAAATAAGCTTGAAGACAAGCCACCAAAGGTTCAAGGTATGGGTCATGTTTTGATTATTATTGATTCATCATCTAATAAATTTATTTTATACTTAGGTTCCTCCAATTATATGATTACATCAAAAGATTCATTTTCTTCCTCGGTAACGTGTACTAGACCTCCTATGCTAGTAGGAGAGTAAACACCTAAGAGAGCATGGGGATAAGGAAGTCTGGACCTTGATTATGGAATATTTCAAAATGTGTTATATGTTTCAAATATTTACATAAATATCTTCTCTATCTACCATATTGTTATAGATCTAACCCAAAGATATTATGAGAATAGAAATAACCCAAGAATAACAAGATAGAAATAGATAGAAATGCTTCTTTATTGATCAAACCCTTAAGTTAGGGCAACACCATACATTCACTCCTTAAGGAAGGGGAACACTCCACAAGCCATATGCTTGTTCATACAATAATCCTTCACATCCCTCAATGTGGAGTCTCTAGCCTCTTTATAGGCCTCATACATACAATACCATGGGTCATTACCATGGTTCCCTCAATACCATCTATCTAATACCATGGGCCCATTACATTATTACTAACTACTTGTGGTCCCTTACATGATATGGGTTAACCACCTTATTTATTACTATGGTCCATCCCAGTATTATATTATTCCCTTGGATACCTCCCTTTGTACCCCATGTTATCCCCCCTAGATATATAACATTCCACCCCCCCTTAACATGTTTCGTCCCCGAAACATGAGAAGAACACAAATAATAAGATCTACTCAAAAGAATAGTCCAATGGTACCATGCACGTGCATCTATCCATCCAAGAGAAAGGTGAACCCTCGGTCTTGCTGGTGCCTCGCTCGCTTGAGATGGAAGTTGACCGTGGTAGCTCTTATGTGTTGATGTGTAGTAGGTGGATCCTCGCTCCTCTCTATCTGTCATGCGGAGGTTGTTGTCCTTGTGACTAATTGGTTGCCATTTTGTTGGTTGTTTTCTTGCGGGGTGATGTGGGTGATGATATGTTGAAGTTTTAACCCACGGTGTCTTTTTATTTAATTCACCTTGCTGTGGTGCCTGCTGTGGTGTCTTATCTTCCAATATTACTTCAACCACTGAGCCCTCATATGATGTATCAACACCTGTATCCTTTTCTGCTTCAGCCTCTATTTGTGTTTGATTGTCGATCATCAATGGCTCATCATCTGATATGTCAATCCCTGGAACATCTTCTGCATCAACCTTCATGGACTCTACTTGTTTATTGATGGAAATATCCTATAATGTAATTTTCTTCTTTTTATACCAGAGCTTCAGGAATTTCTTCTGCACATTAATATTGATAGTACCCATAGATTCCATCCAAGGATATCCTAAAACAACATCTATATTATCCATCTCTGAAGTATAAAATCCACCATGCCACACATACTTATCCATAGAAATCTTCAAATCCTTATACACTTGAACATCCTCATCATCCACTTGTGTGCTTTCAATGTGTTTTGCTGGAACTTGCAATTTTTTTACCAAATTAATATTCATAAAATTGTGCTTGCAACTAGGATTTATAGATACAACGATTTTATCCTTCTGAATCAATCCATGAACCTGCAATAAGGAGACACCCGTAGAAAATAACCCTTTACGTGTCTCATTCTCCTTTTTTCTAGTCCGAGACCATTTGTTTAAAAGGACACTTTCAAATTCTGCATCTGAAAGTTTGGACAACTGCTTGTCGTCAAGTGAGAAATACCATTTGTAAGCCTCATCTCTGAAATTAAGCCACACTGAATCCTTCCAATTTTTTTCCCATACTAACTTAGTTTGTTTTATGTATTCTTCAATAGTAGGGCTATCATCTTTTCCAGTAAAATTTTCCATGAAGAGGGTTTGAGAAAAATTCACTTACTTGGCGAAAATTTGAAATGGCCACAATTTCGTCAATATTGCTCAGAATCCCTATTATGACCTATTTTTGGAAATGGAACAACCATTCTGCATCTACCCATGTGATAGAAATCCTGATCTAGGCACTGGAATTTCAGATCTGCACTACAACTCTCCCGTCGTCACCAAAATTTATGCAAAAAAGAGCTGATTTTAAATCAGCGATATCTCCCTCATCCAGACTCTGATTCAACTGATTTTTTTTTGAAATTGGGTAATTTTTCCCAAAAAAATCAGATCTGCAATTAGATTTTGTAGATCTTTCACTAGGACGTCCAGATCTGCGCCGCAAACTCGCTGCCCCGAAAAATTGTCTACAACACCACTGATTTTTAGATCAGCGATATCTCCTTCATCCGGACTCCGATTCGACCGATATTTTTTTTTTAATCGAGTATTTTTTCACAAAGAATTCAGATATACAATTAGATTTTGTAGATCTTGCACTAGGACGTCGAGATCTGTGCCACAAACTCGCTGCCTCGAAAAATTGTCTGCAACCCCACTGATTTTTAAATCAGCGATATCTCTTTCATCCGGACTTCGATTCGACCGATTTTTTTTTTGAAATCGGGTATTTTTTCACATAGAATCCAGATCTACAATTAGATTTTGTATACATTGTGCCAGGATGTCCAGATCTGTGGTGTAAACTCCCCGCCCTGAAAAATTGTCTGCAACCCCACTGATTTTTAGATCAGTGATATCTCCTTCATCCGGACTCCGATTCAATCGATTTTTTTTTTGAAATCGGCTATTTTTTCACAAATAATTCATATTTGCAATTATATTTTACAGATCGTACACCAAAACATACATATATGATCTGCAAACTCGCCGCCCCCGAAATCCTGCAAAAAATTCTCCACTTTTGCTCAAGAAAGTGCTTTGATACCACTTGTTATAGATCTAACCCAAAGATATTATGAGAATATAAATAACCCAAGAATAAAAAGATAGAAATATATAGAAATGCTTCTTTATTGATCAAACCCTTAAGGTAGGGAAACACCATATATTCACTCCTTAAGGAAGGGGAACACTCCACAAGCCATATGCTTGTTCATACAATAATCCTTCACATCCCTCAATGTGGAGTCTCTAGCCTCTTTATAGGCCTCATACATACAATACCATGGGTCATTACCATGGTTCCCTCAATACCATCTATCTAATACCATGGGCCCATTACATTATTACTAACTACTTGTGGTCCCTTACATGATATGGGTTAACCACCTTATTTATTACTATGGCCCATCCCAGTATTATATTATTCCCTTGGATACCTCCCTTTGTACCCCATGTTATCCCCCCTAGATATATAACACATATTAAACACTAAGGTACAGGAAATTGAGTTGAATTCACTCCATATTTGGTGATAATTTTAGATATGCTTGATGCACTAATACACACGGGTGGAAATCTAACGAAGGAATCCGATGGACCAGATAAAATTAGAAATATTGTCAAAAGTTAAATAGGTTTTTTTTTGTTTTGTCTTTTAAACCTTGACGGTCATCAGATATCTAATGGGATTTCCTTTACTGTTGGATATCTAATGGGAGTTCCTTAATTGTCGTATATCTGATGGGGGTCCTTTACTGTATAATATCCAACAAATGAGGAACTCCCATCGGATATCAAACAACTTTTAAATCAAAATGTAATAATATAATAATTATATGAGTAATTATGTATTAGAGAAGGATTAAAAAAAAACAAATTGTTGTTTGTGGAGCTTGGTTATCTTCTTTATTCAAAGGTATCGCCACTTTGGACCCCATTTATGCGTGTCGCCAAGGGGGGCGACAACGATTCTTTAGAGCCCCCCTGGAAAGGGATCGGGGGCAGCACCCCCGAACCTAAAAATAGATGTAAATTGCCTTGTAAAATGTTGTAATTTTGTAGTCAATCTAGGCCTTTCATTAGGCTAGAATCTGACGGTGGAAGTTATGCTTAATTTAGGGTTTTTTTTCCTTAGAAGGAAACCCATCACTATATATGAGGGAATTGTATTACAGCTATGTAGAGATGTGTATTCTAAAAGAGAAAAAAAGAGGAAATTGTGTGAGAGCGAAGAGGGAATTATAGTGGATCTACTGTAGGTTGTATCTCTTCATTTTGTTGGATAATATAAAAGGAAGGACTGTTTATTTCTCCATGGACGTAGCCCAAATTGGGTGAACCACGTATATCTGTCTCTCTCTTTTTTTATGTGTTTTTTGTGTTTATATTTCTACAATATTTTATGTGTTCGATTGCTCTGTAATATATAATTTTCTAACACAAACATTATAAACCATGCATCAAACATAAACCCATCATAGAGCAGAGAATTAACTGTAGGGAATGAGGGCATAAGGATAGGTGGTCATGGTAGGTGTGGGTAGGTGGCAGCAAAGAGGCATATAGGCACCAACAAATATGGTGGTAAGGTCTTATCTTTTTGTCAATGAAGGATCCCTCTTGCTATTGTATAGATCTGAAAATAATTTAGGGATTTCTTCCACTCATTGGTCGTAATGATAGATTCTTTAATAAGGGGTAGAACCACCTGTATGGTGGGTTGTATAGGTAGAGAAACCTAGTTATTATGCCAGATTGATCTTATTAAATATTTAACCTCTATGATGCCCTAGATTCTTCTCTCAACATGGGAAATTTATTGGGAAAAACAAAACTATTCATTCTTCTAACCATTCCTAGTTTCACACAACACAACATAGATCAATACCGCAATATTCCATTTTGATCTTTTTTTGGTCTGAAATAAATTAAAATGCATCAAGTTTTTGTCTTGGATTTGAAGAGTTCATGTTGTGGGCTTTGATTTGATGTTAAACTCTTCAAGAAGATGGAGGTGTGGCGAAAGAGTGTTTTTCATCCATGAAAATTGTCATTCTCCTCCCACAAAGTCTCATCATCCATGAAAATTGTCGTTCTACTCCCACAAAGTCTCATCGTCCATGAAATTCATAAATTCCTCCCATAAATTTCATCCAATGAACCAATAGTCAATCTCGTAGTGCAATTCAACCCTTCTCTCAAGTAATGTTTGGGTCAATGTCGATTGTATGATCAAAATAATTTCCTAGAAGCTCAGATCCATTGGAGTCACTCTTTTCTAGAGTTTTCCTTTGTTTGGTTTCTTGCTCAGTTCTATACCTTTTGCTCATTGTTTCCTTATTCTCTCGAGATGAAAATTTTGACCTTGAGATGGCCGGTTTGAATTCTTATAAGCTTTATTTAAGAAATGTGGCATTTGTGGCGGCTGACAACTACTTTGGTTAGAATTTAACACAAAAATGGTTTAGAATGATATATGTGTATGTTCAGAAAGTCGAGTCTAGTCCAACAAGCTCCAAACTAGTTGAACGTCTTTGTAAAAGGTAAAAATATGTTGCATCTTTTAGATATAGCACATTTATTTACTGTGATTTTTTGTTTACAAAAAAATACCATTCTTGGTTTCACTGACCTTGGTTGGCGTTATAAAGAGCCTCTCATACCCTTCATCCATTTTTACGCCTTTACCTTTTTACATCCATAGGACAGGAATTTTTCACGGCTTATACCCACTCCACCGCCATACTAGACCTCACCTTTGGACAATTGTAGGTACTTCACTTGAAAAAATACACGCAATAAGGATGCTTTAGACCGAACATAGAAAAAATTATTTTTATTAGATATCATTTTTGGGATTCAACTGCGTTAAGTAAGTCATTCAAACATATGACCATTTCCATGAGAGGTAGTCGTAAAGTGACTAATTTCTCATGATTTTTGATTAGTTCACTTAGCACTCATTGCATCGGGTGATGCTCACAGGGGTAAAGAAGTGGGATTGAAACTAGTGAAATGTGGAGAACGAATCACATAGCATCAATCATCACTTTCGGGGCTTGCACCCGGTAACCAGGACTTCCCAGGAGGTCACCCATCCCAGAACTCCTTTGGCTCAAGCGCGCTTAACTGTGGAGTTTTTCCCCACAATCAAGCCCACTTAGCTTGCTACCCCATTTGCAAAACCTTAGCAAGTATTGTGCCTCATGAACCATTCAAGTAGAGATCCCTTGACTCTTTTTGAATTTAGTATGGGGGATTTACGCAGTGCATTATATTAGATATCATTTTTGGGATTCAACTGCGTTAAGTAAGTCATTCAAACATATGACCATTTCCATGAGAGGTAGTCGTAAAGTGACTAATTTCTCATGATTTTTGAATAGTTCACTTAGCACTCATTGCATCGGGTGATGCTCACAGGGGTGAAGAAGTGGGATTGAAACTAGTGAAATGTGGAGAACGAATCACATAGCATCAATCATCACTTTCGGGGCTTGCACCCAGTAACCAGGACTTCCCAGGAGGTCACCCATCCCAGAACTCCTCTGGCTCAAGCGCGCTTAACTGTGGAGTTTTTCCCCACAATCAAGCCCACTTAGCTTGCTACCCCATTTGCAAAACCTTAGCAAGTATTGTGCCTCATGAACCATTCAAGTAGAGATCCCTTGACTCTTTTTGAATTTAGTATGGGGGATTTACGCAGTGCATTATATTAGATATCATTTTTGGGATTCAACTGCGTTAAGTAAGTCATTCAAACATATGACCATTTCCATGAGAGGTAGTCGTAAAGTGACTAATTTCTCATGATTTTTGAATAGTTCACTTAGCACTCATTGCATCGGGTGATGCTCACAGGGGTGAAGAAGTGGGATTGAAACTAGTGAAATGTGGAGAACGAATCACATAGCATCAATCATCACTTTCGGGGCTTGCACCCGGTAACCAGGACTTCCCAGGGGGTCACCCATCCCAGAACTCCTCTGGCTCAAGCGCGCTTAACTGTGGAGTTTTTCCCCACAATCAAGCCCACTTAGCTTGCTACCCCATTTGCAAAACCTTAGCAAGTATTGTGCCTCATGAACCATTCAAGTAGAGATCCCTTGACTCTTTTTGAATTTAGTATGGGGGATTTACGCAGTGCATTATATTAGATATCATTTTTGGGATTCAACTGCGTTAAGTAAGTCATTCAAACATATGACCATTTCCATGAGAGGTAGTCGTAAAGTGACTAATTTCTCATGATTTTTGAATAGTTCACTTAGCACTCATTGCATCGGGTGATGCTCACAGGGGTGAAGAAGTGGGATTGAAACTAGTGAAATGTGGAGAACGAATCACATAGCATCAATCATCACTTTCGGGGCTTGCACCCGGTAACCAGGACTTCCCAGGAGGTCACCCATCCCAGAACTCCTCTGGCTCAAGCGCGCTTAACTGTGGAGTTTTTCCCCACAATCAAGCCCACTTAGCTTGCTACCCCATTTGCAAAACCTTAGCAAGTATTGTGCCTCATGAACCATTCAAGTAGAGATCCCTTGACTCTTTTTGAATTTAGTATGGGGGATTTACGCAGTGCATTATATTAGATATCATTTTTGGGATTCAACTGCGTTAAGTAAGTCATTCAAACATATGACCATTTCCATGAGAGGTAGTCGTAAAGTGACTAATTTCTCATGATTTTTGAATAGTTCACTTAGCACTCATTGCATCGGGTGATGCTCACAGGGGTGAAGAAGTGGGATTGAAACTAGTGAAATGTGGAGAACGAATCACATAGCATCAATCATCACTTTCGGGGCTTGCACCCGGTAACCAGGACTTCCCAGGAGGTCACCCATCCCAGAACTCCTCTGGCTCAAGCGCGCTTAACTGTGGAGTTTATCCCCACAATCAAGCCCACTTAGCTTGCTACCCCATTTGCAAAACCTTAGCAAGTATTGTGCCTCATGAACCATTCAAGTAGAGATCCCTTTACTCTTTTTGAATTTAGTATGGGGGATTTACGCAGTGCATTATATTAGATATCATTTTTGGGATTCAACTGCGTTAAGTAAGTCATTCAAACATATGACCATTTCCATGAGAGGTAGTCGTAAAGTGACTAATTTCTCATGATTTTTGAATAGTTCACTTAGCACTCATTGCATCGGGTGATGCTCACAGGGGTGAAGAAGTGGGATTGAAACTAGTGAAATGTGGAGAACGAATCACATAGCATCAATCATCACTTTCGGGGCTTGCACCCGGTAACCAGGACTTCCCAGGAGGTCACCCATCCCAGAACTCCTCTGGCTCAAGCGCGCTTAACTGTGGAGTTTTTCCCCACAATCAAGCCCACTTAGCTTGCTACCCCATTTGCAAAACCTTAGCAAGTATTGTGCCTCATGAACCATTCAAGTAGAGATCCCTTGACTCTTTTTGAATTTAGTATGGACAAAATATATATATATATATATATTTATCTAGCATAAGTAAGATCTCTCTAAATGGGAAAGTAGTAATCGACAAGTTATCTTCGTGGGCCTATGTCCATTACTCACACTACTGTACTAAGATCCCTCATTTCAGATACGCTCTTGTTTCTTGTCATGTGAACCCAACTACGCCACTTGTCACACATGTATTAAGACCTTGACATGCCCTCTCCCTATAGCGCTTAATTAAGGATGGTTGTAAGGAAAAAAGGAAAAATCCCATGTCATCATCAGTCAAATGTTGCTTTTTTTGCACTAAATCATTTGCAAAAGTAGATGAAAACAGTATATACATTTTGTTTACAAAATTTATCCATGAGGTGCGATGCCTGTTTATGCATGTACATGTTATTTGAATAAGTACATAACTCAATTTACATTAGTTCTTTCAAAAACCATTCCCTTAGGTGGTGATATCTCATATGTAAATTTTATTTGTGTGGAAAATATACCATGTTTGGATGAGAATAAAAAGGATTTTATGAATTGAATGAAGAGATTATAATACATACTAATAGCATTGGATTTATATTTGAAGATTTAGCTTCACAATGCCCAAAAAATGTATTTGAAGGAAAACATTTGAGCAATCAGATTTCAAAGGTCTACCCCTTGCTCATTTAGTTTTGTCTTTTAAATAATGGATATGTAGTCAAAGGAGCATTTATTTTTAATAGAAGATTGGCATGTAAAACAATCCATTCTCAAGAGTCCATGATCAAAGTTGAAAGAGATGAAAATTATGTTTGTAACCCAAGTATCAACTCCCTGGAAGTCTATGGAACCAACAATAATCTGAGCATAACATCCCTTTCAAGACGTTTGATCGCATTTCTTACTTATGAAGGGGTTCTAAAATATTTCTCCATTGAGCTTGTAATCAATGCTATATAAGAATTCATAATGAACTTAAAGATTAAACAAAAACTTGGAAAGTTGTAAAGAAATATAGAGATTTAGATGATGACCACATATGTCTTAGAATGTTGTCATGTAGAATTCCTTTGTGTGCATTAATTCTTATTGGATTGACTGGAACCACCCCTGGGGTACCATGAATGAAAGGTGAAGCAACGAGCTCAAAATAGGTATCTGGCATATGCACATGCTCCTAGGGGTGATGCAGGGGAAACGTTATGGCTAGTTATAGACATAGAGTCAATTGGAGTTTACCCAGAACTAGGTTGTTAGCTAGTCCCTTGATGTTGATAGGAAAGAGAGGAAAAATGTATAAGTCCACTAGCTCACGAAAGATTCCCTTGCTAATGGTAAAATACCCTAATAATTAAACATAAGGTTAGTCTATGTGTTTCATTTCTAGTACCTTTATGTGTTGCATTTCACATGGTATTCAAACATTTATGATCATTCGATGTCCAAGACTTGTATCCATTTCACTTGAATGAATCAACTTATCTATGTGAAGTATTTTATGGCTTTGTTTGATCCCTATTGACTCAATCATAAAATACAAGCTCCTAGGGACCTCTTGATCAACATAAAGCTTTATTGAAGTGTTTATTCTCTAATTTCCATTATTGGATAGTATGGTTCACACTTATTTGTAGCTCTTGCTCTCATGTCCTGTAGCTCATGAATAGTATGGTTTTAAGGCATCATATAACTAAATGAAAGATTCACTATGCATATGACCAACCTTCCTTACAGGATTATATGAATCTTATATTCCAAAGGTTACTTTAAACATGCATTATTAATCTTTCACACAATCATCTAATTATTTGTGTCCTGCAATGAGCTTGCAACTTACTTGATTGCATTCCTTCATCCTTTTCAAAGTATTGTTTCTATACAATATGGAATATATACTGATCCTATCATAATGCCTCTTCCAAGAGCCTTCTAAGATGATGACTCTTACAGGATCACGATGATCCATATTAGCAAAATGACTTCCTCTAACATAATGTTAGACAATGTATGGATGAATATTTATGCAAAATGGTCCCCAAGATTTTTATTCTTAAAAGACTAGATGATTTCAAGCAACTCAACCAAGTATACTTTTAAACATGTTACTATCATATGCTTCTATCCATGATGCCATACTAAATCAAGATGTTGCATGCTCTTTAGTGATCTTCTCTCCTTTCACCCTTTCCAAGAAAACTTCTAGCACTTACTGCAATTTCGAACATGACGTGACCATAGACTTCCATATAAAAAAAAAAGTCTTTCTTTGATACAAGTGCCCAAGATATAACGTGATTTTTTTATATAAATTTAGACTTATGTTAGTAGTGGTTTTCTTATTAATATAATGACAAATAATTGTGGATGAATTGTTGGATTTTTTTTTAGTGTGTCATAATGAACTTTCAAGATATCATAATATTTACGAGTAAGTATTTAACTGGCTAAACTTCCCCTCTTATGTGAAAAATAGAAATTTTTATTGATCTAAAATATTTCATAAAGTTTTAACCTTTGAATGTTTATAGTTGAGGATGGTGGAACAAAATTACAAATTACACTTATTTGATAAACAAGGTGACAAGGGAAGGCACTAGACTCAGAGAAATCCACAGATTCTCTTGAGGAACGGCTTAGTGAAGAAGCAATTTTTTGTCCATCGATTTGATCCA
The DNA here is from genome assembly GCA_031772625.1 of Pinus tabuliformis. NCBI lineage: Eukaryota > Viridiplantae > Streptophyta > Pinopsida > Pinales > Pinaceae > Pinus > Pinus tabuliformis. Next base: position 856,116,687 of record CM062816.1, read on the forward strand.
AACAATAAAGAAGCTTCAAATGAAATTGTTGTTGACAAACACCCTCCAAAATTTCACCTGTACTTGAATTTTGGAGCCTACTTTGCATCTTGCAATCGACCTTTTCATAGTCACTTCTAGCTATGTTAAGTCTTTGAGATCCCTTTTGAATTGTAAGTGTCAAAGTCACCTGCATACACATGATCAGTCCACAATGAAATCATGAATGCACTCCTACACGCAAGCTTGAAAAATCCTAGCATAGTCTATCAAGATAATTCTTTCACTATGATTAATCCATGTCGACAATCAGTGTGAATTGACATTGACAGATTTTTCACTTCTAGTTGTGTTTGTACTTCTATTTCGGTGAGTTTTGCAAAATGTCGCTTATGCGCACCCTTGCTGTAGAAAGTGCCATTTTCATGGTTTTGACTGTCACTTTTTCTTTCTCTAACTGTAATTAGTGTCATTTTCATGTTATCTTTGCTCTAACATTTGTTTCTTTCATTTTCATTCGCACTTTTCTTGTCATATTGCAAGTGTTGTATTTGGGCATGGGAACTATCACATAAAGTAGAGTTTTGTCTTGTATCAAGGGGTGATATTTGTGATAATGAGGTTTTCTTGTCATGTAGACATGTCTCACACTCATTTCCAACGTTTCAAGCATTGGCCCACAAGTGTTTCCGCTTTCGTCACAAAGTGTATCTTTTGTGTCACACTTAGTAGGAGTCATCGCAAATTTTTTGCATTGAGGAATGTATGTATCCATTTTTTTATAGTGTTCCTTGTCATTTTATCAAGTGATCTAAGTGTGTGATCATGTTTATAGTCTCTCTCTTTCTCATATTCCTCTCCCTAATCCAACACTTCATCAAAATTGGAAAATCTCTCGACCGTGTCACTCAGCCTCATCCAACCCTCCTGAAATATGCACTGTGCATTTTCAGTCCTCAAGAAGCAACCTTGTCTGTTGGAACTGTGTAACGTGCAATCTCTTCCTCCCATAACTACATATTTCACAACGTCAGTGCTCAAGCCCAACCCCCGAGCCTTAGAATTGTGCAATATTTCTTTCCAGCCAAGCCTGCATTGTGCATTGTGCAGTATTAAACCTAAAGCCTCATTCTTGAGCTCCTAAACTATGCAACTACACAATCACCTGGCCTCATGTCCTTCTAGTAATGTACATTTCCCAATTTTAGTGCTCAACCTCGGGCCTTGGCCTCCAAAACTACGCAATTATGCCCTCTATCTAGACCTAAATTGTGTATTGTGAAATCGCAGACCTCAATCCCAAACCTTGAGCTCCTGAGTTACGAAAATATGTAGTAACTTGGCCTCCTCTGACTTCTAGAACTATGCATTTAGCTGAAACAGTGAAAAATCTCTTAGCTCGGCCCACTAACTCCCAAAACTACGCAATTTTGTTTCTTAGTCTAGCATGAATTGTGCATTGCGCAAAATCAAGGCTCAAGCTTCACCCCTAATTGTCTGAGTTGTGTAATTGCACAATCGTTGAGCCTCTCCCTCAACTTTTCACCCAGTTACATCTCATTCAGTGGATCATCACACAACATCTGAGACCAGGGGTTTATCGAACTGATGTTGTCTTGTCATGATTGGATTGGAGATGTAGGTACTCTATCATGATATGGAAAGATGATGAAGAAGGATATGGAGAAGGAGGCCATGCTAGAATACACTTTATTAGCTGCAAAGAGAGGCTAATCAATAAAGATAAATCAAAGGAAAATCAAATTGAGACAGTTGTTGGAGATCAAGTTCCACTAAAGACTCCTCATATCTAGGCAATTTATAGGACAAAGAAGAAGATCATGACCCATCTTTTAGAAGACACAAAGAAAGCAATAGAAAAACATGACTTGGCATTGCCATGTCATCATGTAGTCTATGTCATCAGTGTCATGTCATGTCCTATCATCAGTCATCATGTGCCACGTCATTTTGTGGAATATGTAATTCAATATTGGAGAAATATAATGTAAAGTGGAAATCCAAGAGTCATTCATGTAATGTGAAAAGTCATGTAAGAATTTGAAAGGTCATAGAGAAGTCGAAAAGTCATGAGGGTAGTCCAAGGGTCACAAGGGAGGTGAAGGATCACCCCATTTGTTATATATACACCCTCATCGTACAAGAAAAGGAATTTTCACCTTGGCTCCTCTCACAAGGCATTAGAGAGACAAGATAGTTATTTTGGGGAGTAAGGAATGGCTCCAACTCTCCATTATTGGAGCTAGTGGTGTTCATTCTATACATGTGTCTTGGAACTTTTAATTAATATCAAAAGCCGCATGGCCTGCACGTTCTTCATGCATATATTATGAATACTTTTAAGACTATTATGTGGATGTTTGTAATTCATGTTTTCTTTCATTTTTGCTAAATTACTTGAACTATTTCGGTTATTTTAGTACTTATAGTATTGAGAATATGTTGTAACAGTTGTGATGAATGTCACATCTTTGTGGACTATTCTGCTAGGTGTTAGACAGATCTTTCTTGTTCGTAATGGTTTTAATGATCATCACATCTTTGTGTACTATTACGTTGGATGTTAGACAAATATTATGTGTGTGTGTGTGTCAATTAGGGTGGTACTATTACCTCCCTCCTAGAGGCTCACTTTCCTTTCCCTTTGCAGTAGAATAATCTTGACACACATACAACCGCACACTCACCAAGCATACTCACTTGTTGATATCAGATTACATGTGCATTACTCTCTTGTACTAAACCTTATAGCCAAGGAAAACTAATAAGAATATATGGCAATCGGGTCGATATTCCAAATGGGGATCTTATTCCAAATTGTGTGATGTCTAATTGGGACTTCACACTAGGGAGACCCCCTTGGTTGACATATTTCCAACATCGTCAACAAAATGGCACTAGAAGGAGGGCCAGATGACAAGTTGTGCATGTTGAGTCTGATTTGAATCTCTTATCTTAAATGGCTCATCCTAAAATCATACTCTCGAGGTGTTTTTCTAACCTATCCTCTGGTAAAAATTTAATCCCCAATGATCATCTTTATCACTTTTCCCAATTGAATTTTGATGGTGAGGATGGAACATCCATAACCAAGCACATTTATAATTTTCTTAAATTTTGTGAATACTACGAAATCAATGATGAAGATTTTGCTTGTGTGTATTTCTTCCTCACCCTTGAAGGTCATGTTAATTGATGGTGTCATACCTTACCATCTGCTTCCATCCATTCTTTTCATCATTTCCTCTAGGAGCTTTACCAATCCTTCGATAGGTATGATTATCAAGATGTTTATAAAATAATCAATCAACTAAGAATGAAGCCTAATGAATCAGTTGAGGATTTATCTGGTCGATTCCTTCACCTTTGTTATGAATTTCCTGGAGAAGACATATATTGGGATTTATTTAAGCACAAGTTTGAGTGTTTGGTTCACATTTCTTTGCACGGTGAACCTGAACACCCTGATGTTTCTACTTCCCCAACTCTTGTGAATTATCAGACACCTCTAATTTCAAAGGAGGAATTTACTACTTCTTTTATTCCTTGTCCTCCTCCTTTTCTAGTTCCAATGAGGGTGCCTTCGTGTGATGATAACAAAGTTGGGAAATCTCCAGATCAAATTCCTAACCCATATCTTCATCCTCCTTTAACTTTTCATAATTTAGATCTAATGGAAGAAACCACAAAATGGCTCATAGAGTCTAGGGTGAGGGCTAATTATTTCATTCCTCAAGATGACATTAGTACTCTCAACAGAAATATTGAATATGGTTCCATTGAAGGTGTTACTTCTACAAGGAACATCTATCATCCTCTATCATCTACATTTTATGACTATGAATATCATGATCTGCTTGATCAATCTACTCCACCAACTAGCTCTTCATGCTCTCTCGATTTCTAAGTTACTAGTTCAAATTATGATCATATGCAACACAACCACATTACACTAGAGGAGGAGGAAAGTGAAGAGACTTCTTATCTATATTCCCTTTTTCAAAGTCCCCCATGTCAAGATAATGTGCTTCCATTCTTAGATGACTTCCAATCTTCTAATATCGGTAGTGAATCAAATGCAATCAATTTGTAGCCTTAGGCAACAATAATTCTGATGATAATGAATTTTTTTATGTATCCGATGACGAATGGCTAGGTACATCAACTAATCTTTCGGTTTCTCATGAAGATCTTGATTTAGATCTAGAATTTGATTCAGTCAAAGAAGATTTACTTATCAAAACTTCCTCTCCATATCAATTTCCCTTGTGCTCTATCATTTTCAATGGATCTATTTACGACGGAGATAATCCATGCTCTTCAAGTTATTCATCCGACAAGTTAACTTCTCAATTGACACAGGGTGGTGAGATTATCCATGATGAAAATGAAGACAATAAAATCATTGAGTACTCTTTCCATCCCTCATTATCTCTTCTCTTGCATGAAGAAAACTCTTCAAATCATCTTGCTCATGAAATTTCTCTTATCCATACATCCTCAGATTTGCGATCAGAAGAATCTTTCAACTTGAGTAATCTGGTTGTTGAAGTTGAAAAATCCAGTCAAATCAATGACAGATATGCTTTCCATTCGATGAGTAGTGGTCTTATTGAAGCCATTGGTAGCAGTTATCCTCACACCATGCATGAGCTGGTTCAATCTTCAAAATGTGATTTTACAATCTTTAACGGTTCTGGAACTTGTCAGCAAGTCGAGACACCTTAGCTTCCATTTATGGTTATGTCAGGATCTTGTGCCTCTGCTAAGCCCCTCAAACTAATTCAAATCTAGTTTATCTTGCACAATCCTTCTCTTTGCATGGTTTCACTTGATGTAAATTTATTTTTGAAAGACATTTGGTATTTCAGATGTAATTTTTCAAATTTTTTAATATTTCACTTTTGATTGGATTCTAGAATCTTCTTCAGTTGATTCATCCTCATGCAAATATTTTGCATCAAACTTAGGTTTGGAATGTGTATCTCTCTTAAATTCATGGAACTGTGAATTTTATCACCTAAAAGATCATCTTTGGCCGATGGAATTATATCTATCTGATTTATTTCATGATATGTGGCTCCTGTTTTTCCTTATAAATATCATATCACGAATCTTGGTCTTCATAGCACCTGAAATCCTCTTGAGTGCGAATGAATGGATGAGTTATTGTGTTAATAAAAAATTTCTTTGTTCACTATATTCTGACTGGACTCGTTTGTTTTTTATACTAACATTCATTTTCACTTCTTTCGATGATTACGATGCCAATGCGGTGTTTCATTTTTCATGTGAAGAAGATGATTATATTATTCAAAGTATTTGTGAAATTTTTCAAACTAATTTATCTTTGCTATTTTGTAACCCAAAATCTCGTGCCAAAGATATTCCATCTAATCATGATATTAACTGTCATTCATTTCACCACTTTCCCTCTAGTGTATCCAATGACAGTTGTTTTACATCCTTTGATCCTCATGTTTCAACATCCCACCCTTCAGATACTTGTTGAATAGATGAGGCACTTCATTCGTTGTGGATGGTTATGTCAAGTCCTCATTATCTTAGCATGTCTCCTGAATATGATCATATCTATATTACCTCATGATATCCGTATCCTGTTTCCGCGCGTTTAGTTGAAGATTCATTATTTCAAAGTTTTCATGGTTTTCAAAAGGATTGTTTTGAATTTCATAATCTAATCGTCGAATGGTTGGAGAAATCTTACTTGGCAAGCAAATAACATGATTCGACCTTTTCTCGTGCTTTCTAAGAAGGCTGACACAGAAGAAGGTGAATTCACATGAAGCCTTCGAGGTTTTTCTGATTATGGTTTCCATCCAAAAGGTAATAATGTGAATTGAATAAAAGTAGTAGTTGTGCCACATCTTTTTTCCCACAGGAAAGACCTTCCTTTTGTTTTACAAGTTCTTCAAGATCTCATATTTTCTCTTGCACATCATTTTATATCAATTGTAATCAATCGTATCTCTTTCATTGCAGATCGGGAATGAATGTTGTGGCTTCATTGGAAATTTCACTATACGTGACCCTGACCTTCTAGCTGTTAGGTTAGGAGTATGATTAGTTTAATTCTAGTTTCATCTCTCTTGCACTCATTATGCACTTCTTCTATTTAGTATTTCTTGTCTTTTCTTACTTCTACCTTCCATCATGCTTGGTTTAGCCTCCTTTGTTTGTGCTTTGGTTTCTCTTTCTTGTTGTGTCATGTCTTTTCCTTTTTGTTTTGTTGATAAGACATTTCATGAAGGATGTACTATTTAGGCTCAAAAGACAATATGGCAAAATAGAGAAGGACTTTGTGACACTCCAACATTTGGCTAACTCTCCATCCTTCTTCCTTATCTTAGTAACACATTTTGTCCGATGATGTTCTGAGGGAAAATATGATCCTTGCATTAGGAAAGCCTTGTGTCAAACCATGATCCCCAAGTTCATTCTGGAAACCTCATCCCTACACTCGAGTCTTTATTTTTCATTATTTTCAAGATCCAATCAAGTAGAGAAGGACAAGGGTAAAATATAAATGAGAAAACCAATATTAGAGGTCTTATAAATGCTTCTTTAAAGGGACAACCTCTCCTTCTCTCAATAAGTCAAGATCAATCCTTCACCCATGAAATAAATAAGTGTCAATGCAAAGTCCTATATAAATAAAAGAAAAAGAAGAGAAAGGATTCCTACGCAGAGAAGTGAAACAAGAAACTCCACCGAGGTACTGTTCAAGCTCACTGGTAGTAGAGAAATGTTTGTGTTCATGAAGTGACTCCACCATGGTATTGTTTAGGCTTGTTAGCAATGGAGCAACACCAAAGATGAAAAACTATACTCGTAAAATATAAAGCTTGATAACTTCATTACCCTATCTTGATTCGAAACATTGTGTGATCGTTGATCTTATGTTTGTGTTTAACCGATTAAATTAATGAAGGGGATTGTGTTTATGAATGGGGTAAGTGGGGAGGCCATGGTAATCTAAACAATGAATGAATACTCCTTGAAGAAATAGACCATACAAGAAAGAATTCACCAAGGGAGAGAAGCTGGAGTTATACCAGTGTGTCACTAAGTGTTGTCGCTGCGAAAAACACCCTACAAAATTTCTCCTATATTTAAATTTTGGATCCTACCATGGATCTTGCGATCGACATTTCTATAGTCACTTATAGCTCTATTAAGTCTTTGAGCTCCCTATTGGGTTTTAAGTGTCAAATTCACCTACTCACACATACTAAGTCCGCAATGGATTCATTAGCACAATCCTACATGCAAGCTTGAATAATCGTAGTACAGTCTATCAAGACAGTGCTTGCGATATGATCAATCCACATTGATAGTCGGTTTGCACTGACATTGATAGTTTATCACATCCATCTGCGTTTGTACTTCTATTTTAGTGAGGTTTGCAAACTATCACTTATGTGCACCCTTGCTATCGCAAGTGTCGTTTTCATGCTTTTGACTGTTTCTTTTTATTTCTCTCACTCTAATTAGTGTCATTTTCATGTTATCTTCACTCTGGCATGTGTTTCTTTCACTGTCATTCGCATTTTGCAAGTGTCGTTCACACTTTTCTTGTCATATTGCAAGTGTGGTCTTTAGGAGTGGGAACTATCGTTTATTGCGTAAAGTGGAGTTTTAGTTTGTTTCAAGGGGAAATATTTGTGACAATGAGTTGGCCCTATAATGTAGTTTTTCACTCATTTACAAATTTTCAAGCATTAGTGCACAAGTGTCGTCATTTTTGTCGCAAAGTGTATTTTTTGTGTCGCACTTGGTAGGAGTCGTCACAAAGATGTTGCATTGAATAATGTATGTGTTAATATGTTATAGGTGTTCCTTGTCATGTCGTTAAGTGATCTAAGTGTGTGATCATGCTCATATTATCTCTCTTGCTCATATTCCTCTCGTTGATCCAACACAATGTTAAAATTGGAAAATATCCCGACCGGGCCACTCAGCGTCATTCATCCCTCCTAAACTATGCATTGCACATTATCAGTCCTCAAGAAACAACCTTGTCTCTTTGAAATGTGAAATGCACAATCTCTGCCTCCCAGAACTACGCATTTAGCAACCTCAGTGCTCAATCCCAACCTCTGAGTCCGAGAAAAGCATAATCTTTCTCTCCAGCCAAGCCAAACTGTTTTGGAGAATTTAGCATCTACGGATAAATACTAATTCACTAGACAAGTAGTTGTGCCTAGAACAACAGTTTAAAGTGTTTTAGAATTTCCCTATAAGCAACAGATAAGAAGAGAGGATAGAAGGCCTACCTGTAGTTCCACTTTCCTCTCGTCTCCCTTGTATCGATTTTGTTGCTCCTTCCCGTACTTAAACCACTTGAAAAGTACCCTGTCAACACAACAGAAGATGAAAAGTTGAAAACTGATCAAAGCATATGATCCATTGAAGAAATGAAAGGAATCAGAAGCAATTCATACATATAAGCATTGTGAAAGAACACAAATATGGAAAAAGGTTCAAACACTTTATTAGATAGAAGAAGGAATTACAACCGTCAGTGTCTGATTCAAAGTCATTCCTCCAGCTTGAATCCCATCCACATCACATCAAAAGAAAGACAAGCTTGTGGCACATCATTTTCTCCAAAGTAAAGTCTCATAGCAGCATTATCTCCTTACAATTCAACATAGTCCAACCCCTGATCACTTAGATGAGTGGTCAATTTATAGAAAGATGAAGGAGGTTTTGTCATTAATGGTGACATTGAATGGCCTTCCATACTTAGAATTAGTTCCATGGAGGAAGGGATGAGAGGATAGGATGATCCTTAACTCATTCCTCATCCATTTTCAAGCTCATATGAGTTGATAAGACAGGGAAACTTCTATATGACTACATAAGACAAGAATATTCCCAAACCCTATGTGAATTTCTCTCATTCTCGCCCAGCATAGGTAAAAGGAAGCCTAAGTGCTCTACAAAGCACCCTGGCAGTGGACATAGTTGCTCTGCATCGCACCGTCATAAGGGATTACCTGCACTGGTCCTTCTAGAGGAAATTTTTGGATGTCTTCAAGTCATCAAACAGTCTGGGAAGGTGGCGTTCAAAGGGTTGACTTGTTTAGGGCATGAAACAACTAATTTTAGGGTTTGATGAGTCCTAAATCACTGATCTGAATGTTGGGATTTGATGTGCCCAAATGGATCTATAACAGTTGCCCCCTAAAGCATGAAGTCGGAAAAATTCCAATGTCGAATGAAATTCATTACGATGTGATGAGGAGGTATCGAAGTGGAAGGTAACCTGCATCAATTACAATACATATATCATGATATTTTTATTTTACATGAATAGCTAAGGGAAGGCACACCCATGCTCAGCTTATAAACTTTCATTATATGTACATAAATAGTCATCTATAGATATAGACCCATGATTGGAATGACTATCAATGTAAAGCCATTGTAAATATGATTTAGTACTCCTGATATCGTAGCCCGAATGGATGAAACTAGATCTGGGGTCTTCAATCTCATTCAATCATTTGCTCAAGTATGAGTCTAACCATGTGAATATGTGATCTGAAGTCGAACATGGGAAGACACCATCTGATTACCAACCGATGATGTAAGTTGTTAACAGATGCGAGAGAAATCACCGATAATGATAATGATCCTCAAGGTACTACAGTACATTATGCATGGTACGAATGGATGATTTGATGTTGAACACCATACAAAGTCTTTTGGTCGAAGGCCATTGATGTATGCCTATCGCCAAAAGTGAGAAACCTGCCATTGATGCATGCCAGCCTCAAGGTATTGAATGGGTGTTTCTAAGTCAGCTTCTTGGATAATGAGTTGATGTCGACAAGAAGCGACTCGTCGCAGGAGGGGCTTGATGTACCCCACACCAATGACATAGAACGAGTGTAGTGATTTTAGAGATGGAATTTGAATGACGACACAAAGTTTAGGAATGGCGGTCATGAAAATGAGGGTTTATGGTATTACAAAAGATGGATTTTGACTGGATGACTTCTCTTGAACATGTCGACGACACTAAAGTGAATTGGTAGCATTGACCCAAAACAAATCAATGGATGGTATGATAGACCAACGATGTGATAACCATCAAGCTAATAACCCAACCTAGATAGTCACGATGATGGAGTGAAAGTGTCATGTTCAAGAGCGACCTACTACCATAAAGTGGTTTTCCCCTTTTTCCATTTCCCCAGTCATTGCTGACCAATACCTCTTTATTTTTATTAATATTGAGGAGGATAACATGTGCTTGTTGTATAATTTAACCCTTCTGGCGAATCCATTGCTATTTGATGTTTTAACGAGTCTAGCGAAGGTGAAACTCGGTCTTGTCTAGATGGACAAGTTTGTCGCTATTTGATGTTTTTAACAAGTTTAAAGACAAAGATAACTTTGTCCTTTTCATGTTTAGAGAGTTTGAAAAGGTACAAAAAGAAAACTCCACAAGTTCTTTTTCGTAAATTAATCTCTCAAGTCTGAAAAAGCGTAAAATAATACAAGAGAGATATTGTTTCCAATCCATTAACGAGCTGGAAAGGACAAGCGCTCGGCAATATTTTCATATTTAGAGAGTCTGAAAAGAGCTTAAAGAGGACTCCATTTTGAGGAACGAGTGGTGTCTAGGGTAGCAACTAGTTCCGATGATGTTGGAACTTCTCAAAACATGTTTATTTATGTGAAGAGGCTGGCTAATAAGACCACTCATTGCAACTGTCCCTCAAAAAGGGTAAAACAACCAAGTGAAAGCGTATGATCGGCCAAAAGGATGGTGGCAATGGGATGAAAACAACCAAGGCTCATCTGATGAAAGTGGCTGATAGAATGGCAATCACGAGGGTTAAAAATGGAGATGGGTTCATTTTTACACAAGCTTGAACCATGGGAAACTATGCTTGGATTCATTTTCATTTTTACACAAGCTTAAAATGAAAAACTATGCTTGGATTCAGTTTCATTTTTACACAAGCTTGAAATGAAAAACTATGCTTGGAACTAGTTTCATTTTTACACAAGCTTGAAACGAGGAAAAACTTTGCTTCATACTGGTTTCATTATTACACAAGCTTGAAATGAGGAAAAACTATGCTTGAAATTGGTTTACATGCCCCCATCAGGATGAAAGGGAGAGTCTCCTGTAACCAGATGGAAGTCACTGCGATGAAGCATGACGGTTATCCAACACCTTTTTGGCTTCATCCAGATAGGGACAAAGTTGAATGGGGTGATTCCCTTCACATAACCTATAGGGAAACTTGACTTTTACCACTAGGTGCATGCCCCCCAAGCTTCATTACATCCACCTAAGTAGACTACTTGTGGCTATCAGGTGGATGGAATGAAGGTTTTTTTACAAGATCAAGTGAAAGACTCGACTGGGATTTTACAAGATCTAATCAAAGACTCGACGTGGATTTCATTTTTTAATGAGCTTGACACAAGACAAGGAACTCTACTCAGATTTCTTGTTTCATTTTTTAATAAGCTTGACACAAGACAAGGAACTATGCTCATATTCCTTTTTTCATTTTTTAACGAGGTTGACACAAGACCAGGAATTATCCTCATGGGATTGTTTCATTTTTTAATGAGGTTGACACAGTAAAAGAACTATCCTCGTATTCCTTGTTTCATTTTTTAACGAGGTTGACACAAGATAAGGAACTATCCTCATGGACCCTTGTTTCATTTTTTAACGATGTTGACACAAGACCAGGAACTGTCCTTGTGGACCTGTTTCATTTTTTAACGAGGTTGACATAGTAAAATAACTATCCTCATGGACCTGTTTCATTTTTTAACGAGGTTGACACAGTAAAAGAACCATCCTCATACTCCTTGTTTCATTTTTTAATGAGGTTGACACAAGACAAGGAACTATCCTCGTATTGCTTATATCACAACTCATAAGAGGTCATGAAGGAGAGATCTGGTTCTAATGCCCCTAGTACATGATGTACAACATCACTGAATTGATTTCAGTTGATGTACGTATGGAACGGGTTGCCACATAATTGACCCGTGGCGGGGATGATACCATTGGTACAAAAGGACCATTTATGGAAGATGGTTGACAAGGATCCATATTTGGACCGGGAAATGAAATCTGGTCAACGGTGAAAATTCTACCTTAATGCGGGAAACAAATCACTCGAAAGAGTGTTGAAACAATAGCTCACATGTCATAAACATAGTCACGCCCAAGAAGTAAATTGTAATCTAAAGGGCCTAGGACTACTATCACATTCAGATAAATGATTTTTCCTCCCAAAATAATAGGCAACTGAGGAAGGATCCCTAATGGTTGAATGGTTCCTCTGTTAAATGCCAATAGATTCTGGGTAACAGGCACAAGCAACAACGAACCGAGCGCTTGCTAAGCAGTTGAGGAAAGGATATTCACAGATGCACCTTCATTTATAATAGTGCCAGATACAATCATATTACAAACCTCTACTATGATCTGGAAAGGCACATAAGAAGGAAGACGGAATCCTACCAGTCGATTCCAATCAAAGGAAGTGACCAGACTACTTGGAGGGGGTACCGTAGAAACAGGAGAATTAACCCCTTGAGTTACGAGAGCAGGAGGATTTCCTCCTGTCTTGATGGAACAAGAGGACTACCCCAAGCTCATTAGAATCTGAAGAAACAAAAATAACTTGAGTGGTATCATATTCACTCTCTTCGAGAATGGTACGATTAACTGAAGGTGAAATTGGGTCAAATGTTACCTCGACCTGTTGATTTGGGTTGGGTATAGACTCATAGGATTCACCTTCAGAGAGAGTGGGTTTGACCAATGGTTGATTTTGGTCAGTCAATTCATCAACTAGTGAAGGATTTAGGGAGAGTTTCCTGCTTCACCGCAACTATGGAAGTCATTGCGGTGAAGCGGGATGGTTATCCAACACTTTTTTGGCTTGATCCAGATAGGGACAAAGGTGAATGGGGTGATTCCCTTCACATAACCTACATGGAAACTTAACTTTATCCTTTTTTCCATGAACTTTACTATCACTAGTTGATGGTGTGTCACCAGCATCATCTCCAGAAGTTGATGACAAAGGATGATGTGAACGGGAAGACCATTCTTCTAAGATCTGAGGAATATCAAGACAATTTCGAAGGAGATGGTCTCCCGTACAAAGTTTACAAGGATATCGAACTTTGTGAGGCTTGACGAACAGTTTCTCATTAGATGTTTCATTCAAAGCAATGGTTGCTTGGTTTCCCCTCTGCTGAATTTTCTTCTCTTCTTAGCCACCTGGTTACTAGTACCAATGCTTTCACCAGGTGAAGAGGAAGAAGGGGAGGAATAAACAACTGAGGAAGAAGGCAAAGGGTCAACTGGAGGTTAATTTTGTCCAGTTGGAGGTGTACTCGATTATGGCGAAATCACGACATTTTGAACCAAGGAGGTTGAAAACAACCATACTAGAAAGCCAATGGTAAATCCCAGAAGGGACAATGTAGCCATATATGGAGCACCAATATTTCCAAAAGGAGGAAAAGGACTAGGATTCCCATCAAAAGGAATTCCTTGATCGGTGGACTCTGGATTTGTCGCCATATGTTTCAACCTAAGATCAACTAAGGAGTAAGCATGGAGGATGTTATCCGTGGTCAATTAAATTTATTTTAATCAAAGTAACATAACAAAACAAAAGAGGGATAATCTAGGCAAAAGGTTTACCAAGTAACTGTGAACTACAGAATACCTCCCAGCGAATTGAGAAGTACGGGCAGGAAATCTCCCCGAATGTTGTGTTTGGTGTATCATAGTGTACAAGGTGGCTGACTCGGTTACCTAAGGATGGATAGCAACCTAGAGTTGTCCTCACATATATACCTGAAGGTACGTGGAGGCCTAGTCTGTATAAGCGTTGTCTAATGCAAAACCGCACAGTGAGAACATTCCCATATACTTTACGTACTGTAACACCACCCTATATACCCAAAGGTATGTGGACAAGATACGATATACTCACATACGTGGAATGAGGTATCACACTCGGGATGTATTGCAGACAAGTTAGCGATAGCTGCTTTGTTTTACAACGTCAGAACACGTCTCTAGCCTAGACCTCTAAATGTTTTTTGTTAGGTGACAATGCTCCATTAGGTAAATTCAGATAAATTTTAAGTTGATCTTCTTTATAATTGGCCTTTCAAGGTTCACCACGTGATGTATGTTTGCAATTCCTAAAATTCAACTAATATGATAAGCATTCTTCTCATTCAATTGAACAATGAAAACCTCAGCTAGTAGGGATAGAGTAATCAGATCTTTGACAAAGAGCAAAGAGCACAACTAATGCAATTTCCCTAGCTATTCCTTTCAATCGTTCACAAACTACAATATGAATGATGCAAGTTTTTTTTTTCGAATCCCTTAATGTTATGATGAACAAAAAGGAAATATGCACATACAATCAACAATCTTTCATAAGAACGAAGACTTTTATGACAGTTCTATTTCGAAGGAAAATAAGACTTTACGACACTTTCTTTCGAACAAAGATTAATAAAATATATTATAACTTTGACTAGAGACTGATAATGACAAAGAAAACATTAAAGAAGCATTAATCAATCAAATCAAAGTAGGGTTGGCAAAGGAGCTACAAAGTTGTTCTCTGAGACATGACATTCATTGATCAATCAACAAGAAAACAAACAGAGAAAAGTTGGAAAAAACACTTTCCAAAGGTGGGAAATTGACCTAAGGTTGATCAGCACAGGTCAAAGAGGGCCTAACTGCACTGGAGAGCACTGTCTCCTGACCAAGCCTACGCTGATTTATGAGAGGCCACTCAAGAGTCATCTAACCTCAATTTTTGACCAATTTTTCAATGTAAACAATTGAATTACAATCTATGAACACAAATAAAGTCTACAAGCATGTCTTAGGAGGTGGATAAGCTACTAGGAAAGAGGATTTTTCCCCAGCGGAGTCGCCAATTTGTTTTGGAGAATTTAGCATCTACGGATAAATACTAATTCACTAGACAAGTAGTTGTGCCTAGAACAACAGTTTAAAGTGTTTTAGACTTTCCCTATAAGCAATAGATAAGAAGAGAGGATAGAAGGCCTACCTGTAGTTCCACTTTCCTCTCGTCTCCCTTGTATCGATTCCGTCGCTCCTTCCCGTACTTAAACCGCTTGAAAAGTACCCTGTCAACACAACAAAAGACGAAAACCAATCAAAGCATATGATCCATTGAATATAAATGAAAGGAATCAGAAGCAATTCATACATATAAGCATTATGAAAGAACACAAATATGGAAAAAGGTTCAAACACTTTATTAGATAGAAGAAGGAATTACAACCATCAGTGTCTGATTCAAAGTCATTCCTCCAACTTGGATCCCATCCACATCACATCAAAAGCAAGACAAGCTTGTGGCATCACATCATTTGCTCCAAAGTCAAGTCTCATAGCAGCATTATCTCCTTACAATTCAACATAGTCCAGCCCACGATCACTTATATGAGTGGTCAATTTATAGAAAGATGAAGGAGGTTTTGTCATTAATGGTGACATTGAATGGCCTTCCATACTTAGAATTAGTTCCATGGAGGAAGGGATGAGAGGATAGGATGATCCTTAACTCATTCCTCATCCATTTTCGAGCTCATAGGAGTTGATAAGACAGGGAAACTTCTAGATGACTCCACAATATAAGAATATTCCCAAACCCTATGTGAATTTCGCTCATTCTCGCCAACATAGGTAAAAGGAAGCCTAAGTGCTCTACAGAGCACCCTAGCAGTGGACTTAGTTGCTCTGTAGAGCACCATCATAAGGGCTTACCTGTGTTGGTCCTTCTAGAGGCAATTTCTGGATGTCGCCAAGTCATGAAACACTCTGGGAAGGAGGCATTCAAAGGGTTGACTTGTTTAGGGAATGAAACAACTGATTTTATGGTTTGATGAGTCCTAAATCAGTGATCTAAATGTTGGGATTTGATGTGCCCAAATGGATCTGTAACACAAACTGTGCATTGTACAGACTCAATCCTCATGTCATTGTCTTGAGCCCTTGAACTATGAAACTACGTAATCACCTAGCCTCATGTCATTCTAGTATTGCACCTTTCACATTTTTAGTGCTCAAGCTCCGGCCTTAGCCTCCAAAACTGAGCTCAAAACTGAACAATTTTCTTGCCCAATCCAACCTGAATAGTACATTGTGTAGTCTCAAGGCTCAAGCTTCACCCCTAACTACCTGTGTTGCACAATTCCACAGTCACTGAGACCCTCCCTTAGCCTGTCACCTGTGTAGGTTTTAACCCCATACAGAAATTACCTGCATACGAATTCTAAAACATAGAAAATAAACAATGCGAGAGCATAACACATAAAACACATATACACAGAGATTTTCCCCTGGATCCCAAAATCGGGACTACCAGCTTGATTTTTCATTATGTTCCTTTCAATGTTACAATACATATTTATACATGCCGAAGCATCCAATACCATGGACCGAAAACCATCGCATCCAATACCATGGACCGAAAACCATCGCATCCAATACCATGGACCGAAAACCATCGTGTCCAAAAAAAATGTGCGAAAATCATGCACAAAACCATAGGTGGGTCTGCCCAACCTAACATAGGGTCCAAAACCAAAATTTTTCGAGCTGCTGCCCAAGACTCCATAAAGTGGGGTTACGGGTGCCATTCAAACCCCCTATTAACTATGTGGAAAGAATATAACACAACCCAACAACCTGGTTTCGGCTCAGTCAGTGGATCATAATACAAAATTTGAGACGAAAGGTTTATCAGACTAATATCATCTTGTCATGAGTGGATTACAGATCCAAGTACTCTATCAAGCTAGGAAAGATGATGAAGAAGGAGATGGAGAAGGAGGTCATTCGAGAAGACACTTTATTAGCTTGAAAGACAAGTTGATCAATCAAGAGAAAGGAGAGGGACATCAAATTGAGACAACAGTTGGAGATCAAGTTCCACTAAAGACTCCTCTTCTCTAAGCTAATTAGAGGATAAAGAAGAATATCATGACACATATTTTAGAATACATAAAGAAAGCAGAAGCAAAATGTGACTTGACATTTCCATGTCATCAGTGTCATCTCATGTCATGTCATGAGTCATCATGTGCCACATAATTTTGTGGAATATGTAATTCAATATTGGAGAAATATAATGTAAAGTGGAAGTCCAAGAGTCATTCATGTAATGTGAAAATTCATGTAAGAAGTCAAAAGGTCATAAAGAAGTCAAACAATCATGAGGGTAGTCAAGGGGTCACAAGGGAGGTGAAGGATCACCCCGTTTGTTATATATACACCCTCATTGTACAAGAAAAGGATTGTTCACCTTGGCTCCTGATCCAGGTGGATGTTGGTGGCCACCCACCTATCCCATTTGGACCCCCACAACTGTCTCTTTCATTTTTTTTCTGTTTCCTTAATTATAGCACAGTTTACTATTTTTAGCAGTTTTTCGGGTCCTAAACTTCCGGAGCCGTTTTGAGGCCCTAAACGATTTTTTTTGGGAAATCCACCGTCAGCAATTTTTTTGTCTAAAAATCGTCTTTTCCTTCGTAGTCCTCGGAGAGATCTTTCCAACGAGCTATCATGCGCGTCAAACGGAGATAGTACGACCAATTCGCGACCCCGCGAAGTTGATGTACCAACTTACCCAAAAACGGGGCCCATAATTTGGCGTTTCATCTTCTAGGGTTAGGTTTTGGAATGTGAAGGGTTTTCCATTGTTTCTCAACAATAAATAGGCCCTCGAGCCTCATTGTAACAGAGTTCGAAACAGTTCAGAGGCATGTAGCCGACACATCTCTTCTCAAAGATAAGCTACCATCGCCCTAGCTGGGTTATTTCTATTTGTAAGCATATTTCAATATTCTCCATTAATGAAATGAAGTATTATTTCCGCTGCATCTCTGTTTTTATGGTTATTGTATCTCTGTATTTATGGTTATCTCTGTAATCTATTGCGTTCCTGCTTAAATCCAGATCAGTGGTATCAGAGCAGTCTGCTTTTTCTCTGTTTTTCTTTGCATGTCCCCAACGAGGTCGGGATATAAGGAGTTAGGGCTTGAATTGGTCGAACCTTTGCAAGACCAGCCTCGCAAATCTCGACGACCTCCCATGGCGGATGAGAAGAAAGACGAGGGGGCAGGAGATCCTATCAGAATCTTGCTCGAAGAAGCCCTCGAGCAGCAAAGGAACACGATGATGGATAGCTTTGCACAGATCCTTCAGCAGCTACCCAGAGGTGATGCATCGACTTCGAACAGCTACTCTCGAAACGCCACACCGTTTAAGGTACAAGTTAATTTTGAAATCCCCATCGTCCAGGGTCAAATACATGCAGATGTCGTAGATAAATGGTTAAATCTGCTAGATGGGTATTTTTCTGTTCATGAATTTTCAAGTCGGGAAAAGATTGTTTTCGCTCTTCTCAAAGCAGGCCCCCACGTCAAGGACTGGTGGGAAACATACTGCGAACAGAAGGATGAAAGTACAGGCTCACTGTTTTCAGCCGCACCCACTTGGAATGACTTCCGAGATGCCATCAAGGAGGAGTACTACCCTGTCAAAAGCTATGAGGACAAATACATCAAATGGACCACACTGGGGCAGGGACGAGACCAAGATGTGCCAGAGTTCACAAACATTTTTCATACCCTTCGCACACAATTGGGTATCAAAGATTCTGAGCTGCACCTGGTACTCAAATACCGCGGCTGCCTACACAGATACATCCAGGAAGAGATGGAGTTCTTGAACATCTCCTCACTCGGCACAGCATACCGATATGCTGTCAAAATCGAGCAAAAGTTCAAATAGAAGAAGCGAGACTTTGGATCTGCAAATCCAAAGCCCAAAGGACAAAGCCAAGGTGGGGTGACCCAAGACAACCCGTCGAAGCCGTAAGAAAAGAACAACACCATGAAGCCGAAGAAGGACACAGGAAAGTGGTGTGAGTTCCACAAGAGTCCCACTCATAACACAAGTGAGTGTCGAACCAAGCAGTCGCTGGTGGCCGAGTTGAAGGCTTCCGAATCAGATGCATGTTCAGACTCTGAGTCAAAACCCGACAAGGGGAATGACAAAGGGAAGCATATCATTGATGCGGATCCCAGCGCCACTGTTGCTACTGCCAAGATCCAGAAAAATGAGCCCGAAGATCCAGAGGAGGGGGAACGTCTTTTCCACTCACAGATGTGGGTGAAGGGTTCGCCGCTGCAATTCATTGTCGACAGTGGAAGCCAAAAGAACTTCATTTCAGCAGAGGTCGTGAAGCGGTTGGGCCTACCAACTACACCACACCCACAGCCGTACAGTATCGGTTTTCTTCATGAAGGACGAGATCTAAAAGTTCGCCAGCAGTGCCGCCTTCCCTACAGCATCAAGCCCTTCACAGACGAGGTATTGTGTGATGTTACACCTCTGGATGTTTGTGATGTACTATTAGGCCAGCCATACTTGTGGAGGCGACATGCTGTGTATGAGTCAAGGCCTCGCGCTGTCATCATTTCTTTGGATAATTCATTATACAGGATACCAGAGGTAGCCCCACCTACCGCCACATCTTTGATCACTGCTAAGAAAGGCAGCAAGCTCATCTCACAAACTAGGAAATTTATTTTCTGTCTGGTTCACTCCCAAAGTAAGGGGAAGATCGTTGCTACATCCATGACCCCCGCAAAGGGTTCCTCCACACAGCAGCAGCAACAGAGGGATACAGTTGTGACAGAACATAGGAACAACTTCTCCTTACCCAGAGGGGTACCACACAAGTTTCAGGGGGGCAACAAAGTTTGGTTACATTTGCAAAGGGAGTGCCTTACCAGAACCCATCAGAAACTCAGACCACTTCGACATGGTCCTTACACCAGTAACAAGGCTACGGGAAACAATGCTTTGAAGCACAACATTCCTCCATTCCTTCACTTGCACCGAGTGTTCAATGTGGACCGTCGCCGACCATGCTCCCCACCATTTCTGGACACATCAGAGATTGCAGAACAGCTAACTAGAGACCCAGCTCTGCAAAAGCTTCCTCATCTCAGGGAGGAACTCAACGCAATGGAGACCATTGCTTCCTAAGGGGGGAGGAATGATCCAGGTGGATGTTGGTGGCCACCCACCTATCCCATTTGGACCCCCACAACTGTCTCTTTCATTTTTTTTCTGTTTCCTTAATTATATCACAGTTTACTATTTTTAGCAGTTTTTCGAGTCCTAAACTTCCGGAGCCGTTTTCAGGCCCTAAACGACGTTTTTTGGGAAATCCACCGCCAGCGATTTTTCTGTCTAAAAAACGTCTTTTCCGTCGTAGTCCTGGGAGAGATCTTTCCAACGGGCTATCATGCACGTCAAACGGAGATAGTACGACCAATTCGCGACCCCGGGAAGTTGATGTACCAACTTACCCAAAAACGGGGCCCACAATTTGGCGTTTCATCTTCTAGGGTTAGGTTTGGAATGTGAAGGGTTTTCCATTGTTTCTCAACAATAAATAGGCCCCCGAGCCTCATTGTAACAGAGTTCGAAACAGTTCAGAGGCATGTAGCCGACACATCTCTTCTCAGAGATAAGCTACCATCACCCTAGCTGGGTTATTTCTATTTGTAAGCATATTTCAATATTCTCCATTAATGAAATGAAGTATTATTTCCGCTGCATCTCTGTTTTTTATGGTTATCGCATCTCTGTATTTATGGTTATCTCTGTAATCTATTGCGTTCCTGCTTAAATCCAGATCAGCTCCTCCTGCAAGGCATTAGACAGACAAGTTTGTTCTTTTGGGGAGAAAGAAGTGGCTCCAAATCTCCACTATTGGAGCTAGTGGTGTTCCTTGTATACATGTGTCTTGGGAATTTTACTTAATATCAGAAGCATCATGGCCAACACGTTCTTCATGCATGGGTTATGAATATTTGTAAAACTATTATGTGGATGTTTGTAATTCATGTTTTCTTTCATGTGTGTTAACGTACTTGAACTATTTTAGTTATTCTAGTGCTTATCTTATTGCTAATGTGTTGTAATAGTTGTGATGACTATTGCATCTTTGTGGACTATTCCACTGAATTATAAACAGGTCTTTCTTATTCATAATGGTTGTAGTGACCGTTGCATATTTGTGGACTATTTCATTAGATGTTAGACATATACTCTTTGTGTGCATGTCTCTCTACTATAGTGGTACTATTACCTCTCTCCTAAGGGCTCACTTTCCTTTCCCTCTACAGTAGAATAATCTTGACACACATACAACTGAACACTCATCAGGCATACTCACTTGCTGATCTGAGATCACTTGTGCATTGATCTCTTGTGTTGAACTGTGTAGCCAAGGAACACCTATAATAATATATGGCAGCTAGGTCAATATCCCAAATGTGGCTCCTATTCAAAATGGTGTTAGGTCTCAATGGGACTTCACATCGGGGAGACCCCCTTGGTTAACAAATTTCCATCACCATGTGACAGAAATTAAACAAGAAACTCAGTGCTTTAATTCTGGTTGAGTTGAAGACAGAAGAGATAAGAAGCCAAATCAAAACCGCGATGAGCCAAATTTGTGACTATGGGGTGGTGGACAAGATACCAATGGAAGGATGTCATCAACAATGGTGGGTGGAACAGGATACGAATGGAAGGAATGGAAGAGGCGAGCCCAGGCAAGTAGAACGAAGCATGTACCCAAGGAAGCATCGAGGCACTTGTGCTTGTCGGCACTGAAGGGAAGGATTTTGAAGTCAGGGCCATGTCTAGTTTCTATGAGGCAATCTTCTGTGGAGGTTTTCATGTGATGTTCTGGGTAGAATTCATCAACCCTTTTTGGCCATAATTTGGAGTTACGTCCAAGAGTGTATGGTTTTATGAATATTTTGCATCTCTTTGGAATGTCGTATCTTGCCAGCTTTGTGGGCTTCACAAATGCTTGTGGTATGAGGAAGGGTCCTGCCGGGTGCATTCTGAAGGTTTCTTTAACAACGCAACAAAGATAATGGAGTTGGTTCAAATCCCACTCTTCCACCATTCTCTCTTGCTCCACCACCCTGTCCAGTTCTTCCTGAAATTTTCTCTGGATGCGAGGGTTATTTATCTCTTGTGCCATTGCCCACTCATTTGTCACGGACGAAGTGTCCATTGCAGCTGCGATCATGTCTTGCTCCCTCACACTCAAAGTTAATTTTTCACAGATATAACACAATCACATTAAATGTGTATGGATTTAACCCAATTACATTAATATTTGTAAATGTGTTTGATGTAGGTTGATAGACATATATCAATTATATTTATAACTTTTAATATCAGTAATGGACCAGCGTATTATTCTAATATTAGTCTCTGGTGAAAAGACTATCCTATGGAATCAAAGACTGGGAAATACTGGAGAGAAGGGCCTTTGAATACTACATGGTAATGGTATGGTAGAAGGTATTTCTAATTTCTCTTTGGAATTTAATTTCTGTGAACATTTGTACATGGGAAGTAGAATCGAGTGAGTTTCTCCTCTAGTGCTAAAAGGGTAGAAGGGATATTAGAGCTTATGCATAGTGATGTGTTTAGACCTGTGGTAGTTCCAACACTGGGTAAATATGTGTACCATGGCTCGTTTATAGATGACTTCTCGAGGAATACATGGATACATTTCCTCGTGAATAAATCTAAAGTCTTTGACAAGTTTAAAGAGTTTAAGGATCTGGTGGAAAATTAGAGAGAGAACAAGATTAAGGTATTGAGAACAGATAATGGTGGAGAGTTCTGTAATAAGGAATTTGAAGAGCCCTATAAAAAGTGTGGTATATCATGGTAGAAGAAAAATCCATACACACCTCAACAAAATGGAGTTACATAAATAATGGAACGGGATGTTAATGGAAAAAGGTAAGGTGCAAGCTGAGTGGTGTCAGGTTAGGATAATAATTCTAGGCATAAGCAGTGTATACTGCATGTTACATGTTTAACAGATCACCTTCATCAGTGTTGGAGGATAAGACTTCACATGAGGTATGGATTAGTAAAAAACCCTCTCTCTCTCTCATCTCAGGGTATTTGGTTGTGATGCATATGTACATGTTCCAAAGGAGAAAAGAACCAAGTTGGATAGTAAATCTGAAAGATTCTTCTTTATTGAGTATAAGAATGGTTTAAAAGGCTACAAGATTTGGAACCTAGAATTAAGGATGGTTGTGTACAATCGAGATGTGGTGTTTAAAGAAGTGAAAGATGTTATTAAACATGAAGTCCTACCAAAGGAAAAGGAACTAGAGAAGAGAGAGTTTGAACTGAAGGATGAAAAATCAGACTCTAAAGAGGAATAAGAATCAAAACAAGAAGAATCTCACACTCTAGTTTTGAGGAGATCAATTCGAGAGAGAAGGCAACTAGAGAGGTATAGTCCATTTTATTTATGTTCAAATTTTGTTTTATATATTACTAATGATGATACTAGAAATTTCAGGAAGGCAGTGGATTCAGAGGATGGAAAAATTTGTAAAAGGGCCATGGTTGAAAAAATGGTAGATTTAGACAAAAATGAGGCTTGGGATCTAGTTGAGTTTCTGGCTGGAATGAAACCCATTGGGAACAAATTGGTATTTAAGAAGAAGATGAATGCAAAATGAAATGTCGTAAAATACAAAGCTTGGTTAGTATCAAAAGGTTATTCCCAAGTGTTGGGAATTGATTTTGGTGATATTTTTCCTCCTATTACCAAGTTAGATTTGATTAGATTACTTTTATCTATTGTTTTTTTATTTTGATTTTGAGGTAGAATAGATGGATGTGAAGACAAAATTTCTTCACGGGGATCTGAAAGATGAAATATAGATGAAGCAACTAGAAGTATTTTTGGCGAAGGGTAAGAAAGAACTGGTATGTAGGTTAAAAAATTCTTTGTATGGGTTAGAGTAATCACGAAGGATGTTGTATCAAAACATTGACACATACATACAAGGACATGGCTTCAGAAGGAAAAAAATATATCAGTACGTCAATTTTAAATTAACTAGTGATCATGTTATGTATTTGGTCTTATATGTGGATGATATATTATTGATTAGCAATGATAGAGAAATTATCTAGGTTATGAGACCCAATTGTTCTCTAAATTTGACATGAAGGATCTTGGTGCTGCAAACTATATTTTGGGCATGGAAATTAAATGAGATCAAGAAAAGAGGAAGATCTGGTTAAACCAGAGGAAGTATCTCGAGACAATATTATAGATTTTTAATATGCAGGAAAGAAAACCAGTGAAGGTTTTTATTGTTATAAGTGTAAATTTATCTATTAAACAGTGTCCCAAGGCACAAAAAGAGGAAGTGTACATGTCTCGTGTTCCATATGTGAGTGCAGTTGGTAACCCGATGTATGCAATGTTTTGTACCAGACTAGACATTGCACATGTAGTGGGGGTATTGAGAAGTTTTATATCAAAACTAGGGAAGGAGCATTGGATAGTAGTGAAGTGGGTTTTCAGGTATTTCTGTAGCACTAGTGGCTATGGTTTGTGATATCAAGGAAGATTAGGTTTGGAAAGTGTTGGACATATATGGTTTTATTGATGCGGATTGGTCTGGAAATGTGGATAAGAGACTATCGATAAGTGGGTATGTGTTTAAATTATTTGGAGGAGTAGTCAGTTGGGTGAGCAAGAGACAGTCTGTTGTGCCAATTTCAACTATAGGGGCTAAATACATGGTAGCCATTCATGCAAGCAAGGAAGCATTTTGGTTGCCTAGATTATGTTCAAGTATGGGGTTGGTACAATGAGCTATAAGGATAGATTGTGATAGCCAAAGTGCAATTTTATTGGAAAAGAACCTTGTTTATCATCAAAGAAAAATCATATCGATGTTCATTATCACTTTGTGAGGGACATGGTTGAAGACAAAAAGGTGTTGCTAGTAAAGGTGGAGACATTGAAGAATGTTGCAAACGCATTGACAAAGTCTGTGAGCACTGAGGAGTTTTCGTAGTGTAGATAAACAATGTGTTGTGTGTGGAGCATGATTGTTCAGAGGTATTTTGTTTCAGTCGGATGTATACCCCAGGAAGTTTGTACACCCCTCCATGCGGGGGGGTGCGGGGGGTACTTGTCCCCCCGCGGGGGTCAGGGGGGGCCGATCCCCCCCAGCTGGGGGGTCCGGGGGCCAGTGGTCCCCCGGCGGGGGTTCAGGGGCAGCGCCCCCGAAGCCAAAAATAGATGTAATTTTTCCTTGTAAAAATATAGTAATTTCTAGTAAATCTGGGCCGTTCATTAGGTGAATGATCTGATAGTAGAACTTATGTTTAGTTTAGGGTTTTTTTTCCCTAGAAGGGTTGTGATATAGATGTGTATTCTCTGAGCAAGAAACAGAGAGGTGAGACTGTGAGAGAAAACAGAGGATATTACAACAGATTTGCTGTAGGTTGTGTCTCTTCATTTTGCTGGATAATAGAAAGGAAGGACTGGCTGTTCGGGGTGGACGTAGCCCAAACTGGGTGAACCACGTATATCTGTGTCTCTCTTGTTCTATGCGTTTTCTGTGTTTATATTTCTGTAATATTCTATGTGTTCCATTGCTCCATAATATATAATTTTCTAACACAATGGGTGTTGCAACATTGGACCAATTATTATGCACTCTTGTGGCCCCCTGTGTGGAAAGAAAACATCAAGTGGGGGAATGTTGGGTATGTGTCATATTCTTTGCACAACTAGCCCAAGGCATTATTACATCGTGTGGGGCACATCTAGGGGGTCACAAGGGGGGCCACATCCCCCCTTTCCGGGGGGTTGTAAGATGCAGTAACCCACTTGCACAGGGTTTGAGGCAGCACCCCGAGAAATTTGTTTTTATGTGGGGGTCGTCCCACCCATGATTTTACACGTGTTTTGTGTGCATGTTTTTTGGCGTGATGGTTTTTCCTATGGTATTTTGTAGATATGGTCAAGGAAGTTACAATTATGTTCTAATCTAAGGTTAATGGATTTGGGTTTATGAATGCTTTAGCATATATATAATGTATTGTAACATTGAAAGGAATATAAAGAAAAATCAATCTGGTTTTCTCGTTTTGGGTTCCATGAGAAAATCTTTGTGTATATTTTTATGATCTTACCATTGTATAGTTTTCAATTTTTAAGAATTCGTTTGCAGGTAATTTTTGTACAGGGTTAAAACCTACATGGTGATCCTAGTCCCTAGAACAAAGATGCTTATGAAATGGTAGAATGATGATAAATTGCAATATATAGAATCCAATCCAACTAAATATACTAAAGACAACAATATAAATTTCGAAAATAAAGTAAGTGAAACATGATCCTCAAAATAAGAGTAAATTACCTATTCATATTTATGGGAACAACAATATACAGAAATAGAATTACTTATCATATTAATTAGCAACATAGAGAAACAAAGTTATTTATCCAATTAGTGAGTTGCAACAACATAAAGAGACATAATTACTTGTTATATTAGTGAGTTGTAGAAGTATAAATAAACATAGTAATTCATCCTATTAGTAGTAGCATACAAAAATAGAATAATTACTAAGTTAACAAAAAATATAAATGAAACTATAAACTAATCTATATTGTTACATGAAATACATGAATAAGGAGGGTGGCCTACTTAGGCAAGGCATTATTTAGAGAAGCATATCACCTATGTTAGTAGCACACCATTCACAAAAAGCAAAATATGAAACGGAACATAATCACAAACTCTATAATAATAGAAACTCAAAGTTAAAATTACACTTATTTTGTCCTCCCCTCGGTCAAGTAGATAAGGGTGTTTTATATAAAGAATTATAGTATTAATTTTATTAATATATTGAAGGAAAACCTTGAGAATCTTCAAATTCATAGGTTTTTCCTTCTCGGTTACAACAATTCACCAAAAGTAGAAATGATCTAACAAGCACTAACTCATTCAATTGTTTTGACAAGAGGAAATTGGATCAATTTTCTATTGCAGGCAACTTTGCCTTGCTAGTAGCCAATTATCTCATTTCACTTTCTTCATTGGGTAGTCAAATGATCAACTTGTAATTTTTCGATAACAATTGTGCAATTGGAGGTTGTTTGGAGGCACGTTATACATGTTATGCCCGATTTACATCAGTTACCCTCAAAATTTACTTTCTGATGTGTTGCAACATCAAAATTAAGTGTGTTGTGACACTGGTTCTATTAGCTTTGTTGTGTTGCAGCAACAAAGTTGTATCACCGCATTTCGTTGCATTGAAGCAATGAAGTTGTAGCACTGCACTTTGTCATGTTGTAGAAATAAACCCTATTCATGTTGTAGCACCTGGAGTTTCAATTCTTGATTTTTAGTCATGTTGCAACAATGAGTTGCAACACCAACTCTTTAGTTGTATTACAACAGCAAGACTTGTAGGACCTATTGTAGCAAAATGATACCTAGGGTATAGTAGCTATATAGGGGTGTTGTTGCAACCTGAAAGTGTCGTAGCGATACAGCAGGGTGTTATAGAAACTATATTTAATCATTTTTTAAGAGTACCTACTTGAACCTACTTGAAGTGATTCTCAAGGATTCTCATAGGTTAGCATAAAAAGGTAAATTCCTTCCTAAATACATAAGAATAAATAGTAAAGTGACATAATTGGAAGATAATTGTACTTTGATAAAAAAATGTATCAATGTGGGAAAAAAAGGTTATGGAGTGGCATGAAAATGGAAATAAGGTACTCAAAAAGTTGATGTACTTGTGCTAAAACTTATGCCAATTTAATTGTCTTTTAAGAAGAAAAACATATTTTATGGGATTAGATTATGTTTGAAATTAAAAAATTAAGGAATTATCTTTCATTCGTTGGAGATGAATCTACATTATCTTATCAGAAAAATCAAGTTATTCAACAAGCTTAGAATGAATTAGATGATAAATCCCTAATGGCCAATAAAATTATTAAGTTTCTCAATTCTAAAAGTTGGAGTGAATTGAATGAAGTAAGGGTTATAGACATGAAATCATTAAGTATGAAGAAAAATGAGGTCATGACTAAAAAAACTCACCCGATAGGCTCAAAATAAATGTAATGCAATTGAAAGAAATGTGGAACATTTTTCAACAAGTTCAACAATCTGGATGAGATGGGTTTACCCACTTGGTAGAGTAAAAAAGGATCTTTGAACTCATAATAAGGATATAAAGAGTTTCATTTGAAAGAGAGAAATAAAATTGACAGTTTTTTAGACATGTTAGGTGCATTAAAGGACAAACAATTGTGGACAAGGTAATCGATGATTTCAACCTCTTATGGTAGCTCAAAATTTATTTACTACAGTCCCTAGCTATGAAACATATATAGAATTGGATATAGCCTATAGAAAAATGGTTGAATTCAATTATCCTACAAGTGTTGACTAGGAATATCTTTCTTAATTTCCATGATAAGGGATTCATTACAATAGTTGGAATATGAAGTTGCATTATATGCGGAAACCTCTCAGTATTTTTCTCCAATTAATGCTTATTTTTGTAATTCTAGTCCTATAAATCTGTAGATGTAATTAATAGTAGTTAATATTTTTTTAATATAATAATAATTGAGAACTTGATGCTAAGGACTTGAAATTTTTTGATTTGAATCAATATTATAATAAGGAATGATAAGCTTTCTCAATTAGCTACATTTAGGCTTTCTTTTTATGATAGTATGCTTATGCTTTATTATGTTTTCTTCTCAATTTATCAAATACTTTGCTACTATATGCTTCTACCAAAATTGTAAATGAACCAGAAGAGTGATCTAAAAGTGATAAATGGGTACTACTTCCACTATCATATGGGTTTATAGTAATTATATGATTGAAGCAATTATGTTGTTAGGGTGGTTCAAGTAAACTTGACTCAATCAATTTACTAGAGGTCTTGAAGCTCCACTTCTATGAGAACCCATATTTTTCCCATGGTATTCATCTCTAATGTATCCTATTTAAAGGCAGTAAGATTCTAGGTAAATTCGTCTTGGTGGCAGTTGGGATCTAAGCAAAAATGTCTTGAGACACCACCACTTCTCTTGCTTTCGTGATCCTAACAATTGGAATCAAATCCTAGTGAATATCAAAGGTAGCACATAATCGTAAAGAGTTGGAGTGTGAGAGAGACACTTGATTATGATTTGTAGTGATATTTGTCAAAAGCTTTAAAATTTGTCAAAATCATTCAGATATGTAATATCTCCAAGGAGATGCATGGATCTATTGAAATAAAAGTGCATACCTTACTAATATCTGTGTAGAAAATCCTATAGATTCACAAGCTCATGCAATGTACTAAAGCACAGGACAAGAATCTACTTCTACTTTCGTTCAGTGGAAGCCAATAGATTGATGAAAACAATAATCGACAAGAGGAAGATAATCAAATACACATAACACAATAAATATCCGAGGAAAGCCACAACTCAAAACCCCTCTATCTATAATGCATATATCAGAAATCCAAGATGATAATACAATGTTTGTTCTCACAAGAACAATCCCAGCACTTAGTAAGATCAATCTCCAACTCACAAGCAAACTCTTGGCCAACACTTAGCCAATTCTCCTACTCTCCAAGTCCCTATTCCTTGCTCAATTCCTATGGCTAATAAACCCATATTAATGGGAGGCCAGTGCATCCAAAACTGCGCATTGTCTTCAAGGTTCAGTTCCTAATTGGATGCATGATCTATACAACTTAGTAAATCATACAATTGATAGTACATTGTCCCTACACTCTAGTCTTAACTAGGTCTTTCTCAGAATCGCATGCATGAGTCTTTGATGAGGGAACCTTCAATTAACTGGAGTAACACTAGTTAATGCAATAGTTCTTCAACTGACTGTTAACTTGCTATTAGTTCCTCAAACATTTTGGAACTAATTTACCTGAAATTAACTCAATAAACTAAGTTATCTAATTACAACTCATACTTAACTCATCTTGGACCCCTATAAAATAGGGAGAACATATACATGACTTCAAAAAGACTTCCAAATCAAAATTCCTAAGATAATTAAGTTAATTAAACTTAATTAACTATTTACAAGTTGCCATGAGAATAGAGTTCGATTTTAATTCTCAGTTTAATTCAAGGACAAATTAAACTAGAATTTCTTGTTGCCATTTCTCAACACTCCCTCTCAACAAGAAAGGGATTATCAGCTACCGCGATCCTGTCTCTGTGAAACTCGAATTTACATCTTGAAAATTCCTTTGTCAAAATGCCGGGATCTTTGTCCTCCGTGGGAATGTACTCTAACAACATAATCCGCCTCAATACAAAATCTCTGAGATGATGATATCAGACATCAATATGCTTGGACCGATCATAAAAAACTGGATTTTCAGAGAGTTTGATACAACTCTGATTATTGTAATAAATCACAGTTGGATCCATCTATTGACCAAACAAACCAACCAAGATCTTTCTCATCCAGATGGCCTCACATGCTACATGACTTGTAGCCATGTATTCTGCCTCTGTCGAATTAAGTGTAGCCGATCTCTGTCTCTGATTGTACCAAGAAACTGTCACTGACCCAATACTGCAGATCCCTCTTGATGTGCTCTTCCAGTCGGATGGACTCACTGCCCAATCTGCATCGATGAAGCATTGAAGCTTCACTCCCTTTGACAGCCTATACCATAATCAATACTAAGAAGTGCCCCTAAGGTATCTCAACAAATGTTTTCCCACCTTCCAATACAGCTTGGTAGGCTTAACCATCGCTTGACTAAGTTGGTTAATTGCTTAGCACATATTTGGTCATGTGTTCCCAAATACATGAGTGAACCCACAAGCTTCCTGTAAACAGTGGCTTCCACTACTTCTCCTAAAGTAGCATCCTCCTTCCTCTAGTTACCTGCTAGAGGAGTCTTCATGGGTTTGCTACTCTCCATGCAGAATCTCCTGAGTATCTCATTGGCACACTTTCCCTGAGTCACAAACAACTCCCCATCTCCCTGCCATACCTCCATGCTAAGAAAGTAATGCATGAGCCCCATATCCTTCATCTCAAACTCTCTTGCAAGGTCCTCCTTGCAAGATTTGATTAGTTGATCGTCACTTGTCAGTATAAGATAATTTAAATAAAGTAAAATGATCAACAGTTTACCTTCCACCACTATGTGGTACAGGTTCGCATCCGCTTCACTCTTCGTGAAGCCCAACCTGGTGAACTAACTATCTATCCTAGTGTACCAAGCACGGGGTGTTTGCTCCAACCCATATGTACTGATAGTGCCAATATAGATTTGATTGATGAGTACCTTGCAACAAGAAAAAAGGTCTCATCATAGTCAATCCCCTCTACCTGTGAAAAGCCACGGGCCACAAATCTAGCCTTATTCTTCTCCACACTACCATCTACAACTTTCTTTACCTTGTAAATCCAACGGGATCTCACCACTGACTTGTCCTCCAATCTCAGGACCATATTCCAAACACTGTTATGAACTATGGAGAAATACTCCTCCACCATGGCATCAACCCAAACTGGCTGCTGCACTTCTTCCTTAAAGGCAGATGGCTCTGTCATAACACATTCACCGATAAGAGCCATTTATCCAGTGTACCTCTTAGGTGACCTCCTCTGTTTGTGCTGAGAAGTGGGTGCTCCCACATTCTCAAGTGCATCATCCAACAAGCTATCACCCTCTCCGGTGCATTTTCTTCCCTCTCTGGAAGACTCTACCTGAGTGGATGTCTCCACTCTCGGATCCTCTGCATGTGACTGCTACACATCAATATGAGGATCCTCAACCTTAGGAGCTAAAATCTCCTCATCCACATGTAGCTCAAGCTCCCTCTCAAGGGAAACTTGCATGGCCTTCTCCTCATCGAATCTAACATCCCTGTGAACCATTGTCATCCTACTGGTCGACATGTACACCCGATAGTTGTGAGGTGTATCAGTGTACCCCACAAATATCCCCAACTCTATTGTTGGCTCAAGCTTCTTCCATGCATCTTTGGTCACATGGAAATATAACGATGACCCAAAAATCCTAAAGTGACCAACATCTGGCCTCTTACCGAAATAAGCCTCCTCTGGTGTCTTCATCTCAAGTATCCAATGTGGGCTACAGTTCTGAACATAAATTGTTGTGTTGCATGCCTCAGCCCACAAGTGTAGTGGTAGGCCCTGATCATGCAACATTTCCCTTGCTGCCCCTACTATGCTTATGTTCTTCCTCTCGGCCACCTAATTCTGCTGAGGGTTATGGGGTGTCGTCAACTCCCGTTTAATCCCTTCCACTGCACAAAATTTCTTAAACTCGTTTGATACATACTCACCACCATTATCAATCCATAGAGATTTAACCTTCTTGCCCGACTCTTTCTCCACAAATTCTTTAAACTCACAAAACTTTTTGAAAGTTTGATCCTTTTTCTGCACGAAAAAACTCCAGCATTTACGAGAATAATCATCAACAAATATAACATAATACCTGTGTTTGGTCATGGATGTTGTCAAGGATGGTCCACACACATCTGAATGGACTCTCTCTAGAATAGCCTCAACTCGATTCTCTCTATCGTGAAAGGAAGACTTGGTGTATTTTCCCAAAGTACACCCTTTGCATGTATCAACTTGCTCAAGCGTACCTTTGGAAGACCGGTAGAGATGTGTTGCAATATCTTCAAACCCCCATGATGCAAGTGGCCCAATCGCCTATGCCACAACTCGCCAATGTCTCGGCTCTATTCCCTTTCTTCTTTTGAGCTCAAAGCAGCACACTCCTCTACCCCCAACTTATAGATATTCTTCACCTGAATCCCTATCTTCTTTACTTGACCCATGGCTATGTGTTGAAGGAACACCTTTCCTTTCGAGAAGATCACATCATAGCCTCTATCCTCAAGCATGGCAATGGATACCAAGTTCTTCTTCAACCCAGGTACATTGTTGGCTTGTTAGGGCTTGACCCAGGTTTAGAATTTAGCCAAACAATTTCCGAAACTACTGGCCCTTTCGGCAACATTCCGTAGTGCACGGACTGAGGTCTCACTCGAGGTAGTATGGGAGGGTGCTAGAACCAAGTTTCCACACCCTGGGGATGTCTTGATGAAGTCTGGGTAGTTCACGAACCAATCCTATGTGTTTGCGCTGCTCCGCGCAGCTGTCTGACCTTTGCGTAGCTCGATACAGAGCACGAAGAGGCGTTGTCTAGATCCTTTATCCTTATTGTGTTATTATCTTAACTTAATTATGTGGACCCAATATTCTCATCAATCATTCAACATTCATAAAAAGTGTGCATAATCATAAACTGTAAAGAGATGTAAAGATATAACAGAAGCATAAACACACAGATCTACGAGCAGATGCACAATATTTCAGAATCAACTTATCTTTTATTAAACCTCTGTTCAGTTACAGTCCCAACTCCGCCTTGCACACTCAGCTGTAGGGGTCCGCGCACACAGCTGCAGACTCTACCAAGCCTCTACGCACACAGCTGCAAAGCCTCTTCCTACTACTACAACCTGAGACTCGAACTACAGACTCAGAGTGAATTCCTTATTCAAAACCCATATATGACTTAAGATCAAGACTAAAAAACTGACTTCTACACTTAGAGCCTCGCTCTATTTATACATTCCCATGGTCCGCAGACCATGGGTAGGCCAACACATTCTATATTAAATTACAATATTTTAGGGCGGACAACCCTAGACTCTCGTGCTCCGTGCCCGCATTTTGCGGGGTCTTTACATTACATTGACCAAAACTCGGCTTTAAGCCCCAAAAACCCGCTATGGGGGGATCCGCTACCTAACAGGCCCCTAACACAATCATCGTGACTCGTCCCGAGTCACTCGGCTAGTGTGGAAATCCTTGCGCGAAGTCCATCCAACTATGCCTGTGTGTCGTGAAGGTCTGTAACTCCCCATGCTATCGTTGTCTGGATCTGCTCCCTTTCTGCTTCAGAATCATCTGCGTCTGACTTGATTCTCTACTTCAATGCTGGATTCTAGTACCTGTGTTTATAGTCCCGCACCTTTGTCCGACTTGTCGGGTCGTGAAGACTGTGCTTCGGTCAGTTAGTCAGATAGTCAACCCACCTATGTAGGGCTTCAGGCGATTGCCATTTACTCTTCCTAGGAAGGGCTCTCTGTTAAGTTTGACTCACTGGACTGTGCCTTCGTCTGTGACATCCTTTACCACATATGGTCCCAACTAATGCATTCTGAGTTTTCCATGAAATTTTTCGAACGTGCTGTCACACAGCAACACTAAATCGTTTACCTTGAATGTGTGCAACTTGATATGGCGATCGTGCTAAGCTTTCTCATGTTGTTTTTGTACCTATTGATGGAATCCTGCCAGAAACCATTCTTCCTCGAGTTCCTCCAATTGCGCGAGCCTCTCTTCCAAGGCCTCGTGGTCCGACATGCCTATCATTACTGCTATCCGCAAACTTGGTATGATGTATTCCATTGGCATGACTGCTTCTATGCCGTAGACTAACTTGAAAGGTGTCTGACCCGTGAATTTCTTGCACGTAGTTCTGTATGCCCATAATACAGCAGGCCCGAGTCCTAGTCGTTTCGCTACGCGTTACATACTTTGGTCAGCGCAATATCTAGAATCCTGTTGAATGCTTCTACTGTCCCATTAGCTTGTGGATGGTACAACGTACTTTGCTGGTGATACACCTGGAACTCCTCGGTGATTGCGTTGATAGTTTCATTTAGGAAGTGTGTTTCGCGGTCACTCATTAAAATTTTCAGGCATCCAAACCGTGTCAACACATTGTCGAAAAAAATTCGCGGTTGTGGCAGTCGTGCAGTCCTTAACCAACTGTGCTTCCACCCATCAAGTTAGGTACTCTGTTGCGGTGATGATGTAGCGCGCACCCATCTTCCTCTGAGGTTTGATTGGCCCCATAAAGTCTATTGCCCATTTTTCGAATGGTTGCAACGTCATCTGTGGATTGAGTGGCATCTCATCCCTTCGTGATGGTTTCCCAGTCCGTTGACATACATCGTAGGCCCGACAGTATGCTTTTGAATCTTGATGTAAGGTTGGCCACCATAGCCCAGTGCGAAGAATCTTCTGTGCCATCGCCCATCCTGCATAGTGTCCTCCTGCAGCCCCCCCATGTGCTTCTGCGAGGATCTGTCCTCATTCAAATTTAGGTACATATCTTCGTAATATCTCATCGTTTCCCATTTTGTAGAGGTGCCCCGCGATGACAGAAAAGTCCGCCGCATGTACCACCAATTCCTTCTTCTGTTGGACTGAATATTCTTGTGGCGTAGTCCCTGTGGTTAAGAAATGGATTATGTCTTCGAAGTGGCCATCCGCGACACGCACTGCATAGAGTTGTGCATCAAGTAGTCCTTCCTCCAAATTTTTTGGCTCCTCGCCGGTCTCAATTCGTGATAGGTGATCTGGTCCTGCATTTAGGCGTCCCAGCTTTACGATGACCTCGAAGTCATATTCTTGAAACAATAACAGCCATTTGCATATGCGCCCCCAACACAGGCTTGTTCACCAAGTATTTCAACGCGGAATGATTAGTATACATCTTGAAGTGCCCCCCAAGTAAATAGTGGCGGTATTTTTGGAGTGCGTATACCATTGCCAATCCTTCGCGCTCAGTGGTCGAATAGTTCTTTTTGGCTTTGGACAACCGCTGAATCGTGAACGCGATCGGGTGATCCACGCCTTCCACACCTTCCTGAGTAAGTACAATTCCCAACGCGATACACAATGCATCAACATGTACATGAAATTCGATGTCCCATTCTAGGAAGACCAAGATGGGAGCGGATGCCATTTTTTCCTTGAGAACATCCAATCTTTTCTTGCAATCATCATTCCAACAATATGTAGCATCCTTTTTCAACAACTGTTCCATTGGTTCTGTGATTTGTGCATAGCTCTTAATAAACTTTCTATAATAACTAGTGTGCCCCAACGTGGCGTGTAGTTGTTTGACACTTCGCGGTGCTTCCAGATTGAGAATAACAGCAATCTTCGCAGGGTCCACCATCAGGCCTTGTTTGCAGACCACATGGCCAAGCAGATTTCCAAAGGGGACAAGGAAGGTGCACTTCTTAAGATTCAACGCAATCTAGTGTCGTCGGCAAGTATCCAGCATCAACCATAAGCTCGCTATATGGTGTTTAACTAACCCAAATACAGTCCAATCATCCAGATAGACCTCTAAGAACTTGTGGATGTATTCCTTGAACGCGGCCACCACTACGCACGAAAATATCACTAGCGCATTCTTGAGTCCAAAGGCATAACAGTGTATTGAAAACAGCCCCATTCAATTGCGAAGGTTGTCTTACTCCTATCTTCCTGCGTGATCTTGATCTGATGGTACCTTGAGAAGCCATCTGTGAATGAGTAAGCTTCTTGTCCGCCAACATTCTCCAATACTTCATCTGTAAATGGTGTCGGGAATGGATCGTGAACACAGGCGTCGTTAAGCTTCCTGAGGTCCATGCAGATTCTAATTTCACCCTTCTGTTTTTTCTCCTGTACTACCATAGGACTCACCCAGTCGGATTCTTCCACTGGTTCAATAATTCTGGCTGCAAGCATTTTTTCTAATTCTTCGTGGACCTTTTCTTTATACTTTGGATTCAAACGGTAAGGTCACTGCTTAATTGGCTTCGCATCTGGTTTCAGAGTGATCTTCATCATCCCTAAATCGCCAATGATCCCCTTTAAGTCTGTGATTTTGGTCGAGAACAAATCTTGATATTCACGGAGTAACTCAGTGACCTTATCTACCGTAGCATCGTCCCAATAGTCCCCAAGCGTCACGTACTTTGGCTCCGCGTCTGTACCAATGTTTACCTACTTTTTTGATGTTAGGGTCCTCAATTGATGGTCCTCAAACTTCGCGACACCCTTCAAATTCTGGAATATTAATATTTCAGGGGTCGTCATCATCCTCCTCTGATTGTACGTTATAACATTCTAGGGCATTCCTTAACTGGGTCGTCCATGCTGGTTGAACTACTTCTCGTGGTTCCTGTGGTATTTTGAAGATGGTGGCTTTTATGGCTTGCAGTGCATCGTCAACAGTATCCGACCATCGGTCTTCAAATGTGAATGTTAACAAAAATCCCTCGTGCAAGACATCCCATTCGCCCGTACCATGTCGGAGTTTTGTCTCGGTATACCAATTCATGGGTATGACATCCAGGGTATGATAGAATAAGTGTACCCATTCAGGCTGAGGTTCTTCTCCATAGGCCTTGGTCCATTTTGCGAGGTGCGTGCGCGGGTCATCACATCCATCGTATTTATCTGCTAGCCATAGTTCTGGTTTCCCAAATCGTAGCCGCATCATCCTCCTACAGCCGCACCAGTTTTCAAAATTTCCTTGATGTGTTCCCCACCAACATGCAGGTGTCGCACGCAGCGCCCACTTCAATGCATCAAACTGTTGTTGTTCCAGTACTGCGCTCTCAAACTTGCTCAAGAATTCATCCACCACTGTTAGTCCATCATATGTTGGTAGATCTTGGGTCTGGGTTGTTACGCAATGCAGTGATCTAGTCATCATGTTGGAATTCAGTGTTTTCGCCTCGTTCAACCGATTGTGCCAGCTTTCGTCTTCTTTGTCTGAATCCGAGGTGCAGGAACATGCGCGCTCCTATGAGATCCTTGCATCTGCAGTCAGATTCACCAATCCTGATCTCGTGTAGTTATCTTGTAGATACAGTCCAGCTCATCGTCGTGCACAGGTTCAATGTAGCGTGCTCCTTCATTTGGGTCTAGCGGAACTACTATGCGTAGGGACTTTTTCTCGAATATCATATTTCGCTTCTTCAATTTGATGACTCCATTCATATTAGTCGCCCAGTCTTTTCCTAGCAACGCGGGATAAGGATTTCTTTCATCAACAATCTCTATCACCTCAAAGTCTGTTTGTGTGCTCGTGCCTTCAACATCAACTGTTACTCCTTGCAATCTCCCCATGGGAAAAATCTTCTGTTGGTTCGCCATTCGTAACTGAATAGGGGACCACTACAACGCGGGCCTGCCCATGCGTTCCCATGTCTGCTTTGGTAACACATTTGCCTCTGAACCTAGGTCTAGGATTACCTGGTCCATTTCATACTTGCCAATCTGCGTCGTTAATCTCATCTTCCTCCCAGTGCGCAATGCATGCTTTCCCAGTTTCCAGAATACACGCGGTTCCCCTGACCCTGCGCACCTAGTTATCAACTCCTGTAGTCCTTTAATCACCTTATTGTCGCACAACAATTTCATGCATGTCTCTAAAAAGATACTTAGCATAGAAGGATCCATTCCTGTCTCTGGTTGATCCTTACTAATTGAAGTAGAGGCCTCCGCGAAGCTATTCTTAGCTTCCATAAACGTCTCCTTTGCGCGTTCCAAATCAAACTCATGTTCCTTTGTAGGAGCCTTGCAAACCCATGTATCTTCCTCAGGCTGCTTCCTCTTATCCTCCCTTGTGGTCACGCCACTTATAAGCACCATATTCACATTTGGGTCCTCTTTGCGTGGTTCAGACCTCATCATTTGAACTTTTGAGTCAGAGTAGGCTGGAGTACCCCTTTCTCGCACCTTTGTGTGATCAGTGTAGGACAATCTACCATTTCATGATCAAACTACTCACAGTATGAACAAGATACTTTCGGCGGGTTGGTACAATCGCGAGCGTAGTGCCCTGGTCCTCCGCAATTGTAACAGGTTAACTGTCCGCAACCCCTTCCTGGTCCCATTCCTCCTCGTCCTCGACCTCACCCTTGAAATCCACTGCGCACCATTCCCACTGCTGGGTCGAGGGCTTGCGTTTCTGTCTACATTCGATAGGCTAGGGTCTGATCCATCATTAACTCGTAGCTCCGACAAGCACTCTCATCGTGGCCCACTGATCTACAAAAATTACAAAACAGTTGTTGGGGGCTCTGTATATACTTCTGCAACAAATGACAGTTATCCGTCATGTGCTTTCCTCCTATCTAACAGATAGCGCACCAAAGCATGGGTGCCGCACTCGGCCCTGCCTGTGCCTTTGGTCTCAATGGCATTGGCCCCCCTCCCGCCAAGTAGTTCGCAAATACTAGATAGTGGTCTTTGTCATGGCCCTGGCCTTTGCATTTTATGCACCACACTTCCTCATGCGCCTCCGGCTGTGGCGCCCTATCCTGCTTCAAACTCTGCATCTCCAAGCAAAGATTCTATAGTTGCGCATGGATCTGTTGGACTCCCAATCCCAGATCCTGTATCGGTGTTTCATGCAACCTCATCGTCATTTCCAACGCTTCGGCCTGGGTTGAAAGCTTCTGCTGCAACAGCGTCATCCTCAGGTGTGGTGTCAGCGAGGCCACGAACCATGCGCGGTGTTGCACATCTGTTAGCGTCATATTAGCGTCATGGATCACACTCTTTAGCCTCTGATCCAGATCCCAAGGGGTCTCACCTGGAAGCATCGCGATCTCTTTAAATCTGATGATTGACTGTGTCTCTGATTTCGGCCGGCTAAATAATCTGTTAAACGCATTCCGGATCTCTGTTATTCCTGCATTTTGGTAATCATTCGAGTGCTTGATATACCAAGTTAGCGCGCGATCCTACAGCGCGCTCACCAATGTTTCCTTCTTAATGTTGTCATCCGTGACCCCTTGTGCTTCCCACACTGCTCTTACCACGAACCAGAACTGATCCGGATCCTCATTCCCTACTCCTCTGAATACAGGTAGCTTGATCGCACTCGCCATGCTGAACCATGGGGGTGGTGGAGGTGGGGTGGGTGAAGATGGAGGTGAAGTAGGTGAAGCAGGTGATGGCATAAGTGGAGGTGATAACTGCGGAATGTGTTGCCTTATCAAACTGACCGCACTTCTCGGAGAAACCCGAGCGCGCTCTTCCTCGCTCTCTCGCGAAGGTGAAATTAAGGGACTGTTTCCTAATCCTTTGATACCTTTGTAGATATTTCTGCTCCGCGTCGTTCCAAACATTAATGTATTCGCATAACCCGCTTTTCACATAACAACATCTTAATCCAGGTATTCAGGGATTTAATGTACCTACCTCGTGGTCCCTTGAGAAAACGTCGTTTTGCTTCACTATAGCTCATGGTCATGTCTACTGCAAACTCAGTGATAAATCCCCCTATTATCTGTCAAGCCAATGGTCCACAGCTCGTGCAATCTTATCTTCTGATGCCTCTAGTCTACGCACTAACTCCGAAGTCCACACTATCGGTTGATCGAGCTTGTACCTTCCTTGGCTATTGGCTAACCTTGCGATCCAATCATATAGTTTAGAAGAGAAGGATGTGAAAAATATCTCATGGATTTCCTTATATACGTAGCGATCCAGCCACCTCTTCTCGGATATCTGCGGAGTTTTGTTTTCCTGTGTCATGAACTCGTGAAGCTTCTTGTCCAACGACTCTTCAATTTCCTTCTTTGTAGGATTCCAGTGTTCCGACATCAGACATCCCTTAGGCAGATCCTAGTCCTAGCAACGAAACCATTTATTGGCTTGTTGGGGCCTGACCCAAGTTCAGAAGTGATTTAGCGAAACAATTCCCGAAACTACCGGCCCTTTCGGCAACAATCCGCAGTGCGCGGACTGAGGTCTCACCCGAGGTAGTATGGGAGGGTGCTGGAACCAGGTTTTTATACCTTGGGGATGTCTTGATGAAGTCTGGGAAGTTTGCGAACCAATCCTGCGTGCTTGTGTTGCTCCGCGCAGCCGTCTGACCTTTGCGTAGCTCGGTACAGAGCACGAAGAGGGGTTGTCTAGATCCTTTATCCTTATTGTGTTATTATTATAGATCTTAACTTAATTATGTGGGCCCAACATTCTCATCAATCATTCAAAATTCATAACAAGTGCGTGCAATCATAAACTGTAAAGAGATGTAAAGATATAACAGAAGCATAAACACACAGATCTATGAGCAGATGCACAATATTTCAGAATCAACTTATCTTTTATTAAACCTATGTTCCGTTACAATCCCAACTCTGCCCTGCGCACTTAGCTGCAGGGGTCCGCGCACACAGCTACAGAATCTACCAAGCCTCTACGCACATAGCTACAGACTCTACCAGGCCTTTGCACACACAGCAAAAGAGCCTCTTCCTACAACTACAACCCGAGACTCGGACTTACAGACTCAGAGCAAATTCCTTATTCAAAACCCACATATGACTTAAGATCAAGACTAAAAAATTAACCTCTACACTTAGAGCCTCGCTCTATTTATACATTCCCATGGTCCACGGACCATGGGTAGGCCGACACATTCTATATTAAATTACAATATTTTAAGGCAGACAACCCTAGACTCTCGCACTCCGCGCTCGCACTTTGCGAGATCTTTACATTACATTGACCAAAACTCGGCTTTAAGCCCCAAAAACCTACTATGGGAGGATCCGCTGCCCAACACACATACATAACATTATTCAAGGTGAGTGGAGCCCCATTCTCCCTCTGAAAAGTAATCGTGCCCAATCCAGTAACACTATACTTCTCATCATCACCCATCTCGATATGCATTTGGATATCTTTCTCCTCCATGTCACTGAATAACTCTTTGTCACCAGTCATGTGGAATGAAGCTCCAATGTCTAAG
The DNA here is from genome assembly GCA_031772625.1 of Pinus tabuliformis. Classification (NCBI taxonomy): domain Eukaryota; kingdom Viridiplantae; phylum Streptophyta; class Pinopsida; order Pinales; family Pinaceae; genus Pinus; species Pinus tabuliformis. Next base: position 856,158,355 of record CM062816.1, read on the forward strand.
TACCATACACTTCCCATCATTGATGACACCATGCATGCAATGAGGGAAAAGTCCAATTCAAATTGAGAGGCCAAAGCCTCACCTTCCGCTCCTCCTAAGGACTTCTTCTTGGACTTCTTGAGTGGACAATTTGTAGCAAAATGGCCCAGCTCATGACAATGAAAGCACTTAACTTTCATCATGTCTTTCTTCTTACCTCCATGATAAGAATCTTATTTTGAATGGGAAGCTTTCCCTTTCCCCTTCTTCACCTTAATCGCTAAGGCATAGTTCTCTTCATCATCAGTCTTCGATGAACAACCATCCCTGGTGTTTCTCCTGATCTCCTCCTGAATCAAATCCGACCATAGTCATTCCCAATCTGGCAACTTCTCCCTACCATTGACAAAGTCTTGATAACTATGAAAACTCCTTGGGAGTCCTAGACTCACCATATCCTCCTCGACAACAATGATTCCAACACTTTCAAGTTCATCACGACATTGAGTGAACTTGGTCAAGTATTTGGAAATAGTCTCACCTTTCTTCATTTTGATTTTTCAAAGTTTTTCCTTTAGTGCCAATTTTCTTTGGTCATTGATGTTTTGATACAAGTCCTTCAATGTTTTCCACATAGCATGTGGAGTTTCCTTGCCATGGAGACTTGAGACAATGTGGTCTCGAACTCCCTCAAGGATTATCCACCTCGCCTTCACCACACACTTCTTCCATTCGGCCAAGTTCTGTGTATCCGATGCTACTGGCTTAGGGTCTTCTTGATCAATGAATTCCTTCAAGCCATTATATTCTAGCACAACCTCCATTCTGTCCCTCCAAGCTATAAAATATGAGCTACCTTCCAAGGCATACTCAAGCTGCAAACCGTAGAACGCCATCTGTCGATCCTGAAGTATGAAATGAAAATTCAAATTTCACCTGTAACCCTAAACTTTAAACTTCAAAATATCCTCTAGTATATTATTCTCAGTTCCGATACCATGTAGAAAATCTTGTAGATTCACAAGCCCATGCAATGTACTAAAGCACAGGACAAGAATCTACTTCTACTTTCATTCAGCAGAAACCAATAGATCGATGAAAACAATAATCGACAAGAGGAAGATAATCAAATACACATAACACAATAAATATCCGGGGAAAGCCACATCTCAAAACCCCACTATTTGTATTGAATATATCATAAATCCAGGACGATAATGAAATGCTTTCTCTCACAAGAACAATCCCAGCACTCGGTAAAATCAATCTCCAACTCACAAGAAAACTCTTGGCCAACACTTAGCCAAATCTCCTGCTCTCCAGGTCCCTATTTCCTTGCGCAATTCCTATGGATTATCAACCCATATTAATGGGAGGCCAGTGCATCCAAAGCTGCGCAATCCCTTCAAGGTTCAGTTCCTGATTGCATGCATGATCTATACAACTCAATAAATCATACAATTGATAGTACATTGTCCCTGCACTCTAGTCTCAACTTGGTCTTTCTCAGAATCGACATGCATGAGTTTCTGATGAGGGAATCTTCATTTAACTGGAGTAGCACTAATCAATGCATTAGTGCACCAACTGACTGTTAACTCACTATTAGTTCTTCAAACAGTTTGGAGCTAATTTAACTTAACTTAACTTAGTAAACTGAGTTATCTAATTACAACTCATACTTAACTCATCTTGGACCCCTATAAAATAGGAAGAACATATACATGAATTCAGAAAGACTTCCAACTCGAAATTCCTAAGCTAATTAAGTTAATTAAACTTAATTAACTATTTGCAAGTTGCTATGAGAAGAGAATTTGATTTTTAATTCTCAGTTTAATTCAAGGAAAAATTAAACTGGAATTTCTTGTTGCCATTTCTCAACATTTTGCTAGAGATATAGGCTCTCATTCTTCCTATAGGAACCACATTCCCAATGGTGTATTTGTATTGTGATGTGATATGAAAAGGTTGTGAATCTAGGCATCAATTATGTAATCAAGGGGATGTTTCATTTTGGGACCTCCAACATGAAATAATGGATCTAAGGATTAGACGCATGGGTTTTGTCAACAGAGAGAAAGTAGGTTGTGAAGCACCATAAACATTGGTTCAAGAACTGGACACAACCATTGACACTAAAGTCATATGTATGAGTGGAAATGGGGAATGGTTTATTTCTAACAGGAGGAAGGTGGAGTTGTTGGAGGATATCAATGAATCTCTCCACCACAAGATCATTGCATGTGACACCCAATAGAGCAAAGCATATGTAATTCAATGAATAATGTGTTTTATAATAGTTACCAAGTTGGTTAAGCTACAATCCTGGGCTATAGGAATCAAAAGTGGAAAATGTTGATAGATTCTTGGTATGTTGAGCTCGAAGATGGAAGAGAAAATGCAACTTGAGAGTGGCAAGGGAGAAAATCATTGATGGTGTTGAAGGTGGAATAATTGATGATGGTTTGTTGTTAATGGCCACATAGGACGAAGACTTATGTAAACAACTAAGGTTCAAAATTTGTGATTGAATGCCATAGAAAATATAAATGGACTAAGTTTAAATGTGAGAAAATTTCATGTAAATGACTTATATTTAATCATCAGAGTGCATTTTAGAGGGTTATGGTCATAAGATTCATTGTCTATTGGGATGAAATGCATATCGATCGTTGAGTGACAAAGTTAAATGTTGCATGTATTGGTTGTGCCAATTTCAAGTAAGATAAGGTAGTTGGCAAGAGGAATCAAAGGTAATGGTGGTCGCGATAAAGGAAAATGGTGTCCATTAAATAGACACAAGCTCTATTAATAAGAGATTGCATGGATCTTTTGAGTGCAATTAATGTTATAATTCCACATCAAGATATGGATCAATAAAGCTAGAGATAGAGTGTGAGAGTTTTTTTATAGATGATAAAATGGAGATGGAATCAATAAGTGTTGAAGTTCAGTGAAGGAGCAAGCATGTGATGAAAGTGGCAATTGTGTGATGACACCATTGTTGAGTGAACAACTCAAGGGTTTCTAATCCAAGTTGAAATCCTACTATAGGCAAGTGTATTCCTCATGGAAATTGTAAGACTTGTTGTTCAAGCATACATGTTGTGCAAAAGAATGTAACGAACCGAGTTGTGGAATGGACCACTTAGATAGGTATGGCGGTGGAAAGAGTACTAACATGCTAGCCTGAAGTCAGTTGTTGTAGGACCTGAAGACTTTGATTAGGCATACATGTACTATGGTGGCTCATAGAATTATCAAATTGTGGAATGGACCACTTCAATAGGTATTAGGGTGGTAACTGTATTAGTATCCTAGCTTGAGGGTTGGGGGGGGGAGATGTGAGACGGTTGATGAACCATTTACGGTGAAAAGGTGTCCTAGATAACTGGTGGATACAACAACTAGTTATCCATGTATTCTAGTATATGGTAATTTTTTTATATGGACATCAATAGAGAGTGGGACCAAGTTAATCTCCTCGTGTCAAGTTTAAAAGGGGGATTTTTAGGGTGGTTCAAGTAAACTTAATTTAGTCAATTTATCGATAGTTTTAAAGCTTCAGGTTTATGAGAACTCATGGTTTTTCCCATGGAATTCATCTCTAATGTAGCCTATTTAAAGTTGGAAAGACTCCAAGTAAATTCATCTTGGTGACTAGTGGTATCCAAGCAATAGTTCCTTTAGACACCACCACTTCTCTTGATTTCATGATCCTAGCATCTATGAAGGTTTATATTTGTCCCCAACATTGTTTTTTTTCATTAATAACTGAAGCTAAGTTTTATAATTGCAAACAAGTATGCCTTATAACTACTAAATTCATTTGCTTAGCATGTTTTCTGCACTTAAGATTTCGATTATAAGTTTAATATTCTTAATCTTTATGATGTGTTTCTTTTATTCTTCTATTACACTCCCTCATTTACTTATTGTCTATCATAATGGAGAGCATTGCTTGAAGATTGATCAATTTAGAGTATTTTCCATAGGTATTAAAAGTAATCAAATTTAGATCTCACCAACTACTTGAGTATATTGGTGCCTTAACATTGCTCCTTTCTCATAAACATCTCAAAAAACAATATATACATTAAATATAAAGTAGCTAAATAAATAAATAAAGGTTATACTCAAGATATTTCAAAACATGGTTAAATAGATAATTTTCAAAAGTGTAACCTATATGCCAAAATGATATTTTCCATAACTTAAAAATGAAATTGACTTTTGTGACTAAGCTTCCACTCCAATGGTTTCTTTCATTATTTTCTTTTTCAGCATAAATATTAAATCCCAATGATGTAGAATGATGTAGTTATAATATAGTTCTACACGTTCACCTTGAATTTGAGATTAAGGGATGATGGTGAATTTGGTTGGAGGCATAGACTACAAAAGAGTTATCATATTTGGAGTAGGTTGTTTAGTTATGACCAAACTGTATTACATTCAAATTGTTAAGAGCACATACAATGATCCAAAAGCTCCTTTCGGATGTTAGTCAAGTTTTCTTATCAACATATGATAGTTATATTTGGAGACTTTATTTTATGCAGCTCGTAGTCAACTTGTCACAAAGTAGCACAAGGAGAGTTTTATTTCTACATAGTATTTCTATTTAGGAAGGTGGTCCTATCCATAATGTTGACATAATATCTCCTAAAGTCTTCAAATAGAATATTTGAATATTTTTCAAAACCTAAGGTTTTGAAATGTCGAGATGTGTAAAAGACTTTGTGCACCATTACAACATTATAAAATTTGTACGAAAACTATTGAATTTATTGTCTGAAGAATGTCTTCATTGGATTGATTGCTTTTTGGATATGCAATGAGATTCATTCAATGACTCATCTAGTTTGTAGGAAATATTGATAAAGTTAGGGATGATTAATGGAATTTGGGTCATCTTCCTTCAATATAATAATTTATCATAAAGTTACTTAAATATTATAAGTAAAGGATTTCTTTTCCAGCTTTATTAAAGAGTTTTTTCATAGAGTGTTTCTTGGAAGAGGCTTATTGAGCGAAAAAATCAATAATTATATTTTATGTTTAACTTAATTATTTACCATTTTTATTAAAACTATTTATCAATTTTCCTGTGTCTTAATCAATTTAAATATAAAATAAAATTATATTATTTTTAAAGAGATTAAAATGTAATTTAAAAATTAAAAAAAGGCCAAAACAATTTTAAATATGTTGTATTTTGACATTTTAATCAAATTCATTCAACATTTTACACTTTTTAATTTTTAAATTTTTTCCAATTTTTATTTATTATTTTAAATTAGGAATGGTGTAGAGGAATCTAATAAAAAAATATAATAAATTATTATTCTTATTGTAAAAATTATATTATAATAAGTTATTAATATTAAAAAAATAATGTTAAAATTAATAATAATAAAATACTCGGACATGTGAAAAATGGTTATCTAATTTCTTTCCTAATAAGTAATAAAAAAATTATTAAAAAAAAATTATTTAATCCTAATAATATTATACTGGTTTCCTATAACAATATCACTTCCATCAAACGAGTAACCAACTCTTTATAAACTAGACTTAATCTTTCCTTCACTATGTAATTCTAGTATCTGATTGAAGCAAATTGAAATGCTAATTGTGAACATAAGTACGTTGAAATTGAGAACCCTTATCGAAATGAATATATAGTTTTTTCTAATTTAAAATTAAAATTAATTGTGATATAAAAAAATATTTTTTATCTTAATTTTTTTAAATGTAAAATTATATTTCTGAGTTAATGTTTAAAAAAAATGAAAATGCTATTAGAGAATAAAAACAAAAATTACCATTATTTTAACATTAATTGTGTGAAGTTAAAAAAGAATTTCCATATTGTATATATTAAAATTGTATGCATAATGTATATATTAAAATTGTATGTATAAAAAGGTTTAAAATATATATAGAATTAATATATAAAAGCATTTGTTTAAATGCATAGTAAGGAGAGATAAGAAAGTTTTTTTTTAAAAGTAGTAAATAACTTGTGTAATAAATTTTTTATTAATTTTATTTTCTTATTAATTTAATAATTTTATTAGGAAATTGTAAAATATATATAAGGATTTGTTAGGAATATGTTCATCGGTTACATTTAAAGAAGGATGATAACTAATAATGTGGATAAATTATGCATAGGTGATAGTTATATGTGATTGGAGAGTATGAGGGAAACGAGGACAAAAAGGGAGGACCTAGGGTTTTAAGTGGCAAGAAGAGGTGTGTCTCATTCATTGACTCACTAAAGATTCCATCACTAAGGAGAATTTTTTGCACGAAGAGTAAAGGATGTGGAGGAAAAGGCATTCCTAAGTTATTTTTACAACCCAAAATAATATCTCACAAATATAGTGACATAGATTGGCTCTTCTTGGGTGGATGCAAGCATATGTATAGTCAGGATTACTACACTATAAGATGCTTCTCACTTTTCCTCTTGGAATTGTAGATAATGATATGGTCTACAATGGAGCGCCTTGCTCTCTCAGTTCTTAAAGTATGATTTTATTTCCATGGATTACTTCCTTCAATTCAAGTTGTGTTGTGAATGAGTGGATGATGATTCTAGCTCTTGATCAAAATTTTCCACTTCATTGTTGAGATCCAAAAATTATGAAATTTGTAGGTGATAAGGCTGATTCCTTCCGTTGGTTGGATGATGAAACCATAGTACAAGATGAGATTCCTTGGATTGTAATCTAGACAACTTTACCAAGAGGTCTTCTGGAAGAGATTGTTCTTGAGTTGGGTACACATGCCTAGTCTCAAGTGGTGGATTATGAATATTTCTCATTTTGTTGTTATTTTTGCAATGCTCGTGGACATTTATTCCATGAATTCCCTAAGAAAATCATGGGAAAAGTAGAGGCAAATTTAGTAACAAAAAACTTGGAACACTCAACCTAGTTCAAGTGGGGTGGAAAGTTCCTAGAAGAATCCTTTGACTAAGGGATATTTTGTAAAACTTAGTCCATGGAAGATGCATGAGGATGCCGGTGCAAAGATTGAAGGGGAAAGCATACGTGATGGTTGTTTAAACGTAGATTTAGGGGTTCAAACCACATATTTTGTATTTGAAATGGTTTATGAGTAAAAGGGAGTTTTGTTAAAGATATCAATAGATACACAATCTCAAGTACACTTAGAAAATATATCATCTTCACTCTCTTGTCAATAGTTTTCATCCCACAAGGGGAGACTCATTTAATGATCGTCGTGTTATGAAGTACTATGTAAACCATGAGATTCAAGGTTCAAATCCCTGTTGGTCAAGCCAACCAAAAAAAAAGGTGTTAGTGGGTCTCAGTCGTGAGTGATTTATCTAATATATAGGTTGGTTGTTGAGGTGAATGTTCAAATAGACATTAACAAAGTGGGAAAGGATGATCAAGATAGAATTCATGTATTGGGTATATTCACTCTTTGTGAATCTTCCTCTGTTTGTTGGAGAGTAATTAATGTTCATATCAATTCCCTCTTCATTAGTTGGCCTTTGTGGGACTAATTTTATTCTGCACTGAAGGGTGGAATGCCCACCTTCTTTAGCCCAACATTCAATATTATGAGTCGAGGCATTGATTCATTTATCAATATCTTTGTCAAATGATGGAAAATGTTATCTCCTTTCTATTGGTTTCTATAATTATCAAAAAATTTATTGTTCCAAAGTTGTTGCATGTAGGGTTTTGGTTTCCAGTGATAGACAATAAATCTCTCTACCAATGTCCAATCCTTTCTTCTTGTTCAGATTTTCTTATACTAAATCTTGAGTCTTTAGCCTTAGAGGCACCAAGAATGAAAATCCACTTAAAATAGCATGGACCTTAATGATCTTTTAATATTTTCATCACTAAGTCTTAAAGCTCTTCCTAGAGTCTATGAAGCATAATTAATACAAGTAGTAGTTGTATTGGACAAGATGTATAGCCCATTTCCTTTATGATGAGAGGAACTTTAAAATCTTTTTATTTTTTTGGATAATAGTATTTTGAACTATTTATTTCTATTTGGTTTGAAGATATGCTTAGATGGATTTCATGATGGAATGATCGTGTCAAGATATCTTAATAGTCTTGTAGAAAAAAATTTTGATGAAATGTATGATCCTCCTCCTAATTTTTAGATTACACAAACTTGTAGGCTTGACATATTTTGTAGACCCTTAAGATATTATAATTTTCTTCTAGTTTCTTTCTCCATAGAGCTTATCAATTAATGGACAATAATACACTTTTTCCTTGGAAGAAAAAGGTGATAGTTGTATATACTATGATAGTTATCACCATCTTCCCCATGTATAGGTTGAGGTGTTTGAGATCTTCAACTAAAAAATTGTTAACTCAATGTCTACTTTAGGTTATGAATGCTTTGGTTAATTTATGAGGTTGACAATGGAAATATTTAGAGTTAATATGAATGAATGACAAAAAATCTAGTTTTCTAGGAGGTCATGAACTTCTTCTATGAAACCCTTACTGATTTAACTAGTGGGAGACAAAAATGTAAGCAAAATTTCACATTTTTTCCTTTAAGTTTTATAACCCACTCAACAAAGATGTGTAGCATATCTAGCCACCCTCATGCAATGGTGGAATGTTGGGCTACTTAAAATTTCCTTCAACCAACTTAATTTTCATTCTATAATGTTGTATTCTTCTTTGTTGTGCTTTAAATAAATTAATGCATACAACATGAAAAGTAGGCTTATGTAATTATCATCAAAAAATTGTGCAATTTTCAATATAACATTCACAATTAGTACTACAGATTATTCACACAACATAATATCATTTTAATTTATAATTTACCTAGCATTAACACACTATAAAGACAAAACCCATGATATGTAGAATAGTAACTGACAAGGTGTTATGTTAAGGAACTCCTTGTGTGAAGGTCATTGGTTTGAAACCTCATGGATACAAAAATCCAAACATGTTATGCATTCATGTGGCCCAAGCCAAGTGTAATCCCTTGGTGATTTTAATGACTTAGTTTCCCTTGGGTCACCGTTTATTTACTAAAGGCTAGTTGTGCAATCCATGAGCAAACTAGTAGACCAAAAAAAAATCACTATAAAAATAATAGACCATAACACTTGTCTTTTGAAAATAAGACACGAAATGGAAACATATTTTGTGTGTTACACCCAACCATAGGCAATGTTGCACTGAATCATTCTAAACTTGGCCACCCCTAAGTTGAGGCTATGAGTTCACAAGGATAGATACCTATAGCTAGCTCTAGTACTCAGATGCCTATCCCAATTCCCAAGCTATTATATATGTCCACTCTCACCACAACCGCATATCACTCCCTTTATTTCCTCTTCAGCCTAGACAACCTAAAGAAGGGGATGATCTCCTTTTTTGCAATGTATTCCTTTAGGATATCCCACCTCTTATTTTAAGTGCACCACACATTGGTTAGCAAAGATCACTACTAGAAACTCAAGGCACTCTCATTTATGATTAATTTTCCTCAACTGCAATATTTTTTCATCCATAGAAGCAAAATTCCTCACAAAAATTCCTTTTCCATAATTCCATTACAGCCATAGCATGGTAGCTTGGCATTCTGACCAAGTTCCCCACAAAATGATGAATAATTTATCCTCCAAAAATAAAAAACCATGGGTTATATTTTCATTCCCACAACTAACCATGTGGCTCCCTAAGAAGCTCATATAACTAGCTTGCAACCCATCACAAGATTAGCTTGTATGACATAGGATGACATCAAAAAAGACTTTAGACTATGAATTAAAATATTATAATTTGGCTTCCCTTTTAACCCCTAAGCCCCCTTGCTTTTCTCCCTTATAGAATCATAGCCCCCATGTTATTTCTTTTTTCATGTGTAGTTAGTGATATAAATTTATTTATTAATTTTCAATATACATTAATAGCATATTACATTGCTTGGCCTTCAACCATCCATCAAATACACAATATACATTTCTAATATGGAAATCAAAACCATAATATTACATGATTAATGAAAAAAAGCATTAACTTTATTTTCAAAAACTTAAAATATCTAATATAACTCAACATCCATCCAAAAATGATTCCAAACACCTCCCTTTCTACCATATATACATCCACATTCTCTTAACGTTAGAATATATCTTAAAGAAATTTTATATTTTCAAAATAAAAAAATTTATCATGGATTTCCATCTCATCAATATTCATATAATTAAAATATATATATATATATATATATATATATATATATATATATATCTATCAAGAAAAGAAAATTAAAAAAAATAATAATAACAAATAATTCAATTTTCTACGTAATATTTTTTTTACACGTTATCTAAATTTATCATACAATTATGTTTTACTTTCCATGGCAATTACAAAATTTCCATGGCCACAAATTCACTATAAAAGTGTCATTACTACTATTACAACCACATTAAAAATATTAATGTGGTTGATATAGTGGAAGGCTTTATAAATATAACAAAAAAAACTATTGCAACAAAAAACTATTGCAACACGAAAAATGCCTTACCAATGTACACATTTACCTATTAACCATGTATAAAAAGGTTATGGGTCAACTTTAACTTGAGAAAAAAAAAAAGGAATTGCACATCTTATTGTAAAATGGACCATTTTGTTCAATCAATTTCACTTATATATTAATTTCCATATTTAATTGGAATATGAACTCATTAGAATTGGAATAATCTCAAATTCGTGGGAAATCTATGGGCGGAGAGCCATGTGACACGAATCTAATTTAATTTGAGAAAGAAAAAAAAGAATTACACATCTAATTGTAAAATGGACCATTTTGTTAAATAAAATTTGCTTATATATTAATCTCCTCTTCTAATTAGAATATGAACTTATTAGAATTCGAATAATCTCAAATCCCTAAGAAATTGGTGGGCAAGCATGAATCTAATTTTTTTAATTTATTAAAAGTCAATACCACCTAACAAACTATATAACACACTACAATAGTTGATAAGCATTAAGACTGAGCATATGCTAACCATATTCCCTTCAAAATCAATCTAGGTTGTCAATTAAAAAATAAAAATAAAAAGTCAACAAATCGTCATTCATCTTAAGTTGAAATAAGAAGACTTCGGCAATAAAAAAATTAAACAATAAATTCAATTAGTCTTACTTTCTATGACAATTATAAACTTTCTAATAACAAATAATTTACCATAAAAATATTATTACCGTAAAAAAAATAAAAATAATTTGGATTAATTTACCATAAAAAAAATTTGGTTTTGTAAAATTTCATAAAAGTATGATAATTTAAATTTTATTGATATTAATCAATAAATTGGTAGGTAATAAAAGATCAGCCAGTCCTTTTTATAATTGACAAAAACCTTTAAAACCAAGGGTGCTGTTCAAACCGACATAGATTATATACTCCACAAAACTTGATTTTATGTACATATCCACAAATTCAACCAGGGGAAAAAATCACCTTCAAACATTTCATTCTCCATCATGCTGCATCCGTGTATGTAACAAATCTCTAACATATTAAAAAAATGGCCGTAAGACATCGCAATGCTGAATATAGGTATGGAACAATCTCGATCAAATAACTGATAATTGGGCTCAAAGAATAATCTGCGATTGACTCGCTTAAACCCTGCGAACAGCGAGAAACATTCAAGAGGGTGTAGGTGCGTATTGTCAGCCATGAATCACATCAAATTCTGTTAAGATGTGACCACATATTCCTTCTTTCAATGTCAAGCGAAGTTGGACAACAAAAACGTTAATGGTATTTGTGGACACCTTCCAAATTCTTCTTACTCTAACAAATTTTATGTTGAAATTTATGATGTCCTGAACCAGGTTTTCATTAATTTGAATTTTAGGTCCGAGTGCAAGTTTGATATTTTTAAAGATAGTTTGGAAAAAAAAATAAAATTTTATTTAATTTTATTTCCTCATCGAATTTTGGGTCAAATAAATTGTTTAATTGTAATTTTAAATGTGTAAAAATATCCATTTACATACAGGGCATTCTAACCAAGTTTTTTTTATGTAATGATGGATAATTTCTTTTTGAAAAATAAAAACCATGGGTTATATTTGCATATCTACAACTAACTAACCATGTGGCTACCTACGAAGCCCATATAATTTATTGGCAGCCGATCACAAGATTAGTTAGTATGACATAGGATGACATAAACATAGACTTTTCAGTGTTCACTATGTCTCTTATGGAATCATAGCTTTCACATTATGTCTTTCATGTGTAGTTGGTGATGTATTTTTGTTATTAATTTTCAATATACATTAACTACATATGTTGAAATTTATGATGTCCTGAACCAGGTTTTCATTAATTTGAATTTTAGGTCCGAGTGCAAGTTTGATATTTTTAAAGATAGTTTGGAAAAAAAATAAAATCTTATTTAATTTTATTTCCTCATCGAATTTTATAAATTGTTTAATTGTAATTTTAAATGTGTAAAAAAATCCATTTACATACAGGGCATTCTAACCAAGTTTTTTTTATGTAATGATGGATAATTTCTTTTTGAAAAATAAAAACCATGGGTTATATTTGCATATCTACAACTAAATAACCATGTGGCTACCTAAAAAGCCCATATAATTCATTGGCAACCCATCACAAGATTAGTTAGTATGACATAGGATGACATAAACATAGACTTTTCACTACGTTTCTTATGAAATCATAGCCTCCATGTATGTCTTTCATGTGTAGTTGGTGATGTATTTTTGTTATTAATTTTCAATATACATTAATTACATATTACAATGTTTCGCCCTCAACCATTCATTATACACACAATATACATTTCTAATATAAAAATCAACACCATGATATTACATTATGAACAAATTAATGCAATGACTTTATTTGCTAGAACTTAAAATATCCAAATATAATTTAACATTCAAAAAGAATATCCAAACACTCTCCTTTCTACAATGTATCTATCCCTATTCCCTTGACACTAAGATAGATCTTTAAATAAAAAAATTATATTTTCAAAATTAAAAATCTTATCATTTCCTTTCATCACTATTAATATAAAAAAATTATATAAAATAAAAATTAATAAATAAAAATTAATTCAATTTACTGCATATCATTTTTGTATATCTATGTCAATTTCTTATTTACATATACATCTTATTTTCCATGACAATTACAAACTTTCCAATGGCCAATAATTAGCTATAAAATGATATTTTCATTGAAAAAAAATTAAGCAATAAATTATGTTTTGTCAAATTCAATTACAGTATCAAAATTAAAATTTTAATAAATAAGTAATGAAAGATCAGCCTGTCCTTTTTATAATCATCACTTCAGAGAATTTCTACTCCTTGTCCCAAAAACACAATAAAAATCAATGGTGGTATTCAGACAGATATAGATTATATACCTACAAACCTCTCTCTGTATATAATAACCACAAATTCAACCATGGGAAAAATCACCTTCAAACATTTCATTCTCCACCATGCTGCATCCATGTATGTAACAAATATCTAACCTGTTAAAAAATTGGACTTCGCAATGCTGAAAGTAGATATCGAACAAGCTTAATCAAAATAACTGACAATTGGGTTCTTCTCGATTAAATCCTGCAAACAGGCAGACACATTCAACAGGATTGCATTTATCTAGGTGCATATAGTCAACTATGAATCACATCAAAATCTGTTGAGATTAGACCACATATTCCTTCTTTCGATGTCATAGCCAAGTTGGACGACAGACACGTTAATGGTTTTTGTGGACATCTTCCAAATTCTTTCTACTCTCACAAAATCTATTTTGAAATTTATGATGTCCTGAACCAGGTTTTCATTAATTTGAATTTTAGGTCTGAGTGAGAGTTTGAGATTGGTTTAGGTAGGGTTTAAATCTCAGGAAGATTGATTGACATTAGGAATGATATTTTATAAGTGGACGGATTTTCGTTTTAATATTAAAATCAATTTGAGTGTATATTTAGAGTAAGGATAATCATCGCTAGTTGTTATTAGATTCCTTAAATTTGTTGATTGATACAAATTGATTCATCATTATTATTCAAAAAACCACTTGTTCTATAATTACTATTTATATATACTAAAAAAAATTCAAAATTGATTCATCATTATTATTCAAAAAACCACTTGTTCTATAATTACTATTTATATATACTAAAAAAAATTCAAAATTAATGAAACTTTTAATTACTATCTATTATATAAAATCAAAATTAATGAAACTTTTATAAATTAATGAAACTTTTCATAAATATTATTGCACTTTTAAATCCATACCGTACACGACATGTAAACCCATACCATCCTTTCTTTGAAATTTCACCAACTTTCTTATAAAAGCAATTGCAAAATTAACTTGTTCAGTATCTTTCCTACCTTGACAGCAACCAACCGAAGGGAAGACACGAATCGGTTTCTCTACCAACAATGATAAACAATAGTTTTATCAACATCCCGATTAATCTGCAACGGATTTATAATCAAGCAATCTCGCCCGCTTGAAATTGGGCGTTTAACGTCCCAAAGAAGATTAAAAAAGCTGCTTAGCGCGAACACGACGTGCTGCCAGCAGACAAGACAAATGCAGAATTGACCCAACAACCACTCTTCCAACTAACAGGAACCGATGTCCAATGGAATGACAAAAAGTCCCAAGTTTTCGTAATCTCTGCTATAAGAGAGTCAATGCCTGTCAAAATCCAGAGCTCTGAAACACGCCATTTTTAGGTCGGCTGTCCTCAGTGCACTATCGCACACTGTCAACGCCTGAAACCCAACGTTGTACTTGTTTCTGACAAAGCATAGAAAGTAGGAAACCCGTTTCCATTGGGCTTTTTCTGGGGTTGTTGGCTGCCTCCTGCAACGCCTGTAGAAACCCTTTTCCCACTGGAGCTTTTGCTGGGTTGTTAGATGGTCCCTGCAACCCCGGTACATAGCAAGGCAACAAATAATTGGTTTATCATTGGTTTGTCATAGTAGGGTTGTATGGTTTGTCATAGTAGGGTTGTATATGTTTATTGTTGGATTGTTATAGTAGGGTTGTATGGTTTGTCATAGTAGGGTTGTGTATGTTTACTGTTGGATCATTCTAGGGTTGTATATATTTATGGTTGGATAATGTATATGTTTATTGTTGCATAATGTATTTATTGAAATCCATTGTGGATGGCGCATTTACTGCTTAGTGACATGGTAGTTATTTTCTGTGGATTGTTAGCTGGTCATATATGCCCACTTTTAAATATTAATCTGTCAATGTACATTAAATGAGCCAAGACTGTATATGCCCACTTTTAAATATTGGCAACCCAATTATCCAATAATAAACGTATATGACCCCACTCATTTAATACTTATTGACAAACTATATATTTATTACAGTCCCTACCAACCCTCTACAACTTTGTACAACTTGAGAGTCTTAATGAGTACTTGTGAAGAAACAATTCTAAGTCAGAGCTGTACTGCTCTCATGGGGTAGGGGGTAGGTAAGTAGGTTAGGAACCAGACAAATTAAGGCCACTGGCCACCTCCTTGCTTTTCTTTTCTCTGGGTTTGCCGTTGTTAATTAGGATACCCAATCACAATTACGCTGTATCCAAGTTCACGTCAGCAGGACCTCAGCAAAACGAGGGATCTGCTTACCGACATCAACGTACCACGGTTCACCAATTCCACCCAATTTTTCTATCTGGGTTACGTTGGTTGGTGGGTTCATTGTGGGAGTAATATCAATTCTTCAATCACTTTTGAGAATGATTCCACTGCGCAATTTTCAAATTCGATTAGTTGATTTGCAGTGAAGTCTATCTGCAACGTGGAGCCAAAACATGGCTTTAGTTTGTTACAGAAGTTACAATATCGATTGGTTGATTTGCAGTGAAGTCGATCGACCATTGAGAGCCAAACAGTGTTTTTACTTCATAGAGAACTTCAAATATTTAATTTATGCTGGTTGGTTAATAACCTCCCAACCAATAACGGACCAGTTTCTATATTCATAGATGGGTTGATCTGTCTGTAACAAATAGTTTAAATGACTTGTTTTCTATGATTGTATATTGGTGGAGTGGTAACCTTATAACCAACCATTTTGAAGGAGAATACAATTTTAAATATGAATATTAGTTATTAAGATATATTTAGTTTATCTAGATTTAATTTATCTATCTATTTAATTGATATTAATCAAGATAGTTTTATTTTAACCATGAAATCTATAGAGCAGTGAGAGATCAATGCAAATTTTTTTCTAAAATATAAAATTTGAAAAAAATATATATCAAGAAATATCTATATATATAAAAGTTTAAATTGTATTTTTGAGTATTTTATTATTATTAATATTTTATGTTAAAAATTGAACGAATTACACTTTGCATTGAAATTTTATATATATATTATCTCTTTTGCTCTCTCTCAATTGGGGTTATCTTCCAAGTAGGGGAGGAAAGATTGGAATTCTCCCCACTGAGGTTCAATTCTCTCAAGTGATGATGGATGTCAATAGTATTGACAATATATGTATATTCCTCCTATAGAATAGATGACATTGTACCTATGACAAAAAGTTGATATAAAATTATATTATTTAACATAGATATCTAAATATTTTATTTATAATTTGATTGAAAATGAAATATTTTACCACCTTTATTTTATATTGATTGTAATATTATCAATTTAAACACAATAAACATAATATTATAGATGTTTTATATTGTTTTTAACTAAAACTAACGAAATATATATAATCATTTTTATTTATATTATAATTATAATTATTATTTTAATTATATATTAACATTAAACACTAATAAAATTAATTTTTTTATTCATTAAATATACAAAATTTATAATTAATTAAAAATGTTCAAAATATTAGTATAACAAATACTTCTTCCAAAAACACCCATTTATTTAATCAAATTCCAAACAAAACTCACTTTAAAAAAATAAAAATAAAAAATAAAAAGTGTATTCTCTTATTAACTTTATTTGGTGTGACATGATGGTTGATTATATTAAACTTAATATATTTAAAAGTTGATGAGACATTGTATTTGGATTCTTGTGAGATGTGATGATTAATTTATTCGGTATGACATGACGGTTGATTTTATCAAATTTAATATATTTAAAGATTGATGAGAAATTGTATTTGGATTCTTGTGAGGTGTGATAATTACTTTAGGATACTTCTTTCTTTGTGTGTGGTTAATTTAGAAAAAAATAATTGTTTTTAATGATTTTATTTAATGTGATATTATTCTTATTTTATCAAAATTGATATAGGAAATATTTAATTAACAATTTTATATATGTTTTTGTCGAAATTTAATAATTAATTTAGAATATTTATTTTTGTGTTGAGAACATTATTGATATTTATAAATATTTTTGATGGATAACTAATAAATTGTATGAATAACTTATATATATAAACATTTATTATGTTCATATTGTATTGACTTATAATTATCTTCTGCAACATATATGATTATCATTAAATCTAAACTATGTAATTAGAGATTTTACATTAAACTAAAATAATAATTTCATTTATTAATAGTAATAATAATGTTTTCTTTATTATTTTAAATTTTAATTGTTTTTTTTTCTAACTTGGAATGAAAATATAAGAGTATTTTTCCAAATTTCAAAGAATTGAAAAGAGTAAAACTCCTAATAATAACAACTAACAACAATATAAGAAAAACTCGACATCTAACTTTAAACCATTTAAGCTCATTTTTTTTTAAAGAGTAATACCCCTCATGACAACCACTAACAACAATATTAAAAAAAAACTCAACATCTAGCTTTAAATCATTTAAGCTCATTTTTTTGTTAGCATCTTCCTTTGGTTCTTTTAACTCCCCCATAGCACATTTATATATCTTATTTCTTAGGTTTGTTGGATCGTTCAAATGGTTTTAGCGTGATTTAATGTTAAATATTGACGTGTTTAAAACATAATACTTTCAATTATATTAAAATATAATTATGTGGAGAGAATTTTTAGAAGTTAATTATTTTATTATATATGTATATGTATATATAGTTTTGGGGTTTGAAAATGTTGATTTTTTTTTTCATAAAGTTCATTATTATTTTTAATCTCCAAAAATCGACACGGACTGAATGTTTAGAAAGGAACAAAAAAATAACAGGTCTGCAAGAGCCATTGCTTCTGCCTTGTTGTTGGAGCCCCTCCCACCATTCCAGTGGATGAAAAATTGACTGCTTTCATTTACAAGAATATAAACCCCACAACCACCTTGTCGGATGGCTGGATCGGATCAGGTCCTTTTGGGATGGAATGGAAGGAACCTCTATTCATCACATCAACAGGGCTCAAAATCAACAGGTAGACTCTTTGTCAAAAAAGGGTCTTCTTTCGGCTCCGGGATTTTGGTTTATGCAGGTATCTTCTGAAGAGAAAATTTTCACTATTCAGGAATTTTCTCTTCCAGTTTTCTAATTTCATTAAAACAGATCCTCAGGTATGCCTGTTTTTTTATCATCGTTTTAGGTTTTATCCATGTTTTTTGTTTATAAAATGATGCATATGGTGAACTTGTATATGTAAAATTGCCTTTATTAGAACAGTCTCTCCTATGCCAATGTTGTGGGCATTATAAAGCTGGAGGATAGTGTTGTGTTTCTTCCTCTTGACAGACCTATATGGACATATCTCAGAATTATATGCAAATGTAATATTTGTGACTTTTTATATTTCTTATATAATACAATATGGCTTTTTTCGTCCTGAAAAAAAAAAATATATATATATATATATATAGTTTTGGAATCTTTAGCTTATATAAATTTAACAATTTAAATATATTATTTGAATATTTAATAATTAAATTTAAAGTAAAAAAATATGAAGAAAAGGAAAAGGAAAAAGAAAAAGTTATAGTATTTTGATAAATAAATATTAATAAATGTAAATCATTTTTTATTATATAGATATATACATTCTTACATTTAAATGTAGGAGAAAAGTAATTAAAAAAAATACATTTTAATAGTGTTAATGAGATGTATAATTCCTTGTACTAAACCTGAATAGTACCTAAAATTAAAAAGTGATATTTAAACAAAGATTTATACTAAAAAAATATTTCAATATTTATCATAAATAAAATTTTAATATTTATTATAAATAAAATATTATTTTATTTAAGATTTTTTAAGATTAATATTTAAATGTCTTATATAGAAAACAATTAAAACTAGAATATCTTATATTTAAAATATGTGAAGGGGGTCTATGGCAGGAGCTAGGGTTTTCTTCTCCGGAGTGACAAGTCTTACAGGCGACAAGGAACGTTTACGGCAAGGAGAAGCCGAGATCGTGTTTCCTCACGGTGACGAGAGGAGTTTGATGCAGACTACGCCTACGGAGAAGTGTTTGTTGTCATAGTCACGCTTGTAAGTCTCAAGAGGGAAGATGTTTGTGTAGTGCTGTTGTAGTCATCTGCGACTCAAATCAACGTGGAAATGGAACAAGCATTGAACCAGTAGAAGTTTTACAATGACAAGTTGGGGCCCGATTTCTCTTATTTCATAGATCCAGAGGCGACTAATGTCTGTGAATGAACAATGAATGCTAACATCGCGGATGGAACGCTTGCATTTTCTCTACGATGGCAGAGTGGTATTTACGGGATGAATACGCTAAGTGTGCCCTACAGGGATGGTCAAAGAAAGCCTTCTTTTATGTGTGTATATATCCCTTGTATTCACCATTCTATAGGATCTGCATTCGTCAAAGGTGAAATCCTCTACAGTTGATCTACCTCACATAAGGGATCCACCTTCCAAATAGGATTCCCTTTTGTATTTTACCCCGATCCAGACAAAAGAAACACGTAGATCGAAAAATTCCATATCTTCATTAAAAATTTTAACATGAAAATTTCTATCTTCTAGATTTAGGGTTTGAATCTAGTGGAAAACATGGTTTGAATCTAGTGGAAGAAAAGAATTCAAAACGACATGAGTATATCAACGATTTTTTAATGTTTATTATATGAGGGGAAATTACTATAAGATCTTTATCAACTAAAAAATTATGGTATTCTAAGGTTTTCTACCATAATATTAAATGAGGTTGGGAGACAAGCTACAAGCTTCAAAAACCCTAATGGATCTATCTCTTTCAAGGATGCAATGAAATGTAAGGTTACTATTCCCGCTCATCATATCCAAAATATGTGAGGACCTTACCTTATTGAACAAAAGAAACAAGCACTAGCCATGGAAGTTAAACACACAAAGGTAAATTCAATTTTTGTTGACATATAATCTAAGGCTTATACCAATGAGTTTTTTCTTGTTGGAAACCCAACTGTGATATCTACTTATGTTCTAAAGGTTTCTGTATAGTTCAATTTGATACACTAAAAAAATTTGGAGAAAGTCCTAAATGATGGGTCATGGTCTTGGAGCAAACCTGAGCATTTCATTACCCCATGCTTCCCAGATTTTGATGCCACTAGTATGGTGGTCACAACAATGTTTGTTTTGGTGATATTACCAAATCTACATCTTCCTTTATGGCACCTTCAGGTCCTATAGAATATTGTAAATAGTTTGGGAAAATTCAAAAAGATGGACTTTGAAAGAAAGGGAAAAAGTTTTTTTTTTACTTTTGCCATAATTTTTATAAAGATAGACATCACTAAATGTCTATCCAACTTTAAAATAAAAAGTTTAAGTAGACCTAGGTTTTAGATTATGAGAACATAATGTTTAGATGTCGAATTTGTTTTCAAAAGGGAGACCCAGATTTTAGATTATGAGAACACAATGCTTAGATGTCGAATTTGTTTTCAAAAGGGACATTCATAGAATACATGCCACAAGCAAAAAAATATCCAAAAAAAAAGAAAAAGAGGCAGGGCCATAAGCCAAAAGGATGGTAGGTATATGACCCTTGCTTTTATGAAGAAAAAAGAATAAGAGACAATGGAGAACAATCCAAATATGGATGCCCAAGCACAACATGGTAAACAAGGAGAGGGAGATGTTGTGGAATAGTCAAGAATCGTGACCCACATATAGAATGGCTCTAAATTAGTAGAGATCAAAGCATCAAAGTAGTAGAAAGAGGAAAAACTCAAAGGAAAGGGAACTAGGGGAAAAACTCATGTATCTTAATGTTAAACATGTTGGACACCTAATCCTCTAAGGGTTGGTGTTGAAGCTGAACAACCAAAAGGAGTCCAAGGGACCACTTGGAATATGAAACCATGGGTCACTCCTATGTATTATAAATATGTATCATTGTGAATAAGAAATGCAATATCATGTTTATCCTCCTATTTTGCCTCCGCCATGTATGTGTTTAACATGGTATCAGAGCAAGCATTCTCCTATCTTGCTCCATTCTAAGCCATTGATTTTGTGATTTCTATGTGCATGAAAGTTGGGCTATCAGTCCTACATTTGATGAATAGCTTATCAGCTGAATTTTAGCTGCATTCTATGCCTATGTAACTCCTCTCTCTGTCATTATTCGTGAAACTCATTGTCCTACCTTCAACATTGTTGCCATTGGTTCTGAAAAGCATTGCCCTGAGCTTCCCTCAAAAGTGTTGCCCTGAGCACTTGCATGGTCCAAGAGAGAAATGCACATGAGCATGTATATCATATATGTATTCGCATAGTCCTGAAGAAGTATACACCTGCTTCTTAGCAGCATTCTCCTGGTCCTAAGCTTGGTCCCATCGATTACTCTACTTCTGGGCAGGCTAAGTCATTGACGCTTAACTAACCCCATCTCTTTCCTTCACCTTCTATTCGGTATATTCTTGGTGCTTCTTCGCAATAAGCCTTAGGGTTTCTTCCTCTTCCCTCTTGAGAGCCTCTTCTCGCATAATATCTAGATAAGTTCGAATGGCAACATCGGGTGTCTTGTCGCGCGTGGCGAAGGCATCATTTCTGTCAGGGGGAATAATTTTTTTAATCCTCCTCTTGTTGTAGCTTTGTCTCATGCACCTACTCCTTATAATACCTATACTTGGCCATACCATATAACGCTTTTGTTATAATGTATTGCTTGACCATTTCGATTTCCCAAGGTCTAATGAAACGTCAAACATTTTGGCCACATCTGCATCTCAAGGTTGGTTAGAAATCATGTTTTCAATGGAGGATTCCTTACCGTTATTAACATCTACAACGTATGCTGCTTGGAGCTCATCTATGGAAAGACTAGGATCCAGGCGGCGACCTCTCGATAGGAACTTGCAGACATCAATTATAGTCAGTTCATCATCCTGATTTCTCACAACAATATGTTTTCCATCGGGTTTGAACGTGATGGTTATTTTCTCCCCACTAAGTTCAACCTGCTGAGAACATTTTCCACTTCAAGCATCACATACACGCATTGTCCTATCTCCTGATGCAGTAGGAAGCAACTCTGCATGATTTGGGTCCCATCACAATTGATCAACACTATCAACATGCCCCTTCAACTCCAACTCTTTGGTCTTACTATGACCATGTGGTTCAATGTTCCAAACACGTGCTATTTGATCAATAGAACTAGAAGCAAGCTTGGTACCAGTACAATTCCATGCCACTGAATGCACCTTCTTCTTGTGAGAAGCATATTCTATGGTGTGCAAATTCTTGAAGTTGGGGGTGTTGTCTCTCTCCATTAGCATTTGTAATTGTGAGTTTGCGGCTCCCGCCATTTGATTCCAATTCCACTAGACGCTGATATCCTTTTCCCTTGCAGCCCTCATTTGTAATTGCGAGTCTCTGGCTCCTACCATTTGAATCCCTCGGTAATATCCTTTGCCCTTACGGTCCTATGAAACAAGACAGCTCAAGTTCTTGTAGATCAAGTTCTTCAGAAGAGGTCGACGTTTGGGAGGTGAGTCATTGAATTCGTATCCATATTAAGTCCAAGACCCTTTTCTATTGGTAAACGAAAATTTCATCATCCATTTGTGAAGGAGGACATAAGAAAATTTTAGAGGGACAATGGGCTATCTACACAAGTTGAGAGTAATCCAGAAGGTCGCTGAAACCTCTTCTCATTGAGGATGAGTATTATTCACCTTGGGAAAGTCGAATCAAGACACCTAATATAAGCATCGTTGTGTTAAATTAGAGGTCCTACTGCTACCATACGCTGTCATAATCCGTAGCAGCTTGATTGGAGTGCGAAGTTGGGTTCAAATTGGAATGATTTGATTCCTATAGCAGCTTGTTTGAAGTGCCAAGTTGGGTTCAAACAATCCTAGATCAGCCCATTCAATCTTTGTCCATTGGGATAAATTACCAGGTGTATTCTCTGCATTAGTATTGTAAAAGTTTGGCGTTACTCTCTGTGCTGGTTTGAAACATTGAAGGTTGTGAACTGAGTTTTATTTATTTTAGATTATTGTTGATGAATTGAGTTGATCGATTGAAATTTAAAAATGACTCCAGTTGGAAATTTATTAGAGTTATTAAGAACTCTAATTATGTCAACTACTGAATGCACAATCAACATTAGCAAGGAAACTCTTTTTGACATTCAAACTTGCTTGCAACATACACAAGAGAAGATTGATTTTTGCAGCTTGAATCTCAACTTCATCAAGATGAGTTACAACAGCATAAGCATCATGACATCCATTAGCAGCTAGCAAGTGGTCAAATCAGTAACATTGAGACAAAATCCCATCAATAGCAAATCAATAATGTTGATCTAGTACCCAATGAAGGAGCAGAATTTCATGCGGAAGCAGAAGTTCATTTTGCACTTCCCAAGCCCATCATCAGAACTTGGGAAGAGCTTATCCACAACAAGCACAAAACAAGTCTTGGATATGACAAGGACGTGTCCTTTCATATTCCAGATTACTCAAAACCCATCTAGTTTTAGAGTGCTAGATTTCTTCATGATAGTTCACCTTCAGTTGTTCCAGAATCTTCTCCTCTTCCACAGCAACAACATAATGTTATGTGCCAACATTGTGACCGAGTTGGACATGTGAAATATCATTGTTTTGATCTTCATCCATGTAAGCATTGTCATAAAACCAAACATTCTTCAAACAGATGCTTCAAAAACAAACCTCTTGCAAGAACAAAAATTCATCTTGAATGGATCACTTCTTGGTAATGGGCTTCAACAATGAAGAATATATTTCACTCATACAATAGGATTTGTTCTCGAATATTGAACAGTCTTGCAGTTCAGTTTTTTCCATCATCTCACCTTGTATCTGACAGGGGGGAAGTGATGGTCATCTACAAGCTTCAAAGCCACATCAAGCGAGCCTGAGCTACAACCTGCCATACCAGATTCAGAGTTGTAGCCAAAGACAAAGATGCCCCTGAGCATGCCTTCAATTGGTGATGCCTCTTCAAAGAATTGGGAACACTTCCTCTAGCAGAAGACTTCAGCTTCTTACCAGTTTTGGAAGAGTTATAGGAATTGCATTAAGCATTCCAGAGTCGCTGGTCATCCTTAAACCATCACGGGGTGAGACCTCCCTTTTCAGGTTGAGGTTCTCCCTTTTATGCAAGGTAAGACCTCCCTTTCATGGTTGAAGGTTCCCTCTTCAAAACATTAGGAGCACTTCCTCTGACAAAAGACCTTAGCTTCATGCCAGAATTGGAAGAGTTCTAGGAACTGCACTAAGCATTCCAATGTTGGTGGTCATCCTTAAACCATCTCCGTTATACCGAAATTTCAGAGAGCACATTCAGCCTAGTGCTACCATGCATTTTTTTCAGATTTTGTATTACAGCTCTCTTCTTGGACTCATACATACCCCTTCGGATTAAGGGGGGCAATGTTGGACACCTAATCCTCTAAGGGTTGGTGTGGAAGCTGAACAACCAAAATGAGTCCAAGGGACCACTTGGAATATGAAACCAAGGGTCACTCCTATGTATTATAAATAAGTATCATTGTGAATACGAAATGCATTCTCAAGGTTATCCTTCTTTTTTTGCCTCTACCATGTATGTGTTTAACAAAAAAAACTAAGTCTCTTTACAAGTAGCTAGAAATGAACTCACTCAGGTGACAATTGATCACAACCATAGGATTTTGAAAGGTTCAAAAAGAAAAAAGAAAAAAAAGGGTGGGAAAAATAGGTAACTTTTATCAAGCTTAACCCTCACAAATTTATATAATTCTTTATAGTTTTCTTTGTATTGTTTTTTTTTTAACTATAACGGATATGATTTTTTTTTATTTATTTATTGTAGGAAAAGAGTGGGGCTTTGCCAAAGCAGCCCTGATTACATCATGCTTGTACTTCTAAATCAGCTGATCTATCTAAGCATTTAGTAAGGAGTTTCTACATATCTGTCCTCATTTATGAACAGCAACCCTTTATCCAGAGCAGCCCCTTTGTTGGCCATCAAATCTGCTTCGCTGTTTGAGCTTCTAAGTATATGGAAGAATTTGTATGAAGCAAAGGAGGAGAGCACTCTTTTCAATATTTCCAGAGATCTATTAAGGCCTGCATTTCTGAATAGTTCTCCAGCATTCAGCTTCTTTATAAGAATCTCCGAATTTCCAAAAACCTAAATGTCTCTGATCCCTTTTTCTCTAGCAATTTGACATGCTTTGAGGAGACTGAGCAACTCTGCTTGATTGTTAGTCTTCAGGCCAAGACCCCAACAGAACGAATCTCGGGAGAGCCCTTCAGGGGAATAGATGATCCCACCGGCACCCGAGGGGCCGGGGTTTCCTTTGGAAGCCCCATCAAAGAAGATTGTGTGGGAGTTTTGAGCTCTCCACCAGTGCTGGAATGTTTCATCTGTGTCTCTCTTTTTCCAGTTTGGGGGCTCTGCTTGTGGAGAAAGGAGATTTTTTCTATTTTGAAATTCAAACTTTCCAAGCCAGCTTTTCTCTACCTGCTGGAGTGATGCATCCTCTTTGTAGTTCTGATGTTGTGCCGCTTCTAGGAGAAGAGATCTGGCCTTAGCTGCTACTTGCAAGGGAGTGAGATGGAGGTCTTTAAAGATCTTCTGGTTACGGGCCAACCATATCTTCCAACAGACAAATTTGGGCAGGGCGTTCCAGATTTTGTACCAAATCGATTTTTGAGGAATATACTGAGAATAGCGATGGCTCCAATCTGCGAAGAGATCTGGGACAGATATCTGAGCGGGGGAGCTTATATTTAAATCTTGGAGCGTTAATTCCCATACTTCCTTTGCAAACTGGCAGTCGATGAAGAGATGTTGGGCAGTCTCGGCGTTGCTTCTGCAAAGAACGCACCAGTGAGGGCCAGCGAAGTTTCTTTTTGCAAGGTTGTCTCCAGTTAAGATCTTGTTGTGAATCAGGGTCCAGAAAAAAAAATTTACTTTCGGAAGAGCTAAAGGCTCCCAAACGTTTTTCCAGAACTCGGCACTGTACTTATTGTTTCCCGAAGTCTGAAGTGCTTTGTATCCTTCTGTTGCTGTATATTCTCCAGATTGACCCCAGCCCCACTGATCTTGCAGTGAACGATGTATCGGTGAAGCGTCTTCGATCAGTTTCAGGAATGTATCATTTGTAGTTGCAGGTGGGCAGGAGGCACGGGGATTGCCCAGCCGGCCCAATCGTCTCTCTGATCCCATGAGGAGATATCAAGTAAACTTTTCTTCCCAACAGAAATGAGCCATTCCCTTAAGTCAACGATTTCCTCATTTTCGCTTAGCGGATTTTGTCCCATTATCCGATCCTGCCAAAGACGAGTTTGTTTACCATTTCCTGGTATTCTGTAGACATTTCTTTTGAAAAAATTGCAGCTCTTATAACAAAGCTTCCACAACAGCGTGTTGTTAGCTGTGTAACTCAATTGGAGATTTCTAAAATCAATTTTATTTGTATACTTTGACCGCAATATGGCACTTACAGGATGTCCTGGTTCTTTGATCATTTTCCACAGAATTTTGCTGCCTAAGGCGAGGTTGACCAGAGAAGGATCTCGAATTTGCAGTCCTCCTTCAGCGATGGGCTTCTTGACTGTTTCCCAGTTTACAAGATGCTGTTTCTTATCATTGCCCCTGCCTCCTTGCCAAAGGAAATCTCTGAGGAAAGAGGAGATTTGATCCATGACATTTCTGGGAGCAAGCAGAAAGGCTGCTTGGTAAATAATTAAGGAAGAGAGTTGAGATTTAATTAAAATGACCTTGCCTCCTTTTGTCAACCAGTATCCTCCCCATTTCGAGATCTTGGTTTTAAATTTGCAAATTATGTCACTCCATAACGATCTCTTATTCACCCCTGAGATTATGGGGAGCCCAAGATATCTGATTCTATCCCATTGGGAATGCCCTTTGAGTCCAAGTGTGTTAGCTATATTATTGAGCTCCTGTTGATCTGTATTCCAGCTGTAGACTTCTCTTTTTCTTTCATTTACCAAGGCTCCTGAGACTTTGCAATAGTTCCTGATGACCGTGTCGAAGGCCTTTGCTATTCTAATTGAGGCACCCCCCAACAGGATTGAGTCATCTGCGAATAATGCATGATTCAGGGGTCTTAATCTGTTGGAGGGTTTGAGGCCCGGAATGGATCCTGGCAGTCTTTCAACTTCAAGTTTTCGACTTAATGCTTCAGCCAATATTATGTAAAGATAGGGGGAGAGCGGGCATCCCTGCCTGATGCCTCTCTTGGCTTTAAAGAAATTGGCAGGCCTGCCATTTATGAGGGGAGCAATCCATGGATTATTCATGCATGCTTTTAAGAGGTTAACAAACTGAGTGGAAAAACCAAAGGAGAGCAAAACTTTGCTGAGGAATGCTCTGTTGACTCTGTCAAACGTATTCGCCATATCTAGCTTTATGAGCATACCTTTCTCTTTCCTCTGCTTGCTTGAGTGTATAGTCTCCTGCACTTGAATGACATTGTCCAGAATG
This sequence comes from Pinus tabuliformis, assembly GCA_031772625.1. Lineage (NCBI taxonomy): Eukaryota > Viridiplantae > Streptophyta > Pinopsida > Pinales > Pinaceae > Pinus > Pinus tabuliformis. The sequence goes on from CM062816.1 coordinate 856,186,293, forward strand.
TGCCTACCTTCCACAAAGCCTCCTTGGGAGTTAGAGATAATTCTGGGAAGTAGAGGCTTTATTCTGCTGGCTAACAACTTTGCCAAAATCTTATAGGAGACATTGCATAACGAAATTGGCCTGAATCTGGCAAAGGTTTCCCGGTTAGAGTCTTTGGGAATCAGAGCTAAGTAGGTTGAGTTGGTGCTACCACCTACTTTAGCTTTTGTCATGAATCCCCTTATCATCTTTTGCAGATCGTATTTTATGATATCCCAGCATACTTTGTAGAAATGAATGGTGAATCCGTCCGGCCCAGGGGCCTTGTCGGAATCCATAGACCAGATAACTTTGATTATTTCCTCCTCTGAAACAGGCTTGCATAGTTCTGAGTTGTCCTCCGGTGAGATTAAGGAGGGGATGTGATTGAGGAAATCTGCTTCGTCCGCTTCTTCACCTTGAGCATCCGGGTTGTAGAGGTTTTGGAAGTATAAATTTGTTGCTTCTTTGACTTGTTGAAATCCCTTGCAGATTTGGCCCGTCGAAGTCTTTATTTCTGCTATATGATTCCTTGACAGTCTAGCCCTGTACTGTCGGTGGAAGAAAGAGGTATTACGATCCCCGGCTTTTAGCCACAGGCTCCTAGACTTTAATCTCCAATATTCTTCCTTTTTTCTAAAAGATTGGTAGGTTGCTCTCTGCGCTTTTGTTTCCTTGTCCAAGAGTTCTTCATTAATATTTTTGCTTTCCATGTCATTTTGTAGAGAGTGCAAAGCCTGGACTGTTGCGACTCTAAGAGAGATGGGGTTGGGAGTTGGTTTCTTGATCCACTCCTTCAATGCTTTTTTGGTAAGCTTCAGTTTTTGCTCCCAAACAAAGCTTGGAGAGCCTGAAATGGAGGTGTCCCAAGCTGCTTTCACAGTCTCCAAAAAGCCTTCCCTTTGGATCCATTGAGGAGAAAAACGAAATGGAATGGGGTCCAAATCCTCCTCATCTTCTAAACAGAGCTGGATTGGCTTATGGTCGGAGGACAACTTGGGCAGAATTTTTGTTGTTATGATTTTCTTGTTCATGAGGAGGGAGGTTTGCACGAGAAATCGGTCCAGTCGAGCAGAGATATGATCTGTTCTTGTTCTGTTGTTTGACCGGGTGAATAAGCCTTGGATTGGGTTAAAATCTTGCAAATCCCAGTGTTGGGCAAGCTCCTCCACTACTCCCACCATCGGGTCCTTAGAGTTGGTACCTCCTCTTTTTCTTTGGCTTTCAAAACTATGTTGAGATCCCCAGTGAGAATGATATTGGTGGGGGATTCCTGCTCAAGAAACTCTACCAGAGAATTCCAGCAGTCTCTTTTTTCAGAGTAATTGACAGGTACATATAGATTGACTAGAGAGAAAGGTAATTGAAATGTGAGTTATTTCTGTGCATATCCAATGCAGGGTCTCATGAGAGTTGATCAGTTGAATTTGATCTTCGTTCCAGAGAGTTGCCAGACCTCCCGAGGAGCCCCGAGCGCTGACAGCTATGCCTGAATTTTTCTTCCATTTTAATTTGATGGTTTCTAGCAGGGCTTGGCCTGCTATCTTAGTCTCTTGGAGCATGAGGATGTCAGTAGGTTCCGACTTTAAAATATCCTTTACTGCTTCTATTTTTGCGGGGTTCCCCAATCCTCTGCAATTCCAAGAGACTAGCTTCATTATTTACCTATGTTAGGGGTGGAGCCACCCTTGGATGACCTGGGCCTGCTGCTTCTTCCGATTGTCATTTCTATCGTGGATTGGCTCCCTTGGGTTTTGAACCGTTCTGCTTCTTCTTCTCTTTTTTCCTTGCGGGATTTCCTTCCGGGTCGTTTTAATGGTCTCTCAAAGAGCTCTTCCTCTGAGGACTCAGAGCTTTCGACTAGCTTTTTCTTTATGATTTCTGCATAGGTGGGGTTAGAGGGACTGCCTTGGATGTCTCCCCCTCCCTCTTTGCTTGCAGGAGGGGTTTCCTCATGGTTCTCTTTTTCCTGTTCTTTGTTCGGTGGATCAGGTTGTGACTCCTCGGTTCCTTTTGCTTTTTCTCCCTCTTCCTGAGATGGGATGTTGATGTTTCTGTCCCCTGATGCTGCGCTTTTTCCTGCATCTTTCTTTGCTTGGGCTATTCTCTGGACTAAGGTCCATTGTTCTCCATTCTGTTTTTCAGGTTGTTCCTCCGCTTTCTTCTTGCAGTACTTGGCAAAGTGACCGTAGCCATGACAATGTCTGCATTTAAAGGGGAGCTGTTCATAGTCGAGCTCTTGGATGTGCGTCCACCCTGCCACCGAGAGCTTGATCGCTTCAGGCAATCCTTCTTCAAGGTCCACTTCGACGCAGATACGCGCACAAGAATATTGGTCTCTTCTAACAGCCTGATCTATGTATTTACCTAGTGCGTTCCCAATGGTCTGAAACGATTTTTGATTCCAGCAATGAAGGGGAAGATGGGGGAGCCTTACCCACACCGGCACAACTGATGGGACTTCTTGAGAGGGATCAAAGTCTGGGTTCCATTGATTTAAATACAGTCCCTGTGGCCCCATGAAGTAGGGACCGTTTCTGAATATTAAACTTCTGTCTTCCTTGTTTTCGAAAACAAAAACGAAGTACCCTTTGCCAACAAAATAACTCTTCACTCCATCTTTTATCAGAGGTTTCCAGTTTCTCTGGGTCCATTCCTCCACGGATTTGGGGGAGGGCCATAGGCCTGTAAACTGGCCTATGAGGCCTCTTTTTGCCAAATTCAGAGCCGCTTTGCAGGTGTCCTCCTCTGGCAGGGCAACAGAGGGTATCTTCTCCATTCTTTTGATAAATTTCTGCTGTGATGCAGAAGGAGGGCGATTTGTCCCATTTGCAATCAAATTTCTGAACGCTGCGACTTCAGGGGGCGGATCCGCTGGGGGGGCAGAGCTCTCAGGAGTCTCCATCCGGCTGCAGAGTGGAGGGCGAGGCTGTACGCAGGGGCGCAGCAGCCTGGGCGGCGCTGTAGGTCGTTGAACCCTAGCTTGAGAGCAGAGGAGCCGGCCGCGCGCGCAGAGCAAATTATTATAGTTTTCTTTGTATTGTTAATAATACAAAGGTTGATATGATTAAATGTTGAATAACTTCTACATAATTTAATGTGTTCCTTGTTTCAAGTTAAATAAATAATAATTTGCACTTGGGCGTTTATCTCGCATGGTTGGGACTGCCGACCTATAGCCTCCCCATCCGGTCGAAAAAAAGGGTGGGAAAAATAGGTAACTTTTATCAAGCTTAACCGTCACAAATTTATATAATTCTTTATATAATTCTTTGTATTGTTAATAATACAAAGGTTGATATGATCAAATGTTGAATAACTTCTACATAATTTAATGTGTTCCTTATTTCAAGTTAAATAAATAATAATTTGCACTTGGGCGTTTATCCTGCATGGTTGGGATGGCTGACTTATAGCTTCCCCACCCAGGTTCGACCATTGTTGCATGATAGCGCTAAATATATATGTAAAAAATTTAATCAATTTTGCTTCTATATATATGTAAAAATTGTGATTTCGGGTTAATATAAAGTTATATATAGCTTCTAAAAAAGACTCACCACCCTCATTTAAAAAAATAATAATAAAAATAATAATAATAATTTATGTGATATGAGATTCCTTTTATATTATATATAAATCTAAATAATAAAAAATATGTATTTAGGAAAAAATTATCATTATTATATCGTAAAATGTTTTTTTATGGATACAAAAATTTATATTAATAAAAACTAATTTTATTTAGTTCTATATTTATTAAAAATCCTATTTAATTAAAAAAAATAATTTTATTTTACATTTCAAATTTTAACCACCATGATTGTGGGAGGATTTTTGTGGAGGATTAATATAAAAGGGTGATTAGGAAGACGTGTGCACGTTGTTGATTACCCTTTCAATCAGTAGCTACAGTAAATGTCTACACGTTCCAGTCGAGGTAACGAGCAACTAAAAATGTGCATAGACAAGAGTTGTCTATGGAAGCTGAAGAATTATTTGGATGGTTAAAAATGGTAGGTAAAATAATTTTGGAGGGTTAAAAATGGTAGGTAAAATAATTTCAAATTTTTTTATAGAGATAGTGTTTGAATCATATTTTGGATAATGGAAATGAATTCACTATTATGAAAAACTTCTAAAACAACTCAAATTTAAAAATTTAAAAACTATAATTTAAATTTACAAAAATTCTTACCAATTTTTCTTAAAATATAACAAAATTTTCTATTATTTTTAAAATAAAAAGACAATCTATTTAAACTACATGCCACTCTAAGGTCTACAAAGCAATAAAGAATGATGCAGGACAAAGAAAAACGCGTCCCCAAAAAATGATAGGCCCTTGGAATATTTAATGAAGCGATGAAGCTGGTCGTGAACATATCTGGTAAAGGGCTCTGACAACCTTTTTGGGTAGTATGGGCGAGCATGGAGAAAGCCCCAATGAGAAGTGAGCATGATTCATTGTTTTTGGTTTAAAACTTAAAAGATTGTTTACTCTTCTTTTCTTCCATTGGTGTTTGCGTATTATTCATTTGTTGGGTTTAAAATTTAATAGACTGTTTGCCTTTTTTTCTTCCATGGGTGTTTGGGTGTTTATGTAGGATGTGTTTTGGAAAAAGATGTGGTTTCTATTATTGTTATCAAAAATTTAATTTTACAATTTAGTATGATGTGTAATGGTATTGATTTTTTAATTTAAAAATTTATTTGATAAGTGTAAAATATTTATTTCTCATAATAACAAAAAATTTCTATAAAAATCAATGAAAATGAAGAAGAACAACTGACCAAATAATAATATGAATGCATAATTCACTGTTACTTAATTTTTAATAGACAAAATATATACAAAATAAATAAAGACGACCAGGCCTCATGCTATTGTCCATGAAAGTAAGGACGATGTCGTGAATAAATAAGAATCTTAATGCACAACACCAGTGTGACACCCCAAAACTTTAAGTTACTTTTATTTTTATGTTTCTACTTTATAATGAGGAAAGGAACTCTTGTTTTACTTTTGGGAAATGAACAATAAATAGATTAAGTAATAGTAATAGTTTTTTATTAAATAAACGAATAATTATGGCAGATGTGGTATTCTATGGGAAATTCTAAAAAAAGAATTACTGATGAACCTAGTAACTCTTTTTTACCGAATAGTTATCAATTATTAGTTATTAGCTAAGGAAATAGTTACCTTTCCTTTACTCTTCTCTTACATAACGGGAAGGGAGAAGGATGGAGGTGGTGTTTTTTCTACTAAAAAGAAAAAGAAAGGAATGCTTTGAGCCGAAGGAGGATTCAGTTGGAATGAATCTTGAATAGACCTCCGTGGAGGAAGTAGAAATGATTGTTGGCTAGACCTGGAGTCTTGAGGCCAAGCAGTAGAAATTGCTACATGCCGATAACTGATTATTGGGAAAAGAGGAGGTTCAGGGGAGAACACCTTGACCTGATTGCCAGGTTCTCATAGGAAGGGTGGAGAGGTTCATTAATTTTAGTTTAGTCTTATCATGGCAGATAAGTAAAACTGGTTAATTATGTCTTGATTAAATAATGAGTATGAAATTAGAAAATAGATATTTTGGTGTTGGATTTGTACTGTTTCTTTAATTGAGAAAGATAGTAATATAAAATAGAAGTAAGCTAACTTACATGTAAGCTAATTTAGATGCAAGTTAATTTTAAATATACAGGTAACAAGTTGTAGAAAATGTGCATATTACAGTACGAGTATACCAAGTATTCAGAGCGTGTTAACCTATATGTCAAGATTTAGAAATATAGGTATGATTATGCAATCAATTCCTAATATAGAATTCTTCTAGAGAAAATAAACTCGAACATGTAATAGTACACCAAGAGGTAGCCAAGCCTCACTGAAAAGAAGGAAACTATATGAATTGAGATAAATATTCCTATTGTATATGGTATGAAAAGAGGAAGAGGAACACCTGAAATTTATACCCAGTTAGGAATAATATGGACCAACAGCTAATTATGCTTATCTAGTGACTTCAACTACAACTGTGACAGTGACAATTATTCATGCAAGAGATAGATGATTATATACAGGACTTCATTCATTCGTATTTCAGTCTAACGGACCCCCGGTGCGGAACAATGAAAGAAAACAGAATCACTACCATAACTTTGTTTAGATTCGCTAAACAATTGAACACAGTTGTTATAATGCAGAGCTAGGAGACCTAGAAAACAAGACTCCCTTTAAAGTGAAATAATACTCTTAAATAGTCCCAATCCCGCAGATTTGTTCCGAAGGAAACCTGAGGAGGACACCTTTGGAACGACATTCTGAGGATGAAATAAACAAATGATACATCGAACCGAAATACCAATCTCATAGAGAAAACTCATTTACAGAAAGACTAGGTATAAACGTATATCATATTCATCATTATATTAAAAGAGTCATTGTAGACAATTAATAACAATGTTTCATCTATGCTAAAATAATTACAAGCAGGAACCCAGGAAAATTACATCCATATGCCAAGATAATCCAAAAGAGCATAGATCAGGGAGCTATCACCAACTAGACAACAGAACCTGTGCGCAGAACTTCTCATAACTTAAATATGAATCGAACATGGGAAAAACCCTCTTCTGAATGAAACCCTCATTCAAGGTAAGAAGAGTCGACAAAAATCAAGGGAAACCCGCATACCCAGAGGCCCGACACTGGTAGGAACCGGGTTGCGAGAAGGTCTGGTAGTCGCACCCACCCTCCGCTCGAGCAAACCCTACAACAAAACCTTGGGGTTAACATTTCTTACAGCCACTTAATCCCAAAATGCTATGAAAAACAAGACCTGCACCATAAACAAAATAAAAACCCCATTACTTACCCGAGGGCGTGAAGGTGTAGCAGAGGCATTTTGGCAACAAAGACTCTAGACACCATCGCGGAGGCAACACCTATAGGAAACGAGCCTACATTAGAAAAATACCATTGCAGGGTTGAGTATCATGTGAAGCAAGTCCGAATTCAAACAAAAAATAGAGATCAAACTCAGCTCAAACAGTTAATATGGTCTTACCTAACTCGAATGGCAGTATACAGCTCCAATGCAAGCCTGCTCGTAAGTAGGAGTGCCCAGCAAACCTTTCACAATGCATAGCAGGTGGGAATCGACGAGTTGCAGAGAAAACTCACTATAGAAACCAAAATGCAACCCTGAGAGCCATACCCAACAAATGAGCGAGGAAACCAAGCGAACACCAGGTTGTAAGGGTTTACCCTCGATGCTCGACATAGCCTCAAATCCATCGTCATTCTCGCGTTGTACACCAGGCAACAAATGGCAAGCGATAAGGGTGAGTTCCAACAGTTGGCGGTCTTCCAGCCATGGGCCGACTGGATGAGCCATGGAGAGTCAACACAACACAATAATGTGAGATACGGAGAATTGCTCGAATAAACCATTGTGTACATTATGTCAAGTCAAGTTTAATAACCGGAATGATTACAACAATAAAGTAATGGTAATCCGAACTATATCGAGTTTTGATATGTTAATACAAAGCAATAATGTATTAGATTATGGTAACAATATATTAGAGTGTTAATTAAAAAAAATTATTTGTTGCATATATATATGTCTTATGCAATAGTTGGATTTTAGGTGTTACAATTGGCATCAGAGTCTCAGGTTGCTACACTGAGGACAGGTTGAATGACTTTGGAAATAACAAAATGATTCTGATGCACATAGGAGCATCGGACGTAACCCAGAAGTATGGGTTCAATTGGGAGAAACAAATGCTGACACCAATGTTGCCTTACTTGAAACAGTGCAGCAGTTAAGAACAGAAATGAAAAACTTGTGTGGGGACAATGAAAGAATTCATCTAGAACAAGAGAAAATTATGAAAAGTTTATCAGATAGACATAATCAGAGGAATCCAAACCCTAGTCAAGGAGAAGAAAAGGGAATAGAAACACATAGACAAGAAGAATAGCATTAGGAATCAAAAGGGGGACAAACTGGTAATGAGGAAGAGTCAAATAATGGTTCCAGCAAAAAGGGATTAAAAAGACAGAAAACAGAACTTTAGGGAGAATTCAAAAAGATCAAGCCACCAAACTATAACGGTGAAATGGAGGAATCGGTGGAGGCATGGCTTATTAATATGAACAAATATTTTCAAATATATGAATATGATGAAAATTTGAGAGCAAGGCTAGCAATTTATCAGTTGCAAGGCAAGGCCACCCTGTGGTGGGAAGAAATTAAAACAATCAATGAAACCAATGACCAAGAGGTTACCTGGGAACAATTCCAAAAGCATTTTAAGGATAGATATCTGACTGAGCGATTTTATGACGACAAAGTAAAAGAGTTTCATGACTTGAAACGAGGACAACAAACCATGGATGAATTTTTAACTAAATCCACGTCACTAATAAGATACGTCCCTTATATACGAGAAGAAAAGGCTCTAGTCCAATGCTTTATTAGCAACCTGCCTGCTTTCATGAAAGAGAAATTGGAATTTGACAACCCGAAAACAATGGATGAAGTAGTTTGGAAAGCTCGGATCTGCTACCAGCAAATGAGACAGAAAGGTGAAGTGCAGAAGAATTGTCCAAGTAAGAAGGGACATAAAATTTTTACAAATAATAAGAATATGAAGAACCCAGCAACCAGATTCTCAGGACGTAAAGTACCAAATGGACCTGTTAATCAAAATCAACAAAAGTACATACCCCAGAGCGATATAAGATAAAATGAGGCATCAAGTAAATTGGAAACCAGTCAAGTTGCTCGACCATCGTTGCAGTGCTGGGGTTGCTGGGAACCCCATTACTACAATAACTATCCTCATAGAGAGAGAGCGAAACATGTTGCAAATATTAATGAAGCTTCTACTGTGGGTGACGTAGCACGAAATGTACCTCGAATCATTGCAACACTGGAAGATCGACAGGCGGATTATCAACCTTTAATGGTGGAACTTGAACGTAAAACATCTTATCATCTTGTTTCCATTTTAATATATCCAGGTGCTAGTTTGAGCTATGTTAGTCCTAGATAGTTGATGAATGTCATCTAAAAATTTCAAAATTTAAGAACCCTTGGTTGGTTCAATTAGCTACCGGTGCAAAGAGAAAAGTATATGCAAAAGTAGAAGGTTGTGAAATAAAATTAGCAGAACAACAAATTAGCACAAATTTAAATATATTAACATTAGGTTCTTACAATGTCTTGATAGGCATGGATTGGCTGGAGGGGCAGTGGGCCTTAGTAAATAGTAAAGATAAGACCATTAATTTATGTCTAAAGATGGTGCTAGAATAGAGATTCGGGGAGTCGAGAGAGAGGTAAAGTTGCAATCTGTTACAACCCACCAACTCGCTAGATGTATGCGTAAGGGCTGTCAAATCTATGCGGTTCAAGTGGGATTTAGAAACTCCAAAGATAAAGTGTTAGCCTTAGAGGAAATTACTGTAATAAAAGAATTTAAGGATGTGTTTCCAGAAGATATTCCTGGACTACCACCCAAGAAAAGCCTCGACTTTACCATAGAACTGGTCCCTAGAGCAACACTAATATCAAAGGCACCCTATAGAATGAGTGTTCCTGAGCTAACTGAATTAAAAATCCAGCTGCAAGAGTTGTTGGATAAAGGGTATATCCGACCCAATGTATCCCCTTGGGGAGCCCCGATTCTATTCCTAAGGAAGAAGGATGGTACTCTGCGGCTGTGTATAGATTTCAAACAATTGAACAAGTTTACCGTGAAGAATAAGTATCCCTTGCCCCATATCGATGACCTCTTCGATCAGGCTAAGGGAGCAATGGTATTTTCAAACATTGAATTAAAATTTGGATATCACCAAATTCGGATTAAAGACGAAGATATCTTCAAGACTACTTTTAGAACCCACTATGGTCACTGTGAGTTTGTAGTCTTGCCATTTGGTCTTACTAATGCCCCAGTAACCTTCATGAGCATGATGAATGGAGTTTTCCATTCTTATCTGGATAAATATGTCCTTATATTCATTGATGACATTCTCATATACTCTAGAAATATCGATGAGCATAAAGAACACCTTCACATAGTACTGCAAACCTTAAGGTAAAATCATCTTTATGCTAAATTCAGCAAGTGTGACTTCTATAAAGATCAGATTCAGTACCTAGGACACATTATATCCTCTGAGGGTATAGTGGTCGATCCAGAGAAAATAAAAACCATTATGAATTGGCTTGTTCCAGCCAATGTGACGGATGTACGCTCTTTCATGAGACTTGCAGGTTATTACAGAAGGTTCATAAGGGGATTCTCCAAGATTGCTTATCCAATTACTTCCTTACAAAAGAAGGGAACAACTTTCAAATGGTCGAAAGACTGTCAAGAAAGTTTTTATAGGTTGAAGCATTTTCTCACAACAGCTCTGGTGTTAAAAATTGCAGATCTTGAAGGGGATTTTATAGTTTTTACAGATGCATGCAAAGAAGGTGTGGGTGGAATTTTAATGCAGAATGACATGGTCATCGCTTACGAATCCCGTAAACTCAAGGAGCATGAACATAAATATTTTGCTTACAATTTGGAGCTAACTGCAATAGTGCATGCATTAAAAGAATGGCGGCACTAGTTATTGGGGAAAAGCTTTCTACTCAAAACAGACTACAGTAGCCTAACCAGTTTTTTCAATTAGCTGACTTTAAATGCACACCAAGCTCGATAGACTGCATTTTTAAGCGAATTTGACTTTGAAATTAAGCATTTGAAAGGAAAAGAGAATAGGGTGGTAGATGTGTTAAGTAGAAAGCTGCACCACATTTACGAAATTTCTTTTAGTCAAGTTGAACTTAATTTTTCGGATCAACTAAAGGAGGCAGCCCAGAAGGATCCTCAATACAATTATCTATGGCAGCAAGTAAAATCTGCGCAAGGTTCGGCAAATCAAAGGGAGTATAGTATTAACTCTGAAAAATTATTGTTATTCAGAAATCGTATTTACGTACCTAACCAATTGTCTTTGAAGCAAAGTATGTTAGATGAATTTCATAGAAGCCCCTATGTTGCTCACCCGAGCTATCAAAAACTTTGATGTCTATCACGAAAGCCTACTACTGGCCTGGAATGAGGAAAGATATTGCCAAGTACCTAGCTAAATTTCTAGAGTGTTAGCAAGTCAAGGCGGAACACCAACACCCTACTGGATTATTGCAACCGCTACCAGTCCCAGAATGGGAATGGGATACTATAACTTTGGATTTTATAACGGGATTGTCGCGGTCTAAAAGTCAAAATGACTCAATTATGGTTGTGGTAGATAAGTTGAGCAAGACAACTCATTTCATACCTATCAAATCCACGTATCAAACAGCCCAGATAGCCGATATATTCATGAGGGAAATTTTCAGGTTACATGGTATGCCGAAAGTCATAATATCTGATAGGGATGTTAAGTTTACCTCTGCTTTTTGGAAAGTGTTTTTCACTGGGTTAGGTACATAGATCCACTTCAGCACTGCGTATCACCCCCAGACTGATGGGCAAACTGAGCGAGTGAATCAAGTGGTAGAAGATATGTTGTGCATGTATGTGATGCAGCAACTTAGGAAATGGGAAGAATATCTACATCTGGTAGAATTCGCATACAATAATGGTTATCATGAGTCACTTAAAATGAGCCCCTTTGAGGTACTTTATGGAAGGAAATGCACCATACCTGCAAACTGGAATAGTTCGAAGGATAAACTGATATTAGGACCAGATATGTTGGAGGAAATGGATAAAACCGTGAAGAGGGTTCGACAAAATTTGAAGGCTACCCAAGACTGGCAGAAAATGTATGCTGATAAAAAGAGAACTTACCGAGAATTTCAGGTGGGAGATCACGTGTATGTGCGGATTAAACCAAAGCAGAGTACGTTGAAGTGGGGGAAGTGCGCTAAGTTGGCCCCCTGGTTTTGTGGCCCATTTCAAATTTTGGATAGAATCGGGCCGGTGGCCTACCAACTAGCCCTGCCCAGCCACATTCGGGTCCATAATGTGTTCCATGTTTCCCTTTTAAAGAAGTATGTATATGACCCCAGACATATCATAAATTGGCAGGAACTTCAGGTAAAAAAAAATACTATATATAAACACATGTACATACATATATGAACATACAGATGTGTGTATATATATATATATATATATATATATATATATATATATATATATATATATATATATATATAGATATATATATATATATATATATATACATATACATAAATAGGTGTGCATAACACAGAAATTACTTATTTTAGAATGTGGTGATTATGTATATATCAATTATATAACAATGATATTTATGGAAGGTCAAACTGGAAGGAGAATTTCTGGTCGAACCCTTGCACATACTCGATCAGAAAGAAGTAACATTGCGGAAACGAGCTATCATCCAAGTTAAAGTGCAGTGGAATCACTTCAACCCGGAGGAAGCCACTTGGGAAGATAAAGACTTTATGCAGGAGGCATATCCAGAATTATTCCGAGAACAGATAGAAAGATGAACACCGAGGACGGTGTTCCACTAAGAGGGGGAAGATGTGACACCCCAAAACTTTAAGTTACTTTTATTTTTATGTTTTTACTTTACAATGAGGAAACGAAATCTTGTTTTACTTTTGGGAAATGAACAATAAATAGATTCAGTAATAATAATAGTTTTTTATTAAATAAATAAATAATTATGGCAGATGTGGTATTCTATGGGAAATTCTAAAAAAAAGAATTACTAATGAACCTCAGTAACTCTCTTTTACCCAACAGTTATTAGTTATTAGTTAAAGAAACAGTTACCTTTCCTCTACTCTTCTCTTACATAAAGGGAAGGGATAAGGAGGGAGGGGGTGGTTTTTTGCTAAAAAGAAAAAGAAAGGAATTCCTTTAGTTGAAGGAGGATTCAGTGGCAATGAATCTTGAATAGATCCCCCTAGAGGAAGTAGAAATGATTGATGGCTGGACCTGGAGTCTTGAGGCCAAGCAGTAGAAATTGCTACATGCGGATAACTAATTATTGGGAAAAGAGGAGCTTGGGGGGAGAACACTTGACGTGATTGCCAAGTTCTCATAGGAAGGGTGGAGAGGTTCATTGATTTCAGTTTAGTCTTATCATGGCAGATAAGTGAAACTGGTTAATTATGTCTTGATTAAATAATAAGTATGAAATTAGGAAACAAATATTTTGGTGTTGGATTTGTATTGTTTCTTTAATTCTATGTTAGATTTGAGAAAGATAGTAATATAAAATAGAAGTAAGTTAACTTAGATGTAAGTTAATTTAGATGCAAGTTAATTTAAATATACAGATAACAAGCTATAGAAAATGTGCATATTATAGTACGAGTAGACCAAGTGTACATAATCTATATCATAAACCTGAGCGCGTTAACCTGTATGTCAAGATTTAGAAATCTGGGTATGACTGTGCAACCAATTCCTAATATAGAATTCTTCTAGAGAAAATAAACTTGAACATGTAACAGTATACCAAGAGGTAGCCAAGCCTCACTGAAAAGTATGAAACTATACGAATTGAGATAAAATATTCCTATTGCATATGATATGAAAGGAGGAAAAGGAACACCTGAAATTTATACCCAGTTAGGAATAATATGGACCAACAGCTAATTATGCTTATCTAGTGACTTCAACTGTAACTATGACAGTGACAATTATCCATGCAAGAGATAAATGATTAAATACAGGACTTCATTCATTCATATTTCAGTCTAATGGACCCCCGGTGCGGAACAATGAAAGCAAACAAAATCACTACAATAACTTTGTTTAGATGTGATAAAAAATTGAACACGATTGTTATAATGCAGAGCTAGGAGACCTAGAAAACAGGGCTCCCTTTAAAGTGAAATAATACTCTTAAACAGTTCCAGTCCCGTAGATTTGTTCCGAAGGCAACCTGAGGAGGATGCCCCGGAACGATGTTCTGAGGATGAAATAAACAGATGATACATCAAACCGAGATACCAATCTCATAGAGCAAACTCATTTACAGAAAGATTAGGTATAAACATATATCAGATTCATCATTATATTAAAAGAGTCATTGTAGACAGTTAATAAAAATGTTTCTTCTGCGCTAAAATAATTACAAGCAGGAACCCAGGAAAATTACATCCATATGCCAAGATAATCCAAAAGAGCATAGCTCAAGGAGCCGTCGCCAACTAGACAACAGAACCTGTGCACAGAACTTCTCATAACTTCAATAGGAATCGAACATAGGAAAAACCTTATTCTGAACGAAACCCTCATTCAAGGTAAGAAGATCCATCAAGAATCAAGGGGAGCCTGCATACCCAGAGGCTCGGTGCTGGTAGGAACCAGGCTGTGAGAAGGTCTGGTCTCCACTTGAGCAAATCCTACACCAGAACCTCGGGGTTAACATTTCTTACAACCACTTAATCCCAAAATGCTATGCAAAACAAGACTACACCATAAATGAAATAAAAACCCACATTACTTACCCGAGGGCGTGAAGGTGTAGCAGAGGCGTTTCGACAACAGAGACTCCAAACACCATCGCGGAGGCAACACCTGTAGGAAACGAGCCTACATTAGAACAATACCATTGCAGGGTTGAGTATCCTATGAAGCAAGTCCGAATTCAAACAACAAACAGAGATCAAACTCAGACTCAAACTGTTAATATGGTCTTACCTTACTCGAATGGCAATATACAGCTCCAATGCAAGCCTGCTCATAAGTAGGAGTGCCCAGCGAACCTTTCACAATGCATATCAGGTTGGAATCGACGAGTTCAGAGAAAACTCATTGCAGAAACTAGAACGCAACCCCCAGAACCATGCCCAACAAATGAGTGAGGAAACCAAGTGAACACCAGGTCGTAAGGGTTTACCCTCGATGTTCGACACAACCTCGAACCCATCACCATTCCCGCGTTGTACACTAGGCAACAGATGGCAAGCGATAAGGGTGAGTTCCGACAGCGGGCAACCATCCAGCCATGGGCCGATCAGATAAACCATGGAGAGTCAACACAATGCAATAATGTGAGATACGGAGAATTGCTCGAATAAACCATTGTGTACAGTCAGGTTTGATAACCGAAATGATCGCAACAATAAAGTAATGGTAATTCAAACTATATCGAGGTTTGATATGTTAATACAAAGCAATAATGTATTAGGTGGTAATAATATATTAGAGTATTAATAAAAAAATAATATTTGTTGCATATATATGTCTTATGTAATAGTTGGATTTTATGTGTTACAACCATTGTCATTTAAAAAAAAAAGTAACCCAGGTTTTACACATGGGGTTTTCATTTATATTTGGAGCGGAATAGGGATAGGGAGTGTTGGTTGTAGTCACAACGTTACTTCTGAAGCTCTTTAACCAGGACCTGATTATATTTAAAAGTTAATATAATTATCGAGATTTATTTTACAGTTAGTGTTAAATAGGTCTTTTCAATATTTTCGTTGGACAGGGTGTGGTCATGCCGTTGCTTTTTGACCAGGACCTGATTACATTTAAAAGTTAATATACTTATTGTGATTTATTTTATAGTTACGGTATTAAATAGGACTTTTTTATATCTTTTTACATTGAATTTGTATCAATGTGCACTCAATACATTATTTATTTATTTATTTATTTTTATTATTATTAAAAATAATTTTGATTTTTTTTATTAAACATAATTATTGAAATATAATATTTTTATTTTTAAATTATTAATTATTATATATATAGTTTTTTCATATTTATAAATAATATTTTTAATATATTTATTTATATAAATTAAGATATTTCATTTAAAAATTATAAGTGCATTGTAGTTACTAATTAATATTATGTTTAATAATTGAATTTTATTATTTAAATTTTTTTAGGAAAAAACAAAAATGTTTATTCATATTTTTACAAAGATCCCGTAAATATAGAGGGGTTAGATTAGTTTGTTTGAGCTTTTCAACTAGTATTTAATATTATGAAAGGTAATAAAATCTATAACTATGGATTTTTATGAGATTAATGGTTACTAGCTATTAATATAATTATTTCAGAAACACTAACTAAAAACTAATATACAAATTACTAACAAGATACTAGGTTCCTTAAATTTTTACACCCTTAAAAAATTTAAGTTTATATTTTAATTAATCTAAACTATTTATATATTAATATTATAATTATAAATATTTCCTTTATATTTAAAAAATAATTATATAATATTATTGTACTGCTCTAAAATGATATATTATAATCATAAATTTCATAATAGCAAATAAGTTTATAGTTTATAATGGTATAAAATAAAAAAGCTAATAATTTTGATACTTCTATTTCTACCATATTTAAAAATAAAAATCACAGATCCCATTTATATATTCAATAAATCATATTTTATTTAAGTGTGAAAATATTCCATTTGTTTATTCGCTAAAATATATTAGGCTTAAATGGGAAAGTGAAAAGGAACAAACAAGTAATTTCAAATTGTTTACAGCGTGTAAATTTCAAATCAAATTAGAGACCAATAATGTTTCCCTTCAAGTCAATTGAGTTACCTGCTAAAAAAGGTTAAATCCATTTATGAGAGTCAATTTTTTTCACTAGTAGGTAAATACAAAATACAAAAGGGACTGATAATATTTTCCTAGCAAAGCACTCCCCTTTACCCGAATTTTAAAATGAAAAGTGGGTTGACCACTGCCAACTCGAATAGCTCGTGAAACCACGAGACTCCTTTAAATTTAAATATATAACGTTACAACAAATGATTTTAAAACTATTAATAGATGATTTTAATATTTTTTGTGAGAGAGATTTTTTTTTAAAGATTAAAAATTGATGAAATCACTTCTCAAGCATTTAGGTGTGATTGGTTGATTAACTTAGACTTTTCAGGTATAGAAATGTGTGGTTAGCATTCAAATAAGCAAACTTAAACAATCACATTTTTTCAAACCATATCAAATCAGATCAGTATCATCTTTACCATAAACTCAAATAATCACATTTTTTTCAAACCATATCAAATCAGATCAAGGTTTATCATCCTGAGGCATATTATATATATATGATTTGATTATATATATAAATAAAGTTAAACACTATATATGAGTTTTTTTATTATTATTGTATAAGATTCGTCTCTATTTAATTATAAAAAAATATATATTTTAAATTTGAATTTGCAAGTTTTTATTTTATATATATAGAGAGATAATCAAAATCTGATCATTTTAATTATATATAATATATCATTTTAATTATTTATATAAATATAATAATTAAAAAAATATATTATTTTTAATTAAATATAATTAACTTTTTCAATTATTTATATAAATATAATAATGGAATAGATTTATTATTTTTAGTTAAATATAATTAACTTTTTCAAAATTTAACAGATTTATTATTTTTAATTCTTAAACAACTGTTTAACAAACATTCATGCAACGGTGCTGAAATTCTAATTTTCTTAATTCCCTCTCCACTATTTATTTCACACGGTGTCAATTATCAATATGACTTCATGAATAAATATTTTTTCAAATATGACGTAATGAATAATATCTTTTCAATTTTCAATATTACGTAAATATTATTGATATCATTCAAAGTCACTTCGATTTTCAATAACTAAAATGTGTTTATCAATGGATGGTTTATTAATGTCAGAGTTACAATTTTTTGGGAGTTTGGACACGTACTCCCCCACCTAATTTTAATGCGTATTGGTTTTTTTAATTGGGTGTTGTTTAAGTTGGTTATACCTAAATAGTTAGAAAAAGTCTTACACAATTTTTATTAGATTAAGTTTAACAACTGGCATGAGCTATGGTGGGCGTTGTTGAAGGTGAGGAGGTTCGAAATGTACTCCTTGATAATTGTATTAATACCATATTGAAGTTTTGGGTCAATCAAACCCTTCTTTGTATGGAATAAATCATGTATGAGAAACACATTTTCGTTATTTATCTTCGGAGAATTCTTTTTTGGCTAAATACTTTAATTATTAGTTTTAAAATTATTTTATTTTCCATCAGAAGATTAAAAAAATATTTGTTAGAAATTGTATTAAAAATATATAGAAATCCCAAGAATCTCTTACCTTTCTTGCATAAAAGAGGTATCTCTAAGGATTATATTATTTTATAATGGTTATTTTTATTAGTGGTCATCATGGATTTTATTGGAAGGAAAGTCTTTACCTAAATACTTATATTTTTTTTGCTCAAAGTTCTTACAACCTTAGAATGATTTGGCTTCCATGGCTTGACTTTTAGAAACAAATCATGCTAATTAATACTAATAAGATTATATTATTGTATATTGAATATATGGACTTATTCATAGTTTTAAAAACCGATCGGGATGATCTGGAAATCGGTCAAATCGCCCAGTTAATTAGGCAACCGGGTCGAACGGGGAAGAAAACTCTGTTAAAGGGCTGACTTCACCAAAAAATCACAAAAATTAGTCAAACCAACTGGTTTATGACGAAACCGGCAAGTTTATGGTCAAACCGGTCAATTATGTCATAAACTAACCAGTTCATTGCCAAAGCAACAACGAATGGCGACTAAGCCACATAGACTCTTTTTGGAAGCTTCTTGGGTGTTTTGGAGGGAAATTAAGGGTTGTTTCCATCCAAAAACAACATCTCTAGACCTTTGAAAAGGAGTTCACCCCCCTCATTTGCCTCACACGTCTCATTTGGATTTTTTGTAAGTTTCATTAGGAGCTTGGAGAGTTGAATTTTTGTTGGAGTAGTGGAACAACAAAGGGTTTGAGCTACATAGTAGCCACCATTCCTCCAAAAGCCAAGGATACTACATGGACTCATTGTGATATGATTGATGGCAAAATAATTTGCAAATATTGCCAAAAATCTTATGAAGGAGGGGATATTAACAGGTTCAAGCAACACTTGGTTGGGATAGGAGGCAATGTAAAACCATGTGGAACACCAAATGAAGTAATAAGGCATATTAGGGCATAATACCTTTAGAAGTTTTAGACTCAAGTCACTGAACCAACAAAGAAGTTTGTGACTTAAGCAGTTGCAAAGTTTGGGAGTTGAGACTCAACCAACTATGTTTCATCATGATGAGAAGTTTTCAAGCGATAACAAAGAAGTTTGTGACTTAAGCAGTTGCAAAGTTTGGGAGTTGAGACTCAACCAACTATGTTTGATCATGATGAGAAGTTTCAAGCGATAATGTTGATTACTAATATCATATATGTAGACTTGTAGTAGGCCAATGGCCCCATAGCTCGTAAGTTTTTTTTGGACTCTAGAGGCCATTTAGAGCCTCATTTATTATATATTTTGTTATTGATCTTGGTGCCATTTTGATATTTTCACCTTTACATGGTATATAAGAGAAAACTTTGCATTTTTGGTGTCTATTGATTTGGAATCATGGTTTTAAATCTTAAAAACATTTTTTTCATTAAAATACAATTATTTCATGTGTATTTTTTTAAACGGGTTCATTGAGATTTAACTAGTCCTAGTTTGATTGGTTCTAGTTTGAAACCTGGTTTATTACGTGGATCAATCCATTCACCAGTTCCGGTTTTTTAAATTATAAACTAATCCCTCACCATTTACAAATTAAGCTTGGCTTTAGACTTTCCTGACTCCTGTAGCAAAATTACAAATGAGACAAGCCCATAACATTCAATCAATATACATTTATCACAAATTATAAATAATTTAATTGTATTTTAAACCCCACCAAAAAAATACGATTAACAAAATTTAAAACTTTAAATCAAAAGTTAACTACTTCACAAAAAAAACTTATTATTAAATCTAAAAAAGCATTTTTTTTTCCATGTAACCTAATATTGTGGGCCCCTTATTGATAAAAATCAAAAGCTAACTATTCACCAAAAAAAGCTAACTATTCACCAAAAAAAACTTATTATTCAATCTAAAAAGGCATTTTTTTTCCATGTAGCCTAATAGTGTGGGCCCCTCTATTGATAAAAATGTTTAGTTTTCTTGGAGGTTCATAACCCACAATGTTTTCAAATGTGAGCGAGTTGAAACCTTAAAGTTGGTTGTTTAGTTACATGAACTTGTGAAGAGAATCAGTTACATGAACTTGTGAGGAGCATCTAAGCCTCGGTGGAGTCTACATACCTATTTCCCTCTCTTTATGAAGTGTGTTATTATGTAAAAGCTTTCCTAGGTTGTTGTTTTTAAATTAGCACTGTGCTATTAGGTGATTGCTTCTATGGGTTGTTGTTTTTAAATTAGCTTATATTTTTATTAAAGTTAATGTAATATAACAACACAATAATGCTTACACAAAACTGATTTGTCTAATAAATCCTCGGTCAAGTCTGTATGTCAAAACTTTTACCATTTCCTCTTTCCTTATGAACTACATTATTGTGACTACTTCCATGGGGTGTAGTTTGCAAATTTCCTTATATTTTAATTAAAGTTGATGAATGTTTTGGACCCCGAAACAACACAATATTTTTTTGTTTAATGAATCTTATGGTTACAACAAACTCAAATGGATCTCATGTTTTGAAGCACTTTGAACCAAAGAAGCCTTTGTACTTGCAAACTAATATTAAATCGAGTGTTTATTTAAAGAAAAATCCCCACCGCTTTAATAAAAATAATATTAAATCGAAAGCTTATCGAAAGAAAATTCCCTACAACGCTTTAAAAATCGATTTTCTTTTTAAATCACATCTTTATCAATGCGTGCTTAATCTCTTTATAAAGTCAACACTTTGAAATTTAATATTTATATATATTTATAAAATCAAGAGCTTTTTTAAAGAAAAATCTCTACAATGCTTTAAAAATCGATTTTCTTTTCAAATCACATCTTTATCAATGCATGATTAATCTATTTATAAATTCAATGGTTTGAAATTCAATTTCAAACAAAAATATTAAATCAATAACTTATTGAAAGAAAATTCCCTACAACGCTTTAAAAATTGATTTTCTTTTCAAATCACATCTTTATCAATGCGTGCTTAATCTATTTATAAATTCAATAGTTTGAAATTCAATTTTAAACAAAAACTAAAGTTATTGAAACACCTTTATGTGAACGTAAAGCTGGACTCCCTTCAACCTTTGACTTGATCACATCAAAATAAGTGACACTATAAATACAAAACACATGGGGAATATTTATTGTTAGGATATTTTTGCTCAACATACTTGAAAATATATTTATTTTTAGATATTTTTGCTCAACATACTTGAAAATATATTTATTTTTAGTAAACAAATGGTTACGTAAAGCAGTACACCCCTAATGTGTCCCAATCATGGAAGGTGAAATTTTAAAAGGTTGTTTGGACTTTTGTGTTGGTGGACAATAAAATAAATCATTATCATCGGAAGTTGCAGTGGCTGGCCATCGTAACCTTCCCATTGGAGTAGTCGACAAATTGGAATTCGTATGGGTCTTTAAGGTCGGCAACAAAGTTGGATTGAATTTGTCTTGTTTTTTTATGTGCACGCAACGTGTTTTTAACTGTTCCAAGGACTATTGTCAACCATTTTTTTGGCCCATAGTCCAAGGTTGAAAGCACCCTCAACAATCTCCAAATCATTGGTTCTCAAAAGATAAGGAATAATGGGAGTGAATTTCTAATTATTTTTAAATTATTATAATAATATTATATATATACACCATATAAACTGTGATGTAAATGTTTTATTTTTTTAAAATTTTTATTATATTGATATAAAAAAAAATATGAAATTGGCGATATTTTGTTTAAAAAAACTACTATTTTATTGGAGTTTTATTATCAATCAAACGTCATGAGATTTAAATTAATAAATAAAGATTAAATCTCACACAAATCAACTAATTTAATCGAGATTGTAGTTATTAACACCATATAATTTGAGTACCCTTAAAGTATATAAATTAAACAATGTAAATTAACAAATTTACTAACATAAAAAATAAAAAACAAAACCATAATATTTTTATTTTTTAATTAACATTATTGATTAAATAAAATAATAAATAATTATATTTTTTCATATTAATATAAATTCAAATTCAAATTCATCTTAATTTGAGATTTATTAAATATTTAAAGATCAAATTTCTTGCGTTTTTATAATTATTTAAAATAAATCTAGACATAGATAAAAATTTTTATAATTATTTAAAATTAACAAATTTGCTAACATAAAAAATTAAAAACAAAACCATAATATTTTTATTTTTTAATTAATATTATTGATTAAAATAAATAATAAATAATTATATTTTTTCATATTAATATAAATTCAAATTCAAATTCATCTTAATTTGAGATTTATTAAATATTTAAAGATCAAATTTCTTGCGTTTTTATAATTATTTAAAATAAATCTAGACATAGATAAAAAATTTTATAATTATTTAAAATTAACAAATTTGCTAACATAAAAAATTAAAAACAAAACCATAATATTTTTATTTTTTAATTAATATTATTGATTAAAATAAATAATAAATAATTATATTTTTTCATATTAATATAAATTCAAATTCAAATTCATCTTAATTTGAGATTTATTAAATATTTAAAGATCAAATTTCTTGCGTTTTTATAATTATTTAAAATAAATCTAGACATAGATAAAAAAATTTATAATTATTTAAAATTAACAAATTTGCTAACATAAAAAATTAAAAACAAAACCATAATATTTTTATTTTTTAATTAATATTATTGATTAAAATAAATAATAAATAATTATATTTTTTCATATTAATATAAATTCAAATTCAAATTCATCTTAATTTGAGATTTATTAAATATTTAAAGATCAAATTTCTTGCGTTTTTATAATTATTTAAAATAAATCTAGACGTAAATAAAAAAGAGATAGGAATGTTTTTATGTAAATATCATATTTATTATATTAATTATGGTTATGTATAAGCAATGTTTTTATTATAAATATCATATTTATAATATTAATTATGGCTATATGTATGTATTTTAGTGGCCAGATATAGTAAAAATGTGAATTTTTAAATTATATTTTAAGGTTTGGCAAATATTTTATGTTACTTAAATATCTCAATTTTTCACCATAGTGGACATATTTTTACTCTAGATAGTTTTGAAGTCCATGGTATTTATTTATGGTATTTGATGTAATGAAGTTTATTTAAAGGTTAAATAATAATAGTTTTCAAGTCCATGATATTGAGTGACCTATGGTATTCAACCATTATAATTGATGTGATGAAGTTTATTTAAAAGTTTAATACACTGCATTGTTGGATATATAATTTAAATGGTTTTTAGAAATGCATTTTAACTTTTGTATTTTGTATTTTTATTATAATGATACATTGAGTGAACAAACAATATTATTTTTATTTAGATCATTGTTTGAATAAACAATTTTATTTTTAATTAAGTAAGTAGAGTGATTTATATTTTTAAGGTTTCCAAATAAATATCATGAAAGCTAAATTTATATAGGCATATAACAATCTTAACTCTAGATGTATCATGTAGAGAAAATGATCAACTTCACTTTAAAGTACTACATCTATCCCACATAATGAGATGTTAAATGAACTTATTAGTATAATAATATCATTTTTCTTTCAATTGTTTGAAGGAATTGTGCATCTCTCTCAACTAAAGTACACATGATTAGAAATTTTTACTCTTAATTTTTCTCTCTATAAATTTATTTACTTGGACATTGAAATATATATATATATATATATATATATATATATATATATATATATATATATATATATATATTGTTATTAATAAGTTTTAAATGTCATGTGTAAATTACATGGAATGAATTACACAAAAGTTTCTTTAGATGCAATAGCCATCAAATATCTATTTTGTTATTAATAAGTTTTAAATGTCATGTGTAAATTACATGGAATGAATTACACAAAAGTTTCTTTAGATGCAATAGCCATCAAATATCTATTATTTCCTTAATAGATACATTTCACAACCTAGTATGTAGTAGATGTGCAATTCCTTCCATGTTCAATATAATGTTGACATATGTCTCTTCTAAAATAAAAATAAACTAGAATAGCCATATAAATTAAATGGTTGATAAGTGTGGATATGCATCAAAATGTTTACCTCATGATACGTCTTCTATTGTGAACATTAAAAAACTCATAAAAGTTAACTAAATTATTACTCCTTTTTTTGTGAAGTTAGGCACTTTGCATTACTTCAAAAGAGAATTACACAGTCAAAAAATAATTGCTTATGGTCTGTCCAAAGGGAAACTAGATCAAAAGCATAGATTTAGGATTTTGAGGTAGTTGAGATCTCATCTAACCAAAGCAACAAAGATGTAGAAATACATGTAAGTATGTTGAATATGCGAAACCATGACATACATTAGCAAAATTAAACCTAAGTGAAGGTTGGAACTAAAATAAATAAATTGGTAAAGCATAGTAGTTATTAGATTGAGTCTCTAGGAAGTTGTGTCAGATGAACATCCTTCTGAGCCAATGAGGAGTGGTTGCTTGAAATCCTAATGTGAGTAGTGAGTTTATGATATATACTATCAATTTTGTCCTCCAACCCTGCTAGGCTAATGGATTTCTCCTACTAATAGTTGGGATTGTCCATGAGAAATCAACCCATAAGAATTTTGGTATGTCAATAAACATTAATAGCTTGAATGTACCTAGAGAAACAAAATCAAGTTGAGGTTCCAATGTCAGGTGTTCAGCCTCAAGTGGTTCATCAACAATATAATAAGGGGTGAAAATCCTTTTCCTACTCACCTATGCCACCACATGTTCAATCCCTTGTCAGACTAACTAAGGGATGAGTTCTTGGTAATGAGTCATAGACTTATGAGCTTAAGCTTGAGCACGAATTTGAGAATTGAAACCAATGTGGTTATCCATTTTCCTAGAGACAAATGAAAAACCTCGCCTACCTCCCCTTTTTCTTGAAATAGATTGCCCGTGTGGTATGGAAACACAAGGAGCTAGGAGTAAGAAAATATGGAAAAGCGAGAGAGAATAGGGGAAGGAAGAGATACAAAGGAGGTGAAGAAGAATTAGAGTATAAGGGTGCAACAGGGTGAGCCAAAGGAAGGGACCTAAAGTGAAAGGAGAACAAGGTAGTAGAAATACGGAAAGGAACTGCACTACCCCTAAGAGGAGAGAACTCGAGGGGGAGATGGGTGAAGGTTGATAATGACGAGAATTCAAGACAGTAGAATAAGGTACTATAGGCTAAGTTGAACCACAAACCCAAGAGGGAAATGTGAACCCAGACTCCAGTTAAACCACAATTCAAAAATTTGGAGTGTAAGGAGACATGAAAAAAGTATAGCTTGACATATATAGTTACCCTTAGCACCAGAAGACCCCCTATGAGGCCAATTCTGATAATGATGATAGAAGTTCAAGGAAAGCCATTAATATATAGGAGTGAAACTCTAGTGAATCTCATCATGACCAGGCTGAAATTTTGTGCATGCAATGGGATACAAATATTTTTTAAAGCCAAGGAGTAGGGCAGCGCCAAGCCAATAAATCTCCAACCCAACTGATATGTGCTTAATTGCCACTCTAACGAGGAATGTTCGGAGTGTATGTTATTGTATAACAAGGAATATTATGACCCCATTGTTTGCGTCCACCATGAAAAAATAGAGACAAGAATCATAACTTGAATAAGATGGAGGGCCATTGTACCTAGCCACTAGGATGGTTTGTATGTGCTAGTGCTACTTGCTTCCTCTGATTTTCGTTTCCACTGAAGTGAAGTGTAAACTATAGCATGTGATTTTACAATGACAGATGCAGTGCCATGTACCTCAAGAGTCATAACTCCTCTTCAATTTAAGTCATTATAGGGTGAAAATGTGAATTTGGGTTACACTTTTTGCCCTTTTTTGAGAAAAAAAATATCATTTTTAGCAGTTCTTCAACTTTCGGCAAGCCAAAGCAATTTGTGTATCTAGAATTTCATTTTACAATTAAAAAAAAACTTGTCAGAAATTTTATTAGTTTTCTATTACTTATTTTTTGGAATTTTTTTTATTCACATTTGATATGTCAACTTAGCAATTGTTTGACTGTGTGTTCTTTAAAAATCAAGGGATACATAAAACATTTTTTTAGCACTAGTGTATTCTTTGTTAACTTGATGTTTTTGAAAAAAAATATGTGTTGCAACAATCTAGACAGACTCTACTTCGATATCGTTATATTTACATAGCCAACCGGTGCACATCATAATTACTAGAATTTTTTGAACTAGACCAATATGAAAAAACTACGAATTTTGAAAATGTTTAACTGAGCGTCAAGTTTCTCAACATATTAGTTATAAACTAAAAATCTAAAAACTACCCATTACAGAAAATGAACCAATATAATGAACCATAAATTTTTCATATTTTTTTATAATGTATTTTGGAAGATATAGATTTTTTATTTCACTGAAAGCAATACGAGCAACACGTTCTTGGGGACCATTATGTGTCACACAAGTACAAAACTATCTCAATTATTGATTCCTTTATACATATAAAGAAAATATGTTCATTGTTGATCTTACAACCCAATTTGAAAGAAATATAATTACTTTCTTGCTTAACCAAAAAACTTAGTAATATAATTTTCAATTTAAAAAATGAAAAATTTAATAATAATTTTTTTTTTTTTCTATCAATAATATAATATTATAAAATGTAATTTTAATAATTATAAAAAATATTTTTACTCGCCATATATTTTAATATCAAATATAAAAATTATTTTTATAATCACACAAACTAGATATCAAATATTAAATTCTCAACAACCATATCCGTTACCTTATTTAATAATCACACAATTGCTACAAGACATTATGTTCCAATAATGACTAGGATAATACCAAAGCTTATATTCTTAGCAATCAGGTCATTATGTTCTATAATGACCAGCTTAATACCAAAACTTATATTCTTAACAATAGTAAGCCTGATAAGAGAAATTGCATTCAAAGTGACCAGCTTAATACCAAAACTTATATTCTTAACAATAGTAAGCCTGATAAGAGAAATTGCATTCAAAGTACAATCATTTTTTGTTCCAAGAGGTTGTATTATTAGCACTCAAAGGCTTTGTTTTTATATTGCACTCTCAACAATCGGCTTAGCATTAGTTCTTATATTGCACTGTCAACAATCAAAGGTGTGGTAGCAAAGATTGCACTCTAAACTATTAAAGGCTTGAAAGATAACAATCGAAGTCTTAGCATTACATTTTAGATTGCATTCTCAATAATAAAAGTTGTGGTATTAAGGATGGCATCCTAAGCATTTAAAGGCTTGATGGATCAGAGAATGAAGAGAATATAGAACTGAAAATTTTATAAACTGGTTTAATATTTATAAGATTTGTAGGGTTGAAATTAGATTAGAAAACATAAATGTAACATAGGTGGATTGACATTCAAATTGTACGTTATAAGAATATGAAGAAAAAAATATATGAAAATGTGTCGATGATATGGATTTTATGATAAATTAAAATACTTATTTGGACACTATATTATATGTGCCTTTTTTTTATTAAATTATTAGTATTGGGCTATGAAATGAATGGTGGGGTTTAGATTTAAGGTTCAAAATTCTTTTTTCCAAAAGGTTTATTAAATTATTAGTATTGGGCTATGAAATGAATGGTGGGGTTTAGATTCAGGTTTCAAAATTCTTTTTCCCAAAAGGGTTAGATCTAGTGGTAAAAAACGAGTTTTTTTTCATTGGACAATGTTTAATTTTCATGAGGGCCAATTACTTTGGAGTCCATGGGAATACTTTAAGGTAGTATTTACCAACAAATGTAGTCATGTTAAGGGTTGGTATGGCTTAGGTTGGGTGGTAGTGGGGAGGAGACACAAAAAAATCTAGGCATGTAAAAGACCAGTGTGGTCTATGTTGTATATGATCCTGGGGTGTGATCTCGAATGGTTTTAACAGGGTAGATTCCCTTGGATTGCAGTTTCTTAGATCATAGGTGAGTCTCACAAGTCACAAAAAACCCCAGACATGTAAAAGTTGATGTGCCCTAAGTTGGATGTCATCCTTTGGTATGATACTCAAGTAGTTTTAATAAGTTAGATACCATTGGATTACAGTTTCTTAAATCAAAAACTACCCTCACAAGTCACAAACATAATAACAAACGAAAACAAGACTGTCTCACAAATCACAAATACATTAACAAATAAAAAAAAAAACAAAATTAATTTAGTTTCCTTATGCAATTAAAAACAATTACATATCATTAATAAAAATAAAAATACATATCATTAATAAAAATAAAATAAAAATATAATAATTAAATATATTAATTTTATTTAAAAAGTAAAACTAAAAAATTAAATTATTTTAATTTCCTTATACCATTAAAAAAGAATTGCATGCCATTAATAACAATAACAAAATTAACACACGAAAGATTATTATACGACAATGAAGTGTGAAAATAACCCTTTAATAAATTTAAATAAATAAACAATATATATAAATTTTAATTATCATAATTAAAAAAAACTAAATTATTTTAATTACCTTATACCATTCAAAACAATTACATGTCATTAACCACAAAAGCAAAATAATTAATATATATACATATATATTAATAAAAACCATTGTGTGAGACTATATAATGAGCCCAATTATGTATATCAATAATATTTTTTTGAATTAAAATTAATAGTACATTATATGAATGTATCTTATATTTTTTAAAATTAAAATTAATAGTACATTATAGGAATGTATCTTATAATCAAGTGTGTTATAATTTATTAGCTTTAATAATTAGAGAAATGGTTTATGTTTTTATATCGAAGTATTTGTTATATGTGATGTAAAGTTAAGCAAATTGCTTTTGTTTTAATAATAGAAGATTGTGTAGGTTAACATATTTATTGAGTGTATGTGTGTATTTATGGTATGAGACATCGATTAATATGGGTCTAGCTTATTGATCAATATATACAATAAAATTGGTTAAAACCATTCCATATTTTTTCTTTTCTTCCTTACTAATTAAAACTTATATTTGAGATCTTGGATTAAGTATGGTTTTTTTCATAGAGAGATGGAAAGTATCTTTTATGATGAGCGAATAATGAGCAAATTACCTTTACTTGATCAACAATATTTGTTGGTTTGCCTATATTTGTGGTTCCTTAATCCCATTATTTCCCCACTCATATAAGGAGGTAGTGATATGATTTGATAGTACTCCAGGGATTTATTTACTATAACTCCTTTTCATTATCTATATATTCAGTCCATTACTATTTCCAATTTGATAATTCATTTATCTAATTGAAAGAAGAAAGAGTATAACTAGATAGATCTTACTGATTTTCATTCGAGATTGGGAATTGACGGATTTTCCATCGTCCTATTTGACAGGATTTGTTACTACTTTGGCCATTTTAGTTACTTAGATAGTTACTTAAAATCCTCGATTGTTGTATTTACCAATGTTAGCAATATACAGTGGCCAACTAGTATCATTTTCTCCTCGAGATATTATACTTTTATTTCTTGTGCGAGAACTGAAATCAATTATCATTCACCCACTTCTATCCATACAAAGGGAGGGGGGAAGACGTTTTTATTTGGCCACAATACACTGCGAGTAATTCTATCTTTCCGCTACTCGAAGATTTAAGTATATGTCTCTAGGGATCTAATAGACCAACATTAGGTTCAGGAATATTGGATAAGAAACAGAATTTCTTAATACGAGAAATTGTATTCTATTTAGGGCTCTTCATCACTTATACAGTGAAATCACGAATTGTTTCCTTACATACCAAGTTACCTGATATTCATGGGTAAGCACATTATATTACATGTATGCTTCAGTAGCTGGAGTTCCATAGAAAAAATTAAATGGATTAATCCAAACATGGAGTTGCTACCTCATGCTCATTTTATATTTATTTTCACTATGGTTGGTAATGATAAGAGTGGTTTGAATTGTCTATGCAACTACAACTTCTATGATCAACAGAATTGGAAAATGAGGATAGTCTTCACTATCCCATATGGGTTCTGTAATTATTTATTCCACGACAGATGCCAGTCTCAATGGATCCATTTGAATATGGTCTTTCATGAATCAACTGATGCGACATTTTTATTCTTAGCGGGAACAAGTGATGATAGGATATGTACTCTTCTTCTAGATGAAATACATGGTAGGTCTATACTAATTATGTCCAATAGTTTTGAAATGGATTCTCTCGCATTACCAGAAATCAACGGTTTTGTGGCAGAATCTACGAGATTCTCATCCCAAAAAAAAATCCATTTATTATTATTCAAACTTTCAAATTGAATCAATGTTATTGCAATATTGAGAATTGGAATGATATGAATTCCTATCCACTTGATTTCTCTGTTATGTTGAATATTCTATATAAGTTGAAAATGTGACAAACCTTCATTTAATAGATTATGGACCAAGAGATATTTTCATCCTAATATGTCTCTTTCTACTCATAATATGAAGGTATTGGTGCTTATCCTGATCCAATTTTATTTCTATTCAATTTTCTTTTTTCTCTTTTGAAAATTGAATAGAATGGAGCAAATGAAGGATTCATCTTTCTTTTATTTGAATATAATATAGCTCAAGTCATTTTAAGTAGTGATTATATAATGATGGATCACTACTTGAAATAAATTGGACCAGTTATTGATGTCATTTATCAATCACATAAGGGAACTGGATCGAGTCTATCCTTTCTTTTCTCTCCGAGAATTCGGTCCATTTATGGTTCCAACCATTTATAGTTGTGTAACCCTATTTCTAATAGATTGAACCCCAAATAACAGATCGAAACTATAAAAAATCCTAAAGAAG
Source organism: Pinus tabuliformis (assembly GCA_031772625.1). NCBI lineage: Eukaryota > Viridiplantae > Streptophyta > Pinopsida > Pinales > Pinaceae > Pinus > Pinus tabuliformis. The sequence continues at coordinate 856,217,270 of CM062816.1, forward strand.
CCACAATTGTCGATTCCTCACCCTGCCAACCCTTATTCATTCTAGTATGTAGATAGATTGTGAATATGATCCAACTAATTAATGCCCAAGTCTCTTTTGGATCCCATCTCCAATAAGATCGCCATGCTTCATTAACCCATATTGGTCCAGAAATAGTACCTATGGTTGAAAGAGAAACACTGAGACCAATCCACACAATAACTCCAATGATCTAATTGTTTAATCGATTGACATTTACAATAATTTGTTGATGAAAAATAAAAGTTGTATTACAAATCACTTTTTTTCTTTTCATGGAAAAACAAAAACATTAGGGAGAATGGATAAGGAAAATAAAATATCCATCGCACCAAAAAGAATCTATCTATTTACTCCAAACATAATCAGTAGAAGAGTTGTTGATGCTAAGGATACGTGTTAAAAAGTTGCATAGCTAAATAATATCATAGTTACATGCATCATTAACCAATGAGATTGTAGTGCAAGTACTAACATTATGGATCATTGTATTTCCTCTTGAAAATCTAAAATAACAAAACCATGAATTAACATAGCACTTGGTGTGGTGATTGCACCAACCACCAATCACCTTAACTTTATACTTCTAATTTCGTAAAAATTTAATTAATATTAATCACATAATATCATAGTTAATTTATATATATATATATATATATATATATATATTTAATTATAAATTTGATTAATTCTATTTTAATAAATTTTTATTTTGAATATTGACCTATATAGTAAAACTTAATATTATACTTGTGATTAATGTATTAAAAGAAAAATGAGACTAAAATAACTCAAAGTGGTCCATCAAAATGTATGGAAACGGTCGAAGGAAAAACTTGAATGGAAAGAGAGAGAAAAAGTTGTGGACATAATCGATCCACTCTAAATGTCTGCATAGAGCCGAAAGTTGCTTAGATCAGTGAAACTATCAAGACAAAAAAGCCTTGGAATTAAGTCTCAATCCTTTTCATGCATGAGTGAGATAAAATTAATAACCATGTCTACATAGAGTCGAAAGTTCTTTAGGTAAGTGAAACTATCCAAGGAAAAGGTCCTTCGAGGTAAGTCTCATTCTTTTTCAGTGAGCTAAAAATAATAACCTTAAATAAGTGAAGCTATCAAGGAAAAAAGCTTGGAGTTAAGTTTCAACCCTTTTCATATATGAGTGAAAAGGAAATAATAATTTTAGGCATTATTTGACTTAACTCTTTTCTTATATGAGTGAAAAGGAAATAATAATTTTAGGCATTATTTGATTAAATTTAACATTAAGTTACATTCAAAATAGAAAAATTTAGATTCAAAGTGATACAATACAAATCACATCGAAAATACAAATCACATCGAAAATAAAAAATAAAGAGAATTGTCACTAGTTTTAGCTATGGTAGTTATAAATAAATTGTATATTTTTTTTAAATTAATAATAAAAATAATTTCTAGTTAATGTTATATTAAATTGAATAAAAAATTTATAAATCAAATAAAAAATTTAGAATTTAAATGCTATATTAATTTTTATGTTGTTTATAGAACAGTTAGCTATGAAGTATTGTATAAAGCATGAAATTCAATATTCAAATTTTAATATTTCATAAAGCATGAAATTCAATATTCAAATTTTATTGGTTAAATTAATCCAAAAAAAAACTTTTATCTTATTAGTTTAAATTTATTTAATTTAAAATTTAGTAAATATTGATAAAATAAAAAATGAAAACAAAAATATGATTTTTTTATTCTTAAAAAATTCAAAGTTAAATTAAATTGTTATAATTTAAAATTTTTAAGTTTTGGTTTTTTTGGACATATAGTGAATTTTATTTAAAATATGATAAAGATTTATTGAAATTATAAGATTAAGTTGTGAAATATACATATTTTGATTGTTCTATAAATTTCAAGATATTGAATTCATTTATACATTTAAAAATGTATTTTTAATAAGAAAAAATAGCATTTCCATAAAAAAAATATCAAATTCAAAAAACAAAACTTAAAAAAAATATTACAATAATAATTAAATTTATGTTAATAAAATATATATAATATTTTTAATAATTGATTTTATTCAAGAAATAAAAAACATTTATAAATAATTGGTTTTTTATTAGATTATTATTATTATCTTTAAAACTATCGAATTAAAAATTCAAAGAAATTTAATTGGTATGGCAAAATAAAATTATGTAAAATATAAATATAATAAAAAAAAAAATCCTAATAATTTTTATATTAAATTAAATATTCAGTTATAAATTATGTAAAAATTAAATATTCAGTTATAAATTATGTAAGATTATTGTATCATAATAATATATACAGTTAACATTTTATTTTCTTCTCTAATGATTCACAATAATGAAGTGAGACCACTTAAGGTTGTCGAATTCAAATGTAAGTTAAATAATCTAGAAAAAAATTCAAATAGTTTAAAAATTAAGATAATTAATTATTTCGAAAGGAAAGTTTGATATTTCAAATAATTTAACATCATTATTATAAAAATAAATTTTTGTATTATATATAATTGTAAAAATAGATGTACTCATGGAAGTGGAGGCATGTTACTAAGGAAACCAAGTTTTCTATATCACTAATAATAGTTTGCCTATTGATTAAAGATTTGTTTAAAGGAGAATATCTTAGAATTACATAAATGTCATTATAATATATATATATATATATATATATATATATATATATATATATAAAAGTAAGTTTAATTATACTTAAACTTTTCTTACTTAGAGTTGTTTTTTCCTTTACATGATGTTGTTAATTATTTGATAGAGAGTATTTAGTAATTATGATGGGATTTTTGAAGGCTATTTTGATGTATAAGAGCTATCAACCTCCTAAATATTTTAGTATTTCTTGTTTGCTTGAGTTATTGAGATGTTAACTTTCATCACTCTTTTATAAACAACTTCAAACTTTTTTTCAAAGATACATATATTTTAGTATTTCTTATTTGCTTGAGTTATTGAGATGTTAACTTTCATCACTCTTTTACAAACAACTTCAAACTTTTTTTCAAAGATACATATTGTGTGGTGAAGGTCCTCTAACTCTAATTTGATTGATTCCAGGGCTTGTTCGACCAAAGTCTTAGTAACCTAATACATTTCCATTTTTCAAAAACTCTTGTTGTCCTTGCCTACCACTTCTTCCAAAAAAAATTAGTCGAACATGCACCACCTCTTCTCCCTAATTATCGCCTTCAATTCCACTGCTACCTTCTTAGTTGCATTTGAAATTCCTTTATGAAACTCCTCCTTTGTTGTTACCACTGCTTGCTCGATATCAATAATTTTCCTTGATCTTGAGGCTACTTTCTATTGTCAATAAAAAGTGGCCCCATTCCTCTTCCTTCCTCCTACAACGTCCCACCCACCCCACGCAGTGTCATCATGCTTTCTTCTAACAATACACTCAGTTCTCTCTAGCCTCTTGCTAGGCCACACCCCTAGAGAGTGGTTGTAGAGACTATAATAAGATGAAATAGAGTGTCATTGAGATAAACAACTAGAGGACACACCCAATCCTATAGTCCATCCCTATAATTCCATCCCCAAAATTAATCATGGTAAGATCCTTTCCATCACCTCTGAGTCTAAATTTAATGTTAAAATTTTAGATTTAGTGACCACCACCCTACATTATCACTTCTCCCTCCATCTTTATCGTTTTTATGTCACCCTCATCACAGTTACGTTCATGAGGGCCAAATGCTCCTAAATCCACTCCCTTTCAAATATGGCTTGAGGTCCCATAGTAGTGCCATATTTGAGGGTTATGGCTAGTAGCCAAGGTGAACAAGTGCATTAGAACATGTGTTATACTTTCATGAACCATCCATAATCCCCTTATTGAATTGACTAATGTCATCCATTTTCCATCAACCCAAGTCCCCACAAGTGTCCCAAGCGTCGTACATTTGGTGGCTCTGCTTGTCTTCGCATAAGTGAAAACAACTACCCCATCCAATGGATTAGAAATAAACTATTAATTGTTATGAAATATTTTATTTCTAAAAGAAGAAATTATGTAAAAATTATCATCATCCAAGTTATAAAAAAAATTCACTTTTAATTTTCATTTGAAAACCACAAAACTTTACTTTTTTTTATTAAAACGCAATTTCCTTTTATTAATTTTTTCTTGTGAAGAAATATCTATATATTCCATGTGAGAATATACATGTTTTGGTCCTCCAAGTACTCTCATATTACAAGCATATACTCATTATGAGCTCAACATGTTACATGCACAAATTAAACACGGGTGGAGAGGGTAACAACATTTCTCCCAACCACTTGAGCTACATCCAATTGACACAACAATTATTTAAATATTATAAAAAAATTAATATTTATCTATTCATCAAAAATTAAGTAATGTACAATTTTTGCGATTAAATGTGATTAACAATTTTATCTCTTAATATATTTTACTCCATACTTTAATATGGTGATACGGATTTATTCTCTTTTCAACTTGGTTAGTCATGATAATGATGCTTAATGTTTATTAAGATCAAATTTGGTTTATTGCACTTAAATAAAGATAAGGAATTACTTGGTTTTTTTTAAAACAAAAATTTGAAAAAATAAATTATACTCCAAAAATTTTAAGAGAAAAATTCTTAAATCACCATAGTTTTGATGAATTAAAGGAGAATATCTTAGAGTTAAATGAATGTCATAAAAAATTTATTGTAAATAAGTTTAATTATCATGTTTAAGTATACTTTTCTTACTTATAATTTTAGAGTTCTTTTTTCTTACATAATGTTGTTAATTATTTGATAGAGAGTATTTAGTAATTATGATGGGATTTTTGAAGGCTATTTTGATGTATAAGAGCTAATAACCTCCTAAATATTTTAGTATTTCTTGTTTGCTCGAGTCATTGAGATGTTAACTTTAATCACTCCTTTACAAACAACTTCAAACTTTTTTTCAAAGATACATATTGTGTGGTGAAGGTCCTCTAACTCTATTTTGATTGATTCCAGGGCTTGTTCGACCAAAGTCTTAGTAACCTAATACATTTCCATCTTTCAAAAACTCTTGTTGTCCTTGCCTACCACTTCTTCCAAAAAAATTAGTCGAACATGCCCCACCTCTTCTCCCTAATTATTGCCTTCAATTCCATAGCTACCTTCTTAGTTGCATTTGAAATGCCTTTATGAAACTCCTCCTTTGTTGTTACCACTGCTTGCTCGATATCAGTAATTTTCCTTGATCTTGAGGCTACTTTCTATTGTCAATAAAAAGTGGCCCCATTCCTCTTCCTTCCTCCTACAATGCCCCACCCACCACTCAGTTCTCTCTAGCCTCTTGCTAAGCCACACCCCTAAAGACTGGTTGTAGAGACTATAATAAGATGAAATAGAGTGTCATTGAGATAAACAACTAGAGGACACACCCAATCCTATAGTCCATCCCTATAATTCCATCCCCAAAATTAATCATGGTAAGATCCTTTCCATCACCTCTGAGTCTAAATTTAAGGTTAAAATCTTAGATTTAGTGACCACCACCCTACATTATCACTTCTCCCTCCATCGTTATCATTTTTATGTCACCCTCATTGTAATTACATTCATAAGGGCCAAATGCGCCTAAATCCACTCCCTTTCAAATATGGCTTGAGGTCCCATAGTAGTTCCATATTTGAGGGTTATGGCTAGCAGCCAAGGTGAACACGTGCATTAGAACATGTGTTATACTTTCATGAACCATCCATAATCCCCTTATTGAATTGACTATTGTCACCCATTTTCCATCAACCCAAGTCCCCCCAAGTGTCCTAAGCCTCGTACATTTGGTGGCTCTGCTTGTCTTCGCATATGTGAAAACAACTACCCCATCCAATGGATTAGAAATAAAATATTAATTGTTATGAAATATTTTATTTCTAAAAGAAGAAATTATGTAAAAGTTATCATCATCCAAGTTATAAAAAAATTTCACTTTTAATTTTCGTTTGAAAGTCACAAAACTTAGTATTTTTTTATTAAAACGCAATTTCCTTTTATTAATTTTTTTCCTGTGAAGAAATATCTATATATTCCATGTGAGAATATACATGTTTTGGTCCTCCAAGTACTCTCATATTACAAGCATATACTCATTATGAGCTCAACATGTTACATGCGCAAATTAAACATGGGTGGAGAGGGTAACAAAATTTCTCCCAACCACTCGAGCTACATCCAATTGACACAACAATTATTTAAATATTATTAAAAAAAATATTTATCTATTCATTAAAAATTAAGTAATGTACATTTTTTGCATTTAAATGTGATTAACAATTTTATCTTTTAATATATTTTACTCCATACTTTAATATGATGATATGAATTTATTTTATTTTCAACTTGGTTAATGATGATAATGATGGTTAATGTTTATTGAGATCAAATTTTGTTTATTGCACTTAAATAAAGATAAGGAATTACTTGGTTTCCTTTAAAATAAAACCTTGAAAAAATAAATTATACTCCAAAATTTTTAAGAGAAACATTCTTAAATGACCATAGTTTTGATGAATTAAAGGTTAGGAAGGTCGGTATTGTAACAAAGATTTTAAAATTGTAATTTAATATGATTGTATAAAGGATATTTAAAGATAAATTGATTTTCATTTTCATCCATATTAAGATATGATTGTATAAAGGATATTTAAAGATAAATTGATTTTCATTTTCATCCATATTATGATATGATTGTATAAAGGATATTTAAAGATAAATTGATTTTCATTTTCATCCATATTATGACAAATTCTTTGGAGCCGTGATATTTTTGGGAATTGTTCTTGTTTACACTAATCAAAATGAAGAGATATTTTCTATTTTTCAAATTAGGGTTGATCACATTCTTATAGTATCTTAACTTTTTCCTCTCTAATTTTTCATTAGACCACAATTACTTTTTAAGTTTAAATTTTGACTTAATAATATTTTTAATATTAATTTTATTATGCAAAGTGACATTTTCCTTTATTCCTTATTTATTTAGCAAGGACTTGGCATCATTATGCCACTCTACTTCAGCAATAGGTGGATTCGACTATAGTTTGAAGCAATATTTGGAAGCCTCTTGGTATAATATTGTTTATATTGTTCTTGTACAATTGATACCTAGTCATAGTTGTGTTCTTTATGGGGGGGAGACTTGCTTTTATGAATATGATAGAATAAGGTGTATTACCTTTAATTTTGAGATTATTAATTATTACACACTTTTGGATTTGCTCTATCTTTCTTCATATTTTTCTAGAGATAATACAACCCTAAGCTTCATAATCATCTAAGACAATAGGGGTGAGGAGAGTCTCAAATATGAATTTCTTCTTATCCTATAGTCAAAGAACTATTGGCCTACAATTACTTTCTAGTCCATAATAAGTTTTCCACCCTCCATTTATATTTTTCTTAATGTTATAGTTACAGTGCAATTTGTGATGAGGATTGATTCCAACATATTTGTATAAAGTCACAAATTAACTTGTGATGAAGATTAATTTCAACATATTTATATAAAGTCACGAGTTGTTGTTATCACACACAAAATTAGCACACAGAACCTTTTTTTTTATTTAATTATTATAATATTTCTTCATGATTCTCTAGAGACACTACAACCCTAAGCTTCACAACCATGAAAGATAATTGGAGTGAGGAGAGTCTCAAAGATGATTTTCTTCTTATCATATTGTCAAAGGTCTATTTATATGCAATTATTTTCTAGTCTATAATAAACTTGCCACCCTCCATTTATCATTTTCTCAGTGTTATAGTTACAGTTAAACTTATGATAAAGATTGATTCCAACATATTTATCTAAAGTCAGAAATTGTTCTTATCACACTACAACCCTAAGCTTCACAACCATGAGAGATAATTGGAGTGAGGAGAGTCTCAAAGGTGGTTTCCTTTTATCCTATTGTCAAAGGTCTATTTATCTGCAATTACTTTCTAGTCTATAATAAACTTTCCACCCTCCATTTATCATTTTCTCAATATTATAATTACAGTTAAACTTATAATAAAAATTGATTCCAACATGTCACAAATTATTCTTATCACACACAAAAATAACATAAATAATAATTTTTTATTTAATTAACATAATCATCATTTTACCAATATTAATAATCATCTTAATATTAAAACAAAACAAGCAAAACTTTTTGGTAATAGGATCACATCCTTCTTAATTAGTTATAAATAATTATTTCAACTTTTAGTTAAATAATATAACTAACTATTGATTATTAAATAAAAAAGTTACAATGAACCAAAAGTATACTATGCATTCAAATATGATGGGAAAGCATTGAAATATTTATGAAATAGTCAATTTACTTTTTGAACCGAAATATAAAGTTACGTAAAGCAGTACATCCCCTATGTATGGTACCCAATTAATGGGTAAGGAAGCGTATCACAATCACATTATGAGTGAGGAACCCCAAGTTTCCAAGCTCGTGTTTTTTATTATATTATTATTTGGGGTTGGTGATTAGAAAGGTGTTCAGAGTTGGTGGAGAATAAAACAACGCATATGGTTGGTGGAGAATAAAACAACACTGGGTGCGAAAATGATTTTATAAAATATTCGTTGGAATATAGTTGAAAACACCATGCGTGTACGGGAAATTAATTTTGACAAATGCTATACCCGGCCTTGCAAACCTTGATTAGGCTTTTCACATGCACTTTCCATGATCATGATAAAGTTGTTAAATTAAATTTATTATGGTTAATCATTATGTTTTAAGTAGGTTGGTTCATAATAATTATTACTATTATCATAAAATATATGATAAAATAACACAACCATGGGGTTGGTGTACCCTAAAGAAAAAACAATGTGTATGAGCTTATGAAGTGACACGTGTTTCAAAACAGACACTTGTGTCATTAATTTGACTTCATTTTCTTCCCATCTCATTTTGAAAATGCTAAGAATGAAAGCATCAAACTTAGATATTTTTGGTATGAAAATTTGTCTTCATATAAAATAAGTTTGGAGAATTCTTGGTTTAGGCATTTGAGCGTGTAGTTTTCATAAATGATATGTCACCCTTTTTTTATGGAGCTTGTTGTGATCTAGATATAATAATGATAAAGTAATTGAAATTGTATTTGTGTGATGGTTTGAATAATTGGAATGGAGAGAGAAAATTAATATTTTTAATTAAATTGGAAAATGTTTGAGATTTTTTTTTGGATCGGGTGGGTATCAACCTAAGTAAGTAAATAACTAGAAGGTGACCCAGGACTTGATTTTATTATAGTTATATGTCACTCTCACTTTGCCACCATATATGAAATAGACTCGAATGGTAATAATGGTATTTTGTTTGTGCATAATTCTTTTTTCTAAAGTGATAGTGACTTGACCTAGCCATGACCAGACATGTATCTTTGACACTAATGCAGAGTGTAGAAATTTTGAATAATTTGACACATATTCAATGGAGATTATCCTGATCATGTACTATTGCAGAACACATACACAATACATAAGCTCCTCTATGTTGATTATCAATTTAGCAACATCAATAACAATACAACATCAAGAGCATTCACAAATTAACACAGTGTGTAACCCGGGGAAAGCTTACAGCTGACAACCCCACACTATCTGTATATTAATGATTGAGAACTTGTAACATTACAAAGTACAATGCTTATCACAAGCAATCCAGTACCAGCTCCACCTGTTACACACAATACAGCTCAGATCTGATCTCCAAATCTATTCCACTGCTTGCCTGCCTCCACTGCTCAATACCTGCTCAAAAATGAATGAGAATGGTTTAACCAAACTCGTATTACCTCCAAAGAATCACTCACACTGGGAAAGACGTGAGCAGAGGCTATATTACTGGGCATATACTGGGCAATACTCATTGGCATACTCAATCCCTTGATTGTGCAAATCCTCATGCACAACTATAGTCACAACTGATAGCAATCTGATTCTCTAACACCTGTCCATGTTGAACTGAACATGCACTGACATGCAACTGAGTTAACTGATGTATTCTATAGTTGCATTATGAGTTAATAATTAGTTTAACAACTCATCATTAGTCTATTTGCAGTTAGACTAATTACAACTAGTTTAACCAAGTCAAACTGAACACAACTCCATCAACTCCACAATCAACTCCACCAAACTCAACTGATTGAGTTCTAACTGAAGTCATGCATGCAACAACTCAACTGACCCACAAAGAAAGCGTATTTCCTTCTGACCGCTGCATGTGCCACATCTGTAGCTCAAACTGAAGTGCTCCAAGAGAATAAGATCAAGTTTATAGTCCAAATATTATTATGAGACAATAATTTGACTTTTCTATTTTTGACAGCTAGTCTAAAAATAGACTTTGATCACTCCTGCTGTGGTCCAAAAATAGAACTTGCGCCATAATTTGCCTGCGGGCCCACTTAGTGAAGGCGAATCTTTTCACTAAGCTCCATCATCTTGTTACAATCTCAACACTCCCTCTCAACAAGATATGGATTATCAGCAACTCCTATCTTGCCTCAGTGGTATTCGAATTTTCTCCTGGTGAGAGCCTTCATCAGAATATCAGCATCCTGATCCTCCGTTGGAATGTATGAAAGCAACATGATCCTCCGCTGCACACAATCTCTGATATGATGGCACCTGATGTCAATATGCTTAGATCTATCATGAAATACAGGATTAGCCGAGAGTTTAATGCAACTCTGGTTATCACAGTAAATCACAGTAGGATCCAAATGAGAACCGAACAAACCAACCAGAATCTTCCTCATCCATATAGCCTCGCATGCGCTAAACTTGCTGCCATATACTCGGCCTCTACTGAACTGAGTGCCACGGATCTCTGCTTCCTGCTGTACCAAGAAACTGTGGTCGATCCAATACTGAAGACCCCTCCTGATGTGCTCTTTCTGTTCGTTGGGCTCCCTGCCCAATCTGCATCCGTGAAGCCACATAGCTTCACCTCATCCTCTTGTTTGTACCACAATCCATATCCCGATGTGCCTCTCAAATAACGCAATACATGCTTGCCCACCTTCCAGAAGAGCTTGGTAGGCTTAACCATAGCTTGTGAAAGCTGGTTAACTGCATAGCATATATCGGGTCGTGTATTGACCAAATACATCAGCGACCCCACCAACGGTCGATAAACAGTGGTATCCACTTCTTCTCCCGAAGTGGCATCCTCCTTCCTCCAACCTCCAGGAAGAGGAGTATCAACAGGCTTGCAGCCATGCATGTTGAATTTCTCCAGTATCTCCCGAGCATACTTACCCTGAGAAACAAACAGTCCACCACTACGCTGCCATATTTCCAATCCTAGGAAATAGTGAAGGAGGCCCAAGTCCTTCATCTCAAACTCCTTAGCAAGAGCATCCTTGCATGAATGTATCAACAACTCATCACCTGTTAGAATCAAATCATCAACATACAGTACAATGATAAGCAACTTACCCTCCACCACAATCTAGTATAGGTTAGGATCCGCCTCGCTCTTGGAGAATCCAAGTCCTGTGAAATAGCTGTCTATCCGTGTGTACCAAGCACGTGGTGCTTGCTTCAACCCATACAGCGCTCTCTTGAGCTTGCACACATGCGACTCGCTGCTGAAGACCTCAAAGCCTTCGAGCTACTCAATGTACACCTCCTCCTCAATGACTTCATTGAGGAACGTAGTCTTCACATCCATTTGATGAATGTGCCATCCCATCTGCGTTGAGAGAGCAAGAATCGCCCGTATGGAAGAATACCTTGCGACAGGTGCAAAGGTCTCCTCATAATCGATCCCCTCTATCTGTGAAAAGCCTCGGGCCTGCTTAACTTTGTAGATCCATCTTGAACCCACCACTGATTTCCCTTCCGGTCTAGGAACAATCTCCCATGCACTATTTCTGACAATAGAATCATACTCTTCCACCATGGCATCTACCCATGTGGGATCCTCCACAGCTCCTTGAAAGAGGATGGCTCAGTCACAACACACTTGCTGATAAGAGCCATGTATCCAGTGTACCGATTAGGTGATTGTCTCTGCCTGCGTTGGGCTGTAGGTGGTCCTACAACTTTCTCTGCATCTTGAGCCAGTCGCTCAACTTCTGTCAAGCGCTTTCGCCCTCTGATGGTTGGCGCTGCATGAGTGGTTTCTTCCACTCCATGAACCTCGTCCTGTGGCTGATCCACGTCCTGAAGCTCATCCTTAGGAACTAATAGCTCCTCATCTGCATGCAAGTGTAGCTCCCTCTCAAGCGAACACTTCATGGCTTTCTCCTCCTGAAATTTTATATCCTGTCGCACAACAGTTTTACCACTGTCTGGAAAATACACACGATAGTTGTGGGGCGTATCAGTGTACCCCACAAATATCCCAACCTCTACAGTCGGCTCCAACTTCTTCCTGGCATCCTTCGTCACATGCATGTAAACGTTAGCACCAAAAATCCTCAAATGAGAAAGATCAGGCTTCTTACCAGAATAAGCCTCCTCGGGTGTACTCATGCCAAGTATCCTATGAGGACAACGGTTTTGCACATAAACTGTTGTATTGCATGCTTCTGCCCACAAGTGAAGGGGTAGGCCCTGATCATGCAACATTTCCCGTGCAACACCCACAATCGTTCTGTTCTTTTGCTCAGCTACCCCGTTCTGCTGTGGGTTATGGGGAGCTATGAGCTCTCTTCGAATCCCTTCTGCCTTGCAGAAATCCTTGAACTCGTCCGAGATGTGTTCACCACCATTATCGCTCCTAAGAGCCTTCACCTTCTTCCCCGACTCCTTCTCGACCAGTGCTTTGAATTCACAAAACTTTGAATATGTCTCGCTCTTCTTCTACATGAAGAAGATCCAGCACTTATGAGAGAAATCATCAACAAAAATCACATAATACCTGTGTTTTGTTGTCGAAGCAACTGAGAAAGGTCCACACACGTCTGTGTGAATTCTCTCAAGGATCATCGTGGCGCAACTATCCTTCTCGTGAAAAGTGGCTTTCACAAACTTCCCCAAAGTACACCCCTTGCATTGATCTGACTGCGCAAGAGTGCCTTTAGGAAGCCCTGTAGTGATCTGCTACAGTATCTTCAAGGCTCCATGGTGAAGGTGACCCAATCTCCTATGCCACAACTCCCCATCATCCCGGCTCACCAATCCTTTTTCCTTGCCCGCCATTGTTGCGCATCCATCTACATGCAACTGATAAAGGTTCCTCACTCAAACCCCTATCTTCCGGGTCTCACCAGTTGTCTTGCTGCACAAGAAAGCCTTTCCCTCGCTGAAAACAACATCATACTGTTACAGGGAAAAGTGTCTACTCAGAACTGCTTATCCCACTAAGGTGTGATAGTTGCCTTAGAAACAAACAAAGTAAAGCTATTTTCGTTTTTCCTTTATGAAGTATAGATAGAGAAGAACAAAGAAGACCAACCTCTGTCTTGCGCTAATCTCTTGGTTCGATTCCTCTCTTCCTTGATAGTCTTTCGCTACTTGTTCCCTTGCACGCCTAGCTTCACAGAGTACCTGTAAGATCACAGTAGCATAGCACTACACAGGAACATGGATCTATAATCATAAACAATCTAGGATCAGATGTAAATTGACCATACGAATGCAGCAAATATAAATGACACAAGAGTATGGAGGAAAACTTGAATAGCTTTTATTGATAAACAAGAAAGAGCCAAGGGGAGTTACAATCAGTTGTTCTGACCCAGCATCATCCTCTCAGCAAGGAAGCCCCTCTTCACCTCATACAAAGCTTATATCACCCAAAAATTTGATGTTTTTCTCAAGAAACCAACAACGATTCCTTACAATATGCAAAATTCCAGCCTCTGGATCTCTGGGATGAGGGATCCATATATAGATATCTCACTGATGGCACTTTGCCTATGGAGCAGCTGAAATGATCCTGTTTTGACTAATTCTGAGCAGTTTTTCATGGAGAACTTCTGGGAGAAGTTGTAATCAGTTGACCTTGCTCCTTTAGGGGTTAGAACAACACTTTTAGGGACTTAGGAGCCCTTGGTTTATGGACATTTTATGATTGGGGTTGCAGTGCCCAAAAATGTCTATAACACATACCCCTTGTCTTCTAACATTGCCACAGAGATAAGATTCTTCTTCAATCTTGGAACATGCATGACTTCCTTCAATACAAAGGGTTTACCAGACTCCCTCTCAAAGGAAATGGTACCGATATCGGCTGCACTGTATCTACCATCATCACCCATCTCGACGTGCACTCCAAGATCTTTGTCTTCCAAATCAGAAAACAAATCTCTATCTCCCGTCATGTGAAAAGACGCACCACTGTCCAAGAACCACACCGATCCCATCACACTTGAAACCAAGCATGCGATCAATTAAAAATCAAGCTCAAACTACGAGGCTAGAGCCTCTCCTGCTGCAGATCCAACAACCTGCTTGTTCTTCTTCTTCTGCGTACAATTAGTGGCATAGTGTCCGTGTTGGTGACAGTGAAAACACTTCACCTTGGACATGTCCTTCTTCTTGCCTTTCACACCAGACTGAGAAGCTTTCTTGCTCTTCCCCTTCTTTTCTTTGGCAGCCAAAGCGCAATTTTCTTCATCAGCTCCCTTTGACGAAGATCTGTCCCTGGTACTCCGCCTGATCTCCTCCTGCACAAGATCTGACCACAGTCTTTCCCATCCTGGAAATTTCTCCCGACCATTGACAGAGTCTTGATAGGAATGCCAACTCTTCGGAAGACCAAGGAGAGCCAAGCTCACCAAGTCCTCATCATCGACAGTAACCCCCACACTTCCCAGCTCATCTCGACACTGAGTGAACTTCGTGAGATACTTGGGCATACTATCACCCTTCTCGCATTTGATGTTTCTGAGTTTATCTTTGAGCGCCAGCTTCCTCTAATCGCTCTTGCTTTGGAATAGATCTGTTAAAGCCTTCCACATCAGATATGGAGAAGTCTTTCCATGCAGGCTGGACACAATGTGATCCTTCACGCCCTCCAACAGAATCCTTCGACATTTTGCAGTCTTCTTTTGCCAAGCATAAGCTTGAGTAGCATCAATAGGCTTTGGGACATCCGTCTCTATGAACTCCTTCAGCGCGGTATCATTCAATACTGCCTCCATCCTATCCTTCCATGCAATATATTTTGAGCTGCCCTCAAGAGCATACTCCAATCGCAATCCGTTGAAAGAAATTGCTGCGTTGCCACCAAGAAAACACTGCTGCAAATTCGAATTCCACTAGCTCCAAATCAACTGCCTCAGATCTAAGATTCGTGAGAACACAATATTTCTCGTACAGAGATTCACTATATGGGCATTCATCGGATATCTCACCTTCCAAGGGAAGGATGAATCCAGAGGCTACCTGGCCCGATTATAGACTCTGCCTAAAGAAATAGAATGTAAACACTTTCCTGAATAGTAGATCTAATGATCAACAGCTCTGATACCATATAGAAATTTTGAATAATTTGACACATATTCAATGGAGATTATCCTGATCATGTACTATTGCGGAATACATACACAATACATAAGCTCCTCTATGTTGATCATCAATTTAGTAGCATCAATAACAATAAAACATCAAGAGCATTCACACATTAACACAGTACGTAACCCAGGGAAAGCTTACAGCTAAAAACCCCACACTATCTGTATATTAATGATTGAGAACATGTAACATTACAAAGTACAATGCTTATCACAAGCGATCCAGTACCAGCTCCACCTGTTACACACAATATAGCTCAGATCTGATCTCCAAATCTATTCCACTGCTTGCCTGCCTCCACTGCTCAATACCTACTCAAGAATGAATGAGAATGGTTTAACCAAACTCGTATTTACCTCCAAAGAATCACTCACACTAGGAAAGACGTCAGCAGAGGCTATATTACTGGGCATATACTGGGCAATACTCATTGGCATACTCAATCCCTTGATTGCGCAAATCCTCATGCACAACTATAGTCACAACTGATAGCAATATGATCCTCTAACACCTGTCCCTGTTGAACTGAACATGCACTGACATGCAACTGAGTTAACTGATGTATTCTATAGTTGCATTATGAGTTAATAATCAGTTTAACAACTCATCATTAGTCTATTTGCAGTTAGACTAATTACAACTAGTTTAACCAAGTCAAACTGAACACAACTCCATCAACTCCACAATCAACTCCACCAAACTCAACTGATTGAGTTCTAACTGAAGTCATGCATGCAACAACTCAACTGACCCACAAAGAAAGCGTATTTCCTTCTGACAGTTGCATGTGCCACATCTGTAGCTCAAACTGAAGTGCTCCAAGAGAATAAGATCAAGTTTATAGTCCAAATATTATTATGAGACAATAATATTTGACTTTTCTATTTTTGACAGCTAGTCTAAAAATAGACTTTGATCACTCCTGCTATGATCACTCCTGTTGTGATCACTCCTGCTGTGATCATCCCTGCCATGGTCCAAAAATAGAACTTGCGCCATAATTTGCCTGCGGGCCCACTTAGTGAAGGCGACTCTTTTCACTAAGCTCCATCATCTTGTTGCAATCTCAACACAAAGAATAGGTAGATCTTCTCAGTGTGGCATGTGATTTATCTGGCCATTATGATATAGATTTTTAAAAATGAATTCCCTCTTAACTCTCGATCAGAATAAAGTCTTATCTTTCCCTCTCTTGTTGAAACATTCTCTATATATTTAGTGCTCTGGTTCACTAGCATTGATTCTCCTCCACTCTTATGGCACCCTGTCTAGTTCACCGGGGAGGCCTCCTATAAATCGCAAGTGTGCAAAACTTGCAACCCAAGAATCGACACATTTTTACCATCACATTGTCTCCCCTGCTACATGTAATAAACTAAAGATGGTGGAAGCTTAGTTAAAATTGGAACAAGACTCTATTTTGGATGGGGCACTCTGGGAAACTATTGAGGAATGCATCCCCGATAATAGTTTGAGTCGCACATGTGACAATGAATTCTTCGAAACTGTGGAGCTTTATTAGCACACCAAAATTCCAATTACTCATAAGTTTACAGGGATGGATTTAGAGATTTGCGAGCTCTTTGTTCATGTGGAGCAGCTCGAGAAGTAGGGGTAGGTGTTCTTCACACTTTATAAGTGGTTAGCCAAGAAGCATGAAAGGAGTATGACTTGTAAGGTAGCGACTACAATTCATGACAATCCCATTGATGTCCACACAGATGTGCCATCATGATCAAGTCCTCCTATGCTATAAACTCATGTTCTATATATGTTTTTCAGTATTTCCTTTATTGACTTTTACAGGGTTACCAATTTTGTATTTTGGATGGTGTTGGTTTCTATTATGATAGAAACAACCCTTTTTAGGAATTTGTATATATTAGACAAGCTAACCCTATTAGTTTTGTCATGTCTAGTTTCCCTATGGTAGATGTTAGAGATATTATAGTTACTTGGTTTGATTTTTTTCATGCACTCCTCTATCCAAGGAAATCATCACTATACATCTCTTAGAGGCATATGGAAATAGAGCAACATATACATATTTGGTTTCTGTAATATTCTAAATTTCTAATAATAGAAAAGAATACTTCACAAAGAAAAAAAAACCATTGTTTGAGATTTCATTGAAGTTGTAAATTGGTTGATCCAATGAAAAGCAAAAGAAAAAATATAGTGTGTCAATTTGTAAGATTCTTTTTTTTATGTGATTCAAATGGAGTAAAATAACCAAAGTAATTTATTGTTTTTGGAATTTAAAATCTATAAGTAATCATTAGACTTAGACTAATGGTTAAAAGTTCTCACTTGAACAATTTTAAACGTACATGACTATTATGGACTTATAATGAGTTCTTCATGTGTAATTTCATCACCCATCTTAATACTACACTCTCATGGGTGCTCTTTGTAATATCCCTTTTAAATACCCAACTTTTGTAAAAATGTAATTAAGATGGATAATGTTGGATGGCCAACATGGATACTAAAGTATGATGTATATATTATATTTAATTATATATATATATATATATATTTGAAACTAAAGGGGAGGGAAGCTAATGCAAATCCTAATGAATGAGAAAGGAGCTTCAATAAGGGGAAAATTACAAGGGGATGGAGAAACTTTTTATCATTTTTCAAATTATATCATGTTTAATGATTTGATAGTTGAGCCATCAATAGCGAGTAGTTATGAGAAGAGTGGGAAGTGGTACTGAACTACCCAAATGTATGAGCAACATATCAATCCATAGTTGTCTAAGAGTTGACCACATAACCCACAGAAAATACTGGAACTCTTATGTAGGAGAAACACTGATGGGGGTAAACATATGTTGAGAGAGAAGGAAAAGGGAGAGAACATAAGAGAATGAGAAGAAGATCTAAGGGAGTGCATGAGAACCAGAGGGGGTGTATACATGTAATTTGTGAATTCTATGGGAAGAACCAATCCACACATGGGAACTAAACACATGATTCTGAATAGAAGGGAGAATGAACAACCCTTGAGTCATAGTCAATTGGGTGCGGAAGTGAAATCCTAGTTGACTAGAAAAAAAATTAGTGAGGAAGTTTTCACTTGAGAATCAGGGAGGTGGAATAAATTCTAAATAGTTTTTCTAACTAAGGCACATAAGCACTAAGAAAGCAAAATCGTGGAAGGACTACCAAATCATTTAAGGGATATTGTTTGTGTTATGCAAGAACTATATGTCCATATTTTATTATGTTAATAGGCATAACTTAGTATTTAAAGTGAAAATATTTAATCCCACATGAGAAGGAGAGTGGCTTTCATGCCTTCTACATGATTTCTAGCCTTGATAAAACCTGAGTAAATCTTTCCCTTAAGGCATCAAATATGGCTCATGGGTGGCTAGCTACAAGAAATATTGTAGTCTAGATGAGCCTAAGGTTGGGTGGAGAGTGTCTCTCCCTTCTTCAGTTTCTAGTAAGATTGGGAGAAACATATCATGTGTAACCCTCCTTTGCGAATGAAGTGTTATGTTTGTTAAATGTTTTGTGAATATCACT
This sequence comes from Pinus tabuliformis, assembly GCA_031772625.1. Classification (NCBI taxonomy): domain Eukaryota; kingdom Viridiplantae; phylum Streptophyta; class Pinopsida; order Pinales; family Pinaceae; genus Pinus; species Pinus tabuliformis. Next base: position 856,236,370 of record CM062816.1, read on the forward strand.
ATGCTAGAAATTATGTCTATTTGTAACAGTGAGCTAAATGTTATTGTAATGATGACTCACGGAATACATATGAATAAATATATGGAAGTATTGTATACTTGTTCTTGGTTATTAGATATTATTGATTTGATGAATGAATTCTATATGTCGAGCTATTCTTTGAAGTAGGTTTTCCTTCATGTTTATGGAATGCATGGCATGTGACATATGATATATAAGTTGATTTGAGCTTGAGTCTCTTCTCTTATTATATTAGTGTGATTGGACCTTCTCAAGCCATTTATGGGTTAAAAGTAGATGTGACTATGTCCCTATTCTAACTGAGAAAACTTGAAGTCCATCTCGGCATAAGAGGACTTTGTTCTTATGGGAGATAAGCAAGTATATTGGTCTCCCTATTTATAATTTCTCTGAAGTAAGAAGTTATAGATGGCCATTTCTGTGCCTTTTAATATTAATATGGAAATCTTTGGCCTTTTGCCCTTCTTATGTTTTCTTCTTGGGAGCGACCTATTTGAAAGCAATGTTTTAGAATGCCTTTAAGGATATTAAAGACTTTTGAGCCTTAAGAAGTAAATTTGGAAAGTTTTTTCCCTATTGGGAATCATTTTTATGCCTTGGTGATATTCCTGAGAAGTATTTCTAGAGATATAAAACTTGGCTTGGAGACCTTAGCCTCAACCCCTAGTCACATGGCCAACATAGGTCTATGATCATAAGCCTAGTCATAAGGGGGTTTAAGCCTTAGGAAGGCATATTATCAAAGTACCAAGCCATTGGGAGTCAATAATTGGAAGCTAATCATGACACATTCCTTATTGAGAAGGCCCAAGGCTAAAACAACATGCAATATCTATCAATTAACAATTCTATTATTAGGTTATTGATCCCTTAAAAAATAGGTTGCGGGTCCTGGGGCATTGAGCATTTCAACTTGCAATAGAAATAAATTTTCCTCAACACTGATGAGTCCATTATATCGAAAATAAGGAAATTCCTTGAGTGCTATTCATTGGGCATTGACAGGGAAATTTTTGAAACTCAATGTTTGACCCCCACTTTAACCTTTTGAATCCATAAAGTGGAAGTTGTATTATCATGGTTGGAGCACGAGGATGTTAGGTGTTGGTAATTCTTGACGTGCACATGAAATGAACTCCTTGATTTTTATGGGCCTATCAAGTCCATCCAATGGTAGGACTATCCTCATTACTTGATTTCTATATCGAACTGGAAAGGGGGCTTGAAAAAGAGTAACAATGATGTCTACCTCTTCATGGTTCGATGAAACAATAAAATGGATTTTTATCTAATGAATGTAGTGGAGGCCATAGTGTTGTATCAAAACCTACGATGTCGATTATCAAGAGATCAAGTGTCAGGAGATTCAAAGAGGGCCTATCAGTAAGTATCCCCGATAGTAACATAACTCAACAAGTGTTTTAGTTTTTTGTAGTTTGTTACCCTCATGTGATAAGGTGTATCGGTTTTCATCCAATCATCTTTTAGGTGTCGAGATTTAAGAATATAGATATTGGACCTTTCACCCAACACCATTGAAGCTTGTTAAGGCACTTGACATGATAGGTGTTGGCGTGGAGAGTCGATGTAGACCCATGGGTTGTCATGTGTCAACCATATGGAAAATGACCTAGCATGTTAATGTGTCATGATAATGTGGCATCCTTGATGATGTTGTGCTAATGTGGATTCAAATCATTGATGTGGCACCGAGGTGGCGGTCAAGTGGCACCCTAGTCTTTGGTGATGTGGATGATGGGATATGGGGTTGTCATGTATCAATAGTTTGTGGTTCCTTTAGGGTTTCCTAGGGTCTCAGTGGCCCAATGGATTAGTTATCAACCTATCAGATGTCATCCTATTAAGAGGTTAGGTGTTGGTTATTAGCAGAGTCCAAAGAAAAACCACCATTATACGTTTCAATGACTAGGGGGGCAGGGAGCTAGTAGATGAAATGACATTTAACGAGAGCTAGTGGTTCAACGATAAAATTTTGGCCTAGAGGGCCCAATGGTCGATAAGCTTGAGTAGGCTAGGCTAGCCATGTGGTTCATTGAGTTAGTGGCACATGGTATTATGGAGGATGAGATGGCCCCTTAAGGGAAAATATTTCAATGAGCATAACTTCTTATTTAGGACTTATTTTTAGTAAAATTGTAAGATTTATATCGTTGGAAATCTCTCGATGAGAAGAAAGTGATGGTGATATTCAAAATGAGTTTTGAGGAGGTTGGATAAATAGGTAATTTTATAGCCCCACTTCCATAAAGTAACCTTGGAGGTTTGGCCTATACACCCGACAACCAAAATCAAGCATTATGGGATTGGGTGTTCTACAAAGGGGTATCAGAGCTAAGGTTCAACACTTAAACTGAATGGAATCAGGGGAGAGATTTTAGGTTGATTATTATTATTATTAAAGGTTTGTTGAATTAAATTTTGATGGTTTATCTAACTCATATTTGAGTGTGTGATGTAGCAACAACATAACCCCAATTTCAGACTAGCAAGAACAATGTTAGTGTAACTAAGGAAATCATAAGACCTACTAGCAATATAAAAAAAGAAAGGAAGTGTCCAACGAAATGGTATATACAACCTATAAAGGACCTCATATAATAGGGAAGATGAGTAGGAAGGCGGTGGAAATCACTCCTAATTGGATGGAAACTCTTAGGAGTTTGACAAATGAATTGAGAAGTTACAAGTAGATAACGAGAGAATTATTATATCATATGAAAATCAAGAAGTAAATGAAATCGTGCTGCAAATTTTATTGAACTGAAAGAGGAAAAGAGAACATGAACTAGCAACCAACAATATATACAAGTACAAGTCGAAACAGGTTCCTAATCCATTTGAAATTTAGAAATATGGACCAAGAACAAGTAAGGAAGAAGGAAGTGTATATAGGAAGAGGCACAAGAGTGAAAAGAATATACAACTAGTGAGGGCACTTCAACACACCTATGAAGGTGGAATAGAAAATTCTGACAACCCATCTAGCACAATAAATAAATCAAGATTGCACAAGAAAAATAAGAATAAGGTTGTAAGGAGCTTATTTCTTAAATAATTCAAGAAGGATAAACCTTCTACCTTCAATGGAGAAGTTAGAAAGAATGAAGAGGTTGACACATGGATTTCAAACCTAAAGAACTATTTTAGAGGACATAATTACCTAAGAATATTAAGGCACAGGTAATCATATTTAATTTGAGAGGAAAAGTTGATATATGGTGGTAATACCTTAATAATTTCAAGGGAATTCAAGAAAAGAATCTCACTTGGAGTAGATTTTAGAAATACTTAATAGAGAAGTACATGTCTAAAAGGTATTATAACGGAAAAATTAAGGAATTTCATGAACACAAGTTGGGGTAGATTATTATGGAGGCCTATGCCAACATATTTATAGACTATTGAGGTATGTGCCTTACATCACAGGTGAAACGGTAAAAACATACAATGCTTCCTCAGTTGTACACCACAATCCTATCAATACATAATAGAGTTTGATGAGCTTGAGAGACTAGAAAAGATTATTAGAAAAGTAAAGTGTTGTTATAACTAGCAAAAGCACAAGATTAAATCCCATATAGAATGGAAAAGGAAGGAGTGGACCCACTCCAAGAAGAAAGGGTTGAAATTCTCATGCTACAAGTAGTTTGGAAGGAGCATTAAACTTAGCATACTACTTAAAATCAAGTTTCACTATAAATTTTCTACTCCAAGTGGGGATAGATCAGTTAGACCAGCATCAACAAAGGTGGAAGAACTAAATAAAAATCTATCAAAGTGTTGGGGGTGTGGGGAAGAATACCTATTGAGGGATTTCCCACATAAATAGTAAGACAACAAAAAGGTATACAATGGCCAATAGGTCACTACTTTTGGTGATGTGGTAAGGAGTATACCCCAAATTTATACAATTGTGGATAACAAGATAGCAGACCACCAAGCCTCAATGACAGAGATACAAGGCATACTTTCCAAACATCTTGTTTCAATTTTAATTGACTTCGGTTCTCACCTTAGTTATATTACACCACGAATTATCAAAAACTATTTTTCATAGAGAAAACAACATAGAAAGTTCTAGTTCGTTTAGTTAGCTATAGGAACGAATAAAAAGTATCTACTACTATTGAAATGTGCTAGTTCAAGATGAGCATCTTGATCACTTGAGCCACCTTGAACATGTTTCTTCTATAACCTATTGATCACATGAATCCACTGGTAGCACACAGGGCCAAATTAGACTGCTATAATAAAACTATGAAATGCATAGATGAACAAGGAGAGAAAAACTTATTGCAGGGAGTATGAAAACCTATGTTGATAAGGTAGATTTCAGCTTCGCAATTAAATCAATTTTGCATAAAAGGATCTTCATTGTATTCCATACAGATGACGATCTCAACTGAAAATAACAAGCCAAACTTATAATACCATCCTATACTACATAAGTACAATGATGTATTTCCTAAAGCGATACTCGTATTACCTCCAAAGAGAGATATTGATTTCTCAATATAACTCACACCAAGGGGTGTGCCTATGTCTAAAGTATCGAATAGAACGAGCACACATGAACTGGGAGAGTTGAAAATTCAGTTGAAGGAAATGTTAGACAAGGGTTACATTAGACTGAACATATCTCCTTGGGAAGCACTAGAACTATTTATCAAGAAGAAGGATGGTACCCTCAAACTATGCATTAATTCTAGATAGCCAATTAAGATGAGTAATAAGAACAAGTATTTATTTCCTAGGATTGATGATCTCGTTGATTAGCTAAGAGAATCCACGGTGTTCTCAAAAATAGATTTGAGATATGGATATCACCAATACCATATCAAGGATGAGGAAATCTACAGGACTACATTTAGAACTCATTATGGACACTATGTATTTGTATTGGTGTCATTTGGACTAACAAATGCATGAACCACTTTTATGTGCCTAATGAGAAACATTCATAGAAAGTACTTGGATAAGTTTGTGCTAGTTTTCATTGATGATATTTTAGTGTATTCAAATACTAAGGAGGACCATAAAGAGAACCTCAAGATCATATTACAAGTGTTATGGGAGCACCAATTTCATGTCGACCTCAGTAAATGTGATTTATTTCAATCAGAAGTGAATTATTTGGGTCATGTAATTTCAGAAAAAGAAGTGGTAGTTGATCCTGAGAAGATCAAGCCAATCATGGAAGGACTTGTACCTCAAAAATATAGTAGAAGTAAGATCCGTTATGGCATTGGTAGGACACTATAGAAGGTTTATTCAAGGATTTTAAAATATTAGACACTCAATCATAATGATACAGAACAAAGGGGTAAAGTGTAATTAGATATGAAAGAGTGTAGAGAGCTTTGAATAACTGAAGCGTCTTCTATCCAATGCCCCCATCCTAACCCAGCTAAGGATTTCTTGGTGTGTAAAAATGCTTGCAAGGAAGGATTCAGCAGAGTCCTCATGCAAGAAGTGAATGTAATTAGATATGAATCCAAGAAGCTAAATGAGCATGGGCATAATTATGTAACACGTGATTTAAATCTTGTGATTATTGTGAATGCTTAAAAAATGTGGAGACACTACTTATTAAGGGGGGAATTCATATTTATGATAGATCATAGTGAGTTGAAATACTTGTTCAATCAACCCCGACTAAATGCTAAGTAAGCTAGATGATTGGCCCTTATTAGTTAGTTTGATTTTGAAATCAAGAACATTAAAGGTAAAGAAAACCAAGTGGCATATGTGCTCAACAAAACAATGAAAATGATACATATGGAAGCCATCAATACATGTGAGATGGACATAAAAGAAAGAACCAGAGAAGTGTTGCAAGGCAATGAACACTTCTACCAGGTAAGTAGATGCTTGAAGAAAGAGGTCACAGGACTAATAGAAGAGGAATATCAACTAACAAAAGATGGTTTATTAATTTAAAGAGGAATATTGTACATTCCAAATGTAGTAAACTTGAAGAGTCTCATAATGGATGAACTCCCTAACATATCTTATTTTGGTCACCCTGATTATCAAAAGATGATAATAGCTACCAAGAAATTGTATTACTATCCAATATTAAGAGATAAATTGCTAAATATACGTCTAAATGTCTAGAATGTCAATATATTAAGGTGGAACAAAAGTATTCAACGAGTTTGTTATAGGCAATATTGATTCCATAATGGAAGTGAGAATTCATACCTATGGACTTCATCACTAGTTTAGCAAGGATTCCTATACAACATGATGCAATCATGGTGGTAGTAGATAATATGAGCAAGGAAACTTACTTTATTCCTGTAAAGTCTACCCATAAAGTAATTGATATTGCCCAAAGTTTTAGGTTGCATGGCATGCCCGAGAAGATCATATCTAATCAAGATGCCAATTTTACTTCAAATTTTTGGAATTCTTTATATGTAGGATTTGGGACAAAATTAACATTTGGTATAGCCTGCCATCCCTAGATAGATGGAAAAACAAAAAATGGTAAACCAAGTGCTGGAGGACATGTTAAGAATGTCTGTTATGCATCATCCCATGACGTAGGAAGATTATTTACCTCTATGGAGTTTACCTACAACAATAATTATCAAGAGTCACTAAAGATGAGCGTCTTCAAAGCACTGTATAGAAAAAAATGCAATATTCCAATTAGTTGGGATTATCAAATTGATTGAATTATGCTTTTATAGACATGCTAAAATAAATGGTGTAGGAAGTGAAAAAAAACAAAGAAAAAGTTGAAAGTTGATCAAGGTTAAACAAAAGAGTTATGTATACTAGAGAAAAACTCATAAGTAGTTTCAAGTGGGAGAGAATGTGCATCTATGGATTAGGCCTAGGAGGAGTTGCTTGAAAGTGGGGTAATGTGCCAAGTTGGCACCATGATATTGTGGACCCTTTGGAATCTTGGAAAGAGTGGGGTTAGTATTGTACATGCATGCCCTACCTCCTACTATAAAAACACATGATGCATTCCATGTATCCTTGCTTAAGAAATATATAGATGATACTAATCATATTATTGATTGGGCTACAATATAGGTGGAACCCAAAGGAGAGTCATATCCAGAACCCCAATGCATACTCAATAGTGTTAGAAATTAATTAACGGAGCAATGAAATCCATAAAATATTGCAGAAACACAAATACCGAAATGCATAAAATAAGAGAAACATAAATATACGTGATTCACCCAATTTGGGATATGTCCACAGAGAAATATTCAGTCCTTCCTTTTATATTATCTAGCAAAATGAAGAGATGCAACCTACAACAGATTCGTTGTAATTTCCTCTTTGCTCTCACACAACCTCCTCTTTCTGTCTCGCTCAGAATAATAATACACATTCATAATACAATTCCCTCTTATAAACCGAGGGTTTCCTTATAGAGAAAAAAACCCTAAATTAACATAACTTCTGCCTTCAAATCATCCACCTAATGGATGGCCCAAGTTCACTACGAAATTACAATATTTCACAACTTAATTTTTCATCTATTTTTAGCTTCGGGAGCATTGTCATTGAACCTCCACCACGGGGGGGGTGGGTTGCTCATAAAAGTCATCGTCACTCCCCCCCTCCTTGGAACCCCTGACGACGATTAAATGGGCAGAGTTTCCACCCCATTAGGAACATGGATCCAACGTCATTGAAACAAAAAACCTTTAAACAATCAGGCTCCACACCTAACAAATAGAAAGGAGATTATGCTCTGAAATGAAACCATCGTGCAGGTCAAGGTGCAATAGAAGCAATTTAGAGAAAATGAAGCAACATGGGAGCTAGAGGATGCCATGAAAAGGGTAGATCCATTTTTTTCTATATAGAATTGATTCTAAGAATAGTAGAACACCAAGGATGGTGTTCCTTTAAAAGAGAGGGGATTGTAATATGCCCTTTCAATTCCTATATTTTGTAAAAAGGTAGTTCATACTAATAATGATCAATGAGCAACATGGATATTATGCTAGAATTTATTATGATGTAAATATAATTTTCATCTCTCTCTCTCTCTCTCTCTCTATATATATATATATATATATAGATATATATATTGAAGGAGAGGGTAGCCAACATAGGCCTTGATGCTTGGGAGAGGAGCTTCACTAAGTGGAAAATTATGAGGGGATGGAGAAACTTCCTATATTTTATGAAATTATATCCTATTTCATGATTTGGCAGTTGAAACACCAGCTATCAACAATTATGAGAAGAATGGGAAGTGGTATTAGACTTCCTAGAGGCATTAGAAACATACCCATCTAGAGCCTTCTAAGAGTTGACCAAGCAACCCAAGGTAGGATCTCAAACTCTCACATGAGAGAAGTTCTCATAGGGGTAAAAATATATACAAGGAGAAGGAAAAGGGAGAGAATAGAAGAAAATGAAAAAAATGCTAAAGGAATTGCATGATGCCAGAGTGTTAGAAAATGTAAAGTGGCAGCTTGTAGTTCTTATTTTCCTTAACCTTAATATTTGCTTGTGAAATTTATTAGTCTTCCTTATGTTCTTTAGTTAGATCTCTTCATTAAACAAATATCAAGAATGAAATAATAACAATAGAGGACATAGAAATTAGGCTCTCAGCCAAGGAAAAACCCCTCCAAGGGGAAACCCTAAAAATCTCTTCACTTCTTAGAATCTGCTTCAAATGAAATACAAAAACACAACCCTAGACTATGTCTTTATCCAAGTACCAAGTAATCCCTTCCAACAAGTCCTTCCTTGAACCTACACCAACCAACTACAATTTCGACTTGCCAGACTCAACCCTACAAGTTGCACAACTACTTTGACCCTTCAGTCTATTACCTCAATTTGCACCTTCGGTCTGTTCTACACCCAGTTATGTACCTTCAAACTATTCTGCACCCATTTTTATACCTTTGTCCTATTCCACACCCAATTTTGTACCTTTGACATGTTTCGCCCTCCGTTTTGTACCTTCGGCCTCTTTCACACTTGGTTTTGTACATGTGGCCTAGTTTTGTACCTTCCATAATTATGGTTCTTCTAAGACCATGGTGATCGACTTAAGCAAGATGAGTACCTCTAACATAATGTTAGATAATGTATGGATGATTTACATGAAAAATGGTTTATCTATCTCCTAGATGATTATTACAAAACAACTTAACCAAGTAGAATCTAATTATGCAACTATCATGTGCTTCTCTCTATGATTTTATGAAAAATCAAAACTTTTATAAACAATGCATGTTATCTTAAAGAAAAATCCAATTTTACTAAGAACCAACCAAGGTGCCTTTTCTAATAGTAAAGGTCTATCACTTCTTCCTTTTTCGGCTTCTTCTCAGGTTATCCTATTTCTTTAGCTATGTGAGCCTCACTTATTTCCTTTCTCCTGTTCTTCTATTGTCTTGGGCATTCCCTCTTAAAGTTTCCATGTTCATTGCACATAAGCATTGAACCTTGGGCATGTCTTTCTTCTTGGACCTTCCAAAATTTTTGTTCTTTAGCTTCTTGACTCGGGCTAGAAAGGCTTGAGACTTCTCATCTAATCCAATGGAATCTTTTACCTTGATCCTTGATTCTTCCATAATGTATTGAGCCCACAACTCATCAAAAGGAGTTGAATCTTTCTTGGAGTATATGCTTGTTACAAAACTGTTCCATTATGGTGACAATGCATTTAGTACACAAATGGTTACTTTTGAATCAATAATTGGTTCCCCAAGTCCTTGCAGATGTTCTCTTAGTTGAGAGACTCTCATGAGAAAGTATGCCACATCATCATCCTTTGGTTTCCTCACTCTATATAACTTATTCCGCAAAGATATCTTATGTATTGTTGTACTTACAAAGTACAAATTCACTAGCTTGTCATACATAGCCTTGGAAATCTTCAATTTTGCAACAAATGAAACAATAGAATATTTAATAGATTCGATTGTGATCCTTTGAGCCCTTAATTCCCCTTTCCCTTACTTTTCTAGTTCGTGTGTCTTATGTTTGCTCAATTTAGTAATTTCCCTAGTAACTTACTCGATTAATTCTTGTTCTATGAGTATTTGGTCAATCATTTTCTTCCATGCTAGATAATTTGATGCTCCAATGAGCTTATTGATCTCCTTCCAAAGAGAACCCATATGACCTGTATATTCAGACATGATGTAATAATATGATACTTACTTGATAACAAATATTCTTCTTGATGAAGCCTCCAACCTTTTTGATGCCTTCAAGACCTTTGAAGAGACTTCCTTGAAACATGTTATCTAGGATTCCTCCAACAACAAATTCCAAGAGAGATAAGTGGTAACAAGATCCCTTGATGCTTTCTTAAAATAGGTCTGCCAATGAGTCTTCATCTAGATCACTTCATGAGATGATATTCCTTGTAGTCTTATTCTTTAGGCTTTGAGAGTTTCATTTTTCCTTTCCCCTTGACAGATAATTCCTTCTAGTGTCCTTCCAGCTACCTTCCTTGTTCACCTTAGCTCTAATATCATGTTCGAAAATGTAAAGTGGTAGTTGTATTTATTATTTTCCTTAACCTTAATATTTGATTGTGAACTTTATTAGTCTTCTCTATTTTCTTTAGTTAGATCTCTTCATAAAAAGATATATCAAGTACGAAACAGTAACAATAGAGGACACATAAATTATGTTCTCAGTCAAGGAAAAATCCCTCCAAGGGGAAAACCTAGAGAAACTCTTCTCTTCTTATAATCTACTTCAAATGAGATACAAAAACCCAACCCTAGACCAAGTCCTTCTTCAAGTACCAAGTCATCCCTTCCAACAAGTCCTTCCTTGAACCTGCACCAACCAGCTGCAATTTCAATCTACTAGCCTCAACCCTACAATTTGCATAGCTATTTTGACCCTTTGGTATACTACCTCAGTTCTACAACTTTGACCTATTATGCACCACGTTTGTACCTTCGACCTCTTCTGCATCGAGTTTTGTACCTTTGACCTGTTCTGCACCTAATTATGTACCTTCAACCTATTCCACACCTAGTTCTATACCTTCAGCTTATTCTGCACTTGGTTTTGTACCTTTGGCCTATTCCACACCTGGTTTTGTACGTTCAACCTGTTCCACACTTGGTTTTGTACCTATGGCCTAGATCTATACCTTTGCTAGAAACTTCAGATGTGATGATTGAATTCGTCTTAGTTGAATGAGTTCAAACTGCTCCTTTATATAGCCTTATCAAGGGGTCAAATTCCCTCCTTTAGGTCGCCTTGACGTTTCCATGGCCAACTTGTACTTTAGGAGATTCCAAGACTTTCTGGAATAAAAAAATATTTTTATAAATACATTTTGCATGGAGGGGTCTTATAAACAAGATGTTGACTCCTTTGACTCATGACAATAAATCTTAAGACCTAACAAAGCCTAGTATCATGAACAATATACTTTTACCTTGAAGACCATCAATAAAGAGCATGAAACCCATGCTTTAATAATAATAAATTTTTCTTTTCTTTTCATGTTTGTTACATAGGATACATATTGAAATGAGTACAATAACAATTATGAAGATCGAAACTAGTTATATTTTCAACACATAGGATGTATATATATGACATACAAATTATGTGGGAATAATTGATCAACGTGTGGGCACTAAACATGTGAATCTAAAAAAATGGAGGATCATACAAACTTTTGAGTCACAATGGTCGGTGTGGCTGTGAAATCCTAATGGATTAGATAATGAATGAATGAGGAATACATCACCTGAGATTCAAGGGTCTAAAAGAAATTCTGAATAGTTTTTTGACTGAGGCACATAAGCATTGAGAAAGGGAAATCATTGAGGGATTGTTAGATTAGTGAAGGGATCTCTTTTGTGTTGTGTGAGCCCTGGATGGCCATATTTTACTATGTTAGTAGGTCGTGACTTATCATTTGAAATGCAAATATTGAATCATGTATGTGAAGGAGAGTAGCTTTCATGCCTTCTACCTAATTTGTAACCTTGTTAATCCCTGAGTGAAGCCTTCCCTTTAGGCATCAAATTTAACATGGGGTATTTGGTTGTAAGAAAGACTATAGTGTAGTTAAGCCTAAGGTTCGGTGGAGAATGGGTATCCAAGAGTCGATATCTATGAGATGATGACCTATTGTTTTGGTTGACGTTAGGAGAAACATAGTGGTTTACAAATAAAAATTTGGCTCGAGCGGGGTGGTGCAACAAGAAATTTAAAATATGCCTGAGTGTGCTAGGATAGCCACATTCTAGTTGTAACACCCTCCTCCCACACTTACCCAAGTTCACGAGTACACTAAGGTAAATATATGATAAAGAGTTACTATGATATGACTCAAACTCCTAGGTACAATTAAGGAAGTGGAATTGTCCAACAAAAGCTTTACTGACCACCCTTAGGAGCTACAGGACCCCCATGATCCAACCAAACACTCCAGGTGCGATAACCCTGAGTTAACCTTCTTTTTCACCGACTTAGGCTACTAGTTGCATGCATAAAAAGGAAATATAGTGATTGTAAGCCTCCAATGACATGGATATCCCTACCTCCCAACGACTGTAGTCTAATTTACTTAGTTCTATGCCTGCAACCCCGAGATTTGAGCCACCTTTTCTGGGCTAGGATCCAAAGCTCTCCCGAGAACTTCATAGAACTTTCCACAATGATGAATGACACAAGTACAAAGCCATTAATGCAAAACTTAGACAAGAAATTGACCTAAAAAGGCCTAACCATGACATATATTCCGTCAAACACATTGTGAACATGTAATCTATAGGCTATAAATGCATATATGAACACAGGGGCCTCATACTTATATGATAATCATCAAGAAGTTCTGATGCCCTCTCACAATAACTATGATAATATCTATTAGGTCATGCATTCATTAACAATTCATTTGCTAATCAAAACATGATGAGAACCATAACTAAAGTCTGTCATAAAACCATGCTTATAACCAACATATAACCATAATTATAACAATGATAGAACAACCGTCAAAGCAATATAATAACAAGTATAAATAACCATTAAAATACAAGAGGAAAATAGATCTTATTAACATATACAAATCCAACCAAGTTAGGGACTTCCACATGCCACCCAACCATAGATTGTGCTAAACCAAATATGGATTTCAACCAATCACCTCTGTGCCACATTCCAAGCATGAATGTGGGACTCACAACAAAACAACTTGGGCTTCCTCAGGCTTTACACATATCCTTCCATTACCGGTCAAGGGATTTCTAGGCCCAAAACCCTCATCTATACAACCAGGTTTTACCACAATCCCGCCATTACTAGTTAAGGGATTTCTAGGCCAAACAATAAAAATACACTACCAGGATTTACCGCATTCCTGCCAAAACTGGTCAAGGGATCACTAGGCCCTAAACAAGTATGGATGCCTCCAGATTTATTCATCAATACCTTGAGGAGTTTTCCCTTATCCACCCTCATGATTTACCGTGTATCTCGCCATTACCAATCGAGGGATTCCTAAGCCCTTGGGAATTTTCCTAAGACTACCTCACTTGGTTCCAAAACCATCCAGCAATCCAGCTAAACCAAATGAAAGAACCCCATCACACCATGGCTTTCTGGAAATGGCAGGGAATAGTTGAAACCACTGCCATACCTAGAAAATCCCATGTCAATGATAGCAAGAGAACCAAATACACACATGCATGTACCATGCATGTGAAAAATAACAAGGAAATCATACATGCAACTCGATACCTGCAAGTAATCCCATTGTAACCACTTGATCCAACTCTTCCTTGCTCGATCTTTGGTTCCCTTTTCTTTCTTTTTCTTCCTTTTCCTTCCTTTCTCCAATGCTAGAGTGCTCAAAGAATGCTCTTAGTGTGCAAGAGTATGAGAGAATGTAGAGAATAGAGAAAGAGCTCCAAAACTAAACTAACAAAAGGTTGTGAATTGATCCTCAGGAGCCTTTTTATCATTAAGGCCTCTATTTTCTTCAATTTCCATTACTTTTCCTTCATTTTCCTCCTCACATGCAACCTGTGACCTTTGACCTTCCTTTTCTCATATTTTCCATTATTTTCATAAATAGATGCCAATTAATGCCTCTTTTCCAATTCCTTTTCCAATTTCCTCTTAGCTATAATAAATCAAACGAACACCCACTAGGTTTTTTTGCCCAACATTTAGCTTGGAATATGTGTCAGATGACCTTGGTCTTATTTTTCCTTTATTAACTTTATTACATGAACTTTTAACTCAGGGTTGTTACAGAATCCTCCTCCTTAGGCGAACACCGTCCTCAGTGTTCAATGACACCTAAACTAGCAAGACCACTGAAAAACAAAACATACCACCCATAGAGATTTATAACCTAGCTCGATGCACTATTTACAATGAACAACCTGTTAAAAAGAAAACCAACTTGACAAGCATGACAACATGACAACCATACTTCTTATTGGAGCTTTATAACACAACTCATTATGGTATTTACAATAACAACCATAAATAAATATGTACATATACCAAAACCCATTTTCCTTCACCAACAAATAATGAAGGATATATATCCCGCATTTGATCAACCATATCCCATGTAGCTTCATTGGGCCCAAAGTGCTTCCACTGCATTTTAACTTGCTTGATTTCTTGGTTCTGAAGCATGAGTTGTTTCAGCTGCAAAATTCACTGAGCTTCTGGCTGGAATTCTCCTTCTGGTTCCACCTGTAATACAAACCAATCAATCACACGATCAACATCATTTACATATCTTTTAAGTAATGAAACATGGAAAAAAATATGGACTTTCACTGTCAGAGGTAGTACAAGTCTTTAGGCCACTGGTCCAATCTTCTCGAGGATCTCGAAAGGCCCGTAATACCAAGGTGCCAACTTCGCACATGAACCAATCCTCAAGGATCTCTTCTTGGTATTTATGTGTAAGTATACTTGTTCCCTAACTTGAAATTGCTTAAACAACATGTGTTGATCTCCATAACCCTTTGTTTGTCCTATGTTTCCTTCATATTCTTCTTGATAACCTGCATCACTTGTTCCATCTCTTCCAACATGTCTAGTCTAATCAGTACCTTGTTCATCGGGTCACTCTAGCTGATAGGATTATTACAACTTCACCAATACAGTGCCTCAAACAGACTCATCCTCAGTGACTCCTGATATCCATTGTTGTAAGCAAACTCTACTACTGGAATATACCCCTCCCACCTCCTCTGTTTATGCATCACATACATTCTCAACATGTCCTTCGAAATCCTATTAACCTTCTCTGTCTATCCATTTGTCTGTGGATGATAAGTTGTGTTGAAGGATAACTCTATACCCAAACCTGAAGATAACTCCTTCTAGAACCTAGGAGTGAGCTTGGCATCTTTGTCGGACACAATCTTCTTCAGAATACTATACAATCTCACTATATCCATAATGAATACTTGTGCTACCTCACTAGTTGAATAAGTAGACTTAACTGGAATAAAATAAGCTACCTTAGTCAACTTGTCAACCAAAACCATTATGGAATCATGTTGTCTAGATGTCATCAACATATTTGTAATGAAGTCCATGGAAATGACCTCCCATTTCCACTTTGGAATTGGAATTGGCTGTAGTATACCACGTGTATGCTTACATTCATTTTTTACCTATTGAAAATCCAAGCACCTAGCCACAAAATTTACCACCTCTTTGTTCAAATTTGTCCAATAGTATAATTTCTTCACCGTTGTCAATGTCTTCTGATATTCTGAGTGATCTGAATATGGATTAACATGAAATTTCCTCAAGATAAGCTTCTTCATTTCATTGTTGTCTGGCACATAAATCCTATCCCTAAATCTCACCAAACCATCTATTGTAAGATGATAGTCTACATCTTGTTCACATCTACCCTGTTGTTGTAACATGTGCCTAAGCTCCCTATACTTTCCATCTTATTGTCTTGCCTGTAAGGTATGATCCTGTAAATCTATCCCATATGAACTCATAAATGCTATGTTTTTTACCTGTATCCTTCTGCTAAGAGCATCTATAACCCTGTTCTATTTTCCCTTAATGTACTTGATCTTCAAGCCAAACTCACTAATCGTGGCCAACCATCTAGCTTTTCTGACATTCAAATTTGGTTGGTCAAACAAGTACCTCAGCCCACTATGATCACTCATCATAATGAACTTCCTTCCAAGAAGATAGTGCCTCCATATCTTCAATTCATGAATGATCACTGCTAACTCAAGATCATGTGTCAGTTTTCTTGTGCTCATTCAGTTTCCTTAACTCATAGCATGCCACCTGTCCCTCTTGCATCAAGACTCCGTGAAGTCCTCCCTTGCAAGTGTCTATACACACCACAAACTCTTTATCTAGATTTGTAATATTTAGAACTGGAGAATTTGTAAGCATTTGCTTCAACTTGTCAAAACTCGTTGCACATTCCTATGTCCATTCAAATTTCTTTCCCTTTCTTTTTAATGATGTAATAGGATAGGAAATTCATGAAATTTTCTTGATGAACCTCCTGTAGTAACCTATTAATCTCATGAATGATCTGATCTCATCCACATTCCTAAGAGTTTCCCATTCCATGATAGGTCTTATCTTTTTCGGATCCACTACTATACCTTCCTTGAAAACAACATGCCCCAAGTAATGTACCTCTATCTGAAAGAAATTGGATTTACTAATCTTGGCATATGGATGCTCTCTTAGCAACCTCAACACTACTATTAAGTGTCCAACATGCTCTTCCTCATTCTTAGAATATATCAATCTATCATCAATGAATACAATAACAAACTTTTCCAGATAAGGACTCAATACATTATTCATCAAACACATGAAAGTAGCTAGAGCATTAGTCAAATTGAAAGGAACTAAAACAAACTCATAATGCCCATACCTAGTCCAGAAATAAGTCTTGTAGATGTCCTCTTCTTTGATGTGTACCTGATGATAACCTAATCTCAAACAAATATTCGACAACACCACTGCTCCCTTCAACTGATCAACAAGTCTTCGATCCTTGGTAACAAATACCTATTCTTGATGGTCACCTTGTTCATCTGCCTGTAATCAATGCACAATCTAAGAGCATCGTCCTTCTTCTTCACAAACAATACTAGTGCACCCCACAATGATACACTTGGCCTAATGTATCCCTTATCAATCACTTCCTTCAACTGCAACTTCAATTCCACTAACTTTGGAGTGCTCACCCTGTATGGTGCCTTTAATGTTGGTGTTTCCTCTGGTCCCAACTCAATAGAAAAGTCCACTTCCCTGTGAGGTGGAAACTCTGAAATATTTGTTGGGAATACATCCTAAAACTGCTAAAATACCAGGTACCTCTTCAAGATGTCTGCATCCACAACATCCTTACCTTTATCATTGGAGTTATGAACTACAAATACCACATGCCCTTTCCTACGACTATGCTTCGCCCGCATAGGTGTAATTATTCTAACTGATGTTTCCTTATTCTTACCGCGTAATATTCTATCTTCTCCATTGTCATCCAGACACTCAATATCCTTTTCATAACAATCCACCTTAGTCCTGTGAAGATACAACCAATCCATACCTAGAAGCATATTGTATGATCCGAATGGAAGTACATTCAGATGTGCTGATGTAGGCATACCATTCAACTCAAATGAATAAGATCTTACCCAATGATGAACTCTCTTCTTAGTACTTATATCCAACTACACTAACCAAGACTCCTCATGCACTTCTTTTCTCAAACCACACGTATCCATCAGTTCAGGGTTAACATAACTATAATTAGATCCAAGGTCAATCAAAATAGAAACAACTTGATCACAAATCTTACCATCCATCTCGATAATAGATTCTTGGATATCTTCCTGCCTGTTATCCAATGTTGCATAGATATGAGGAATTCTCTACCCAACATCCCCAACCATTTGCGCTTCATAACACTATATATATGAGACCTACCAACTTGATATGACAAGAAATCCTTCTTGATATGCTCCTTGCCACATATCTAACACTGTAATTGTCCCTTACCGTCACCTTTATTCTTCTTCCCCCCAGGTTGTGACCCATGTCCCTTTCCAACTGCATTAAACTTCTTCTAAGGAACAACATTCTCTTTCTCACCTGCCTCCTAAGGTATTTTTCGCTTCGGTGGCCATTTACCTTTAGTCTTATCTTTCCCTTTCCAACCTTGTTGATCCTTTGTCTTACGCTTCAATTGCACATAATAATTTTTCAACTTCCCAATGACTTCCAGTGACTGAGGCTCATCATACTCAATCTGATCCTTAAATGTTAATGGCAATCCACTAATAAACCTCTGAACTTTGGCTTTCTCATCCTTAAGATACGATACATACCTCAATAACTCTAGGAACTTAGTCATGTACTCCTCATCTATCATTAATCCCATCTTTATCTCATATAACTCATCTTTATTGTCATAGTACCTCTCCGACAAGTACTTCTTCCAGAAAATCCTTTTGAACTCATGCCAACTCAACTCCTTTATCCTGATTTCTCTGACACACTTCACATCTTCCAACCAGATGTTTTCTTTCCCTTTAAGACTAAAAATATCTATTCTAGACTTCATGTTCTCTGTGTAATCATGAAACTCAAATAACTTCTTCATTCCAAGCAACCACTCCTCTTCATCCTCCAAATTCTTCAATTCTCCATCAAATGTAGGTGGCCTAGATTTCTTGAACTCATTTGGAAAATATCCCCTGTCATTCCTCCTGTAAGTATGATAGTGATGATGACCATGATTCCTATATGAACCAGAACTAGAATAGAACCCATGTCCATCACCTCTCTTCTCAGGTGTATCCAAGTACTTGCCATCTTTGACATGTCATCTCTATCTGACATGTGCCCACCATGAGATATACTACCATATTCTCCACGTCTCTACAAATTTGACAAACTCCAAAGGATGACTACATTGACCTCTTCTTGTTTCTCCTGTGACCTCGCAAGTATATCTTGTGATTGAATGATCCTGGCATTATCTTCTTCGCAACTTCTTATCTCTTCCTTCAAACTTCTTAAGGTGTCTACTATGCCAAGAGAGTACCCATCGCCATGCTTCTCATCTGATCGGTAAGGAGAGTCTCATGAACTATAATCCCCCATTTTTCTAGCCATCTTTGATCCTATTCTTCCTGCAAGTATATCATGTTAGATAACCAAACATAAACATAACCAATATACCTCAGTATAGTTCACGGGAGGATATCTCGTCTACAAGATCAATTAGATTAGCATGATACATATATAATCATAATGGTAACAATATATTGACATCATGCATGACAATACCGACTGCATAGCATGACCCCATGCACGACAACCATGCCCATAACAATGCATGCATAATAACATATAGACACTGACATGCATAACAAATGCATATACAATTGACATGCATTCATGACAAACACATCCCAACAATAACATAAACAACTTCTACATGTCAACACAACTATAACAATGACCACCGACATGCATACATAAGCACATATACAACCTTCATGCATGCATGGCAAACACATTCTGCCCATCTAGTCCAAGTGTTGAACCATGTCTGATACCACTCTGTAACACCCTCCTCCACACTTACCCAAGTTCATCAGTCCACTGGGGTAAATATGTGACGAAGAGTTACTATGATATGAATCAACCTCCTAGATAAAACTAAGGAAGTGGAATCGGCCAACCAAAACTTCATTGACCAACCTCAAGAGCTACAGGACCCTGAGGAGCCAACCAACCACTCCAGGTGCCATAACCTTGAGTTAACTTGCTTTTTCACTGGCCTAGGCTTCCAGTCATATGAATAACAAGGCAAGCTAGTGACTATAAGCCTCCAATCACATGGATAACCCTACCTCTCAGCAACTGCAGTCTAATTTACTCAATTTTGTGCTTGCGACCTTGAGATCTGAGACACTTTTTCAGGGCTAGGATCTAGACCTCTGCCTAGAACTTGATATAACTTTCCAGAATGATGAATGACACAAGGAAAAAGACATTAATGTAAAACTTAAACAATAACTTGACCTAACAAGACCTAACCATGACATACATTCTATCAAGCACATTATGAACATGTAATCTATAAACTATAAATGTGTATATGAACATAGGTGTCTCATACTTATCTAACAATCATTAAGAAGGTTTGATACCCTCTCACAATAGTTACAGTAACATCTATTAGGTCATGCATTCATTAACCATTCATTTACTAATCAAAACATGATGAGATCCGTAGCTAAAGTTATAACCATCATATAACCATAATAATAACAATAATAGAACAACCATCAAATCCACATAATAGCAAGTATAAATACTCATAAAATACAAGAGGAAAAGATATCTTATTAATATATGTGAAATTCAACCAAGTCAGGAATTTCCATGTACCACCTGACCATAGATTAGGTTTAACCAAATCTTTGTTTCATCCAATCACCCATGTTCCATATTCCAAGCATGAATGTGGGACTCACAACAAAAAAACCAAGGCTTCCTCAGGCTTTGCCACATATCCTGCCATTATTGGTCAAGGGATTTCTAGGACTGAAACCCTCATCTATACAACCATGCCTTATCACAATCCCACCTTTACCGGCCAAGGGATTCCTAGGCCAAACAATAAATATACACTACCAAGCTTGACCGCAATCCCACCAAAACTAGTCAAGGGATCACTAGGCCCTAAAAAATCATGGATGCATCTGGATTTCTTCACCAATATCTTGAGGAATTTTCCCATCTCCACCCTCAAGCTTTACTATGTATCCTGCCATTACCGGTCAAGGGATTCCTAGGCCTTTGGGAATTTTCTTGAGGCCACCTCACCTGGTTCCAAAACCATCCACCAATCCAGCTCAATGAAATGAAATAACCCCATCACGCCATGGCTATCTGAAAATGGAAAGGCAAAGCTAAAACCACTATCACACTTGGAAAATCCCATGCTAATGATAGCAAGAGAACCAAATACACACATGCATTTACCATGCATGCCAAAACAAGCAAGGAAATCATACATGCAACTCAATACCTGAAAGTAATCTTGTTGTATCCACTTGATCCAACTCTTCCTTGCTTGATCTTTGCCTCCCTCTATTTTCTTTTCCTTCCTTTCTCCAATGCTAGAGTGTTCCAAGAATGCTTCAAGTGTGCAAGAGTATGAGAGAATGGAGAGAATAGAGAGAGATCCAAAATTGAACTGACAAAAGGTTATGAACTAATCCTCATAAGCATTTTTATCATCAAGGCCTCTATTTTTTTCAATTTCCACTATTTTTCCTTCATTTTCCTCCTCGCATACAACCTATGACCTTTCACCTTCCTTTTCTTTTATTTTCCATTATTTTCATAAATTAATGCCGATTAATGCCTCTTTGCCTTTTCAATGTCTTTTCCATTGCCTTTTCTAATTTCCTATTTTCCACAATAAACCAAATGAACACCCACTAGGATGTTTTTCCCAACATTCAACTTGGAATACGTGTCTCATGACCTTGGTCTTATTTTTCCTTTATTAACTTTATTACATAAACTATTAACCCAAGGTTGTTACAGTAGTCCAAGGTGATGACACATGGTAGTATGGATAATGATGTGGCCCTTGAAGGGGAAATATTTCAATGGGCATAACTTCTTGTCCAAGACTTAATATTCTGGGTAAAATTTATATTTTTGGAAAGCTTTCGAGAAGCAAAAGGAAACGACAATGTCAAACCGAGTTTTGAGGAGATTGGAGAAAGAGGAACTTTTATAGCCCAACCTCCATAATGTCACTTTGGAGGTTGAGAATAGACATACCACATCCCTAATAAATCATTAGGGGGTCGGGTGTGTTACACTCTCCTACT
The DNA here is from genome assembly GCA_031772625.1 of Pinus tabuliformis. NCBI lineage: Eukaryota > Viridiplantae > Streptophyta > Pinopsida > Pinales > Pinaceae > Pinus > Pinus tabuliformis. The sequence continues at coordinate 856,258,293 of CM062816.1, forward strand.
ATGTTAACCAACACCTGCAACATATACCTTTGGCTTATACCACTTTGCTTGGTGATTTTATTTTTTTTGTATTTTCCAACTATATTCCATGCTACCCTACCATGTTATCTAATGGAAATTACTCTTGTTCTATGTTTCTCTATATTCTCTTTGTCCTCCTTTACTCTTATTCATTTATTAATAGCTCCACAATTGCATTTGTTAATGACATCTCATCTCTCATTGATTCATTGTATTTTGAAATGATATCCTATAAACACATTCATTGCTCATGTTATTAACATAGATTTCATTGAAAACTCCTTTATCCATGATCTTTTTTTCGTTCACCTTCATCTTGATGGTACACTTTCCAATCGACTAGTGATTTCTGGATCACTACTCTCTCAATGAACTATCTATTGGAAAACTCCTTGTTGATGGTATATTTGTTAATGATTATTTTTTTTGTCACTCTATTACTAGTATTCCTTTGTCAGTGTTTGTGATTGAATGTTGTCGCACCATTAAGCTTGGATATAATTTGTGTAACTTGGACAAAATATTTAGTATTAAACCCTAAAAAGTTGAAAATAAATTGTAAAATTTTATACTATTAATATAAAAATTGAGATGAACAAAGTTTGTTCACATATAAAATATTAAAAATATTTGGAACATGAAAATATCCATAAGGATGAATAAATAATATATATAAATGTTGAGTAAAAATGATATGACTTGATACAATGAGCTCTCATATATACCTAAGTGGAGCACCCTTTCATTAATAGTCATATATTTTTAAACATGTCCTTTCATTATACTAATTACCATCCTAGATCCATTTTATCTCCAAATCTATCAAGTGTTGAGAGAGATCAAATATCTCAAGGTGCAAACCTCTTTTTTTAGTGCAAAAGAGATTGAATCCCTCTTGGCGCTTCATAGATCGAGAGTTAAGATGCATCTAGGCTAGTTTAATTTCTATAATAAAAATCATTTCCCCCTTTAAATAGACTATATTCCACATGAATGCAATGGGTAAATACCATGGGTTCTCATAGACATGAAGCTCAAAAACCATCTGTAATTACCTTAACTACCCAAGAAAAATTAATAATAATAATAATAATAACAACGTAGAATTTTATTTTTATTATTTTAGTTTGAAGTTTTTTTATTTTAACTTAGGGTATTTTTGTTTATTTTTATTTTTATTAGTTCATTATTTTTCTTTACATAACATAGCATAACATTACGTTACAACATCAATTCCATATTGGGTTGGAGAGCATCTCTTGGCACAATTATTTGTTATTTATTATTTAATTAAGATTTTTTATTTTTTATTTTTTATTTTTTATTTTTATTTTATATATATATATATATATATTTTATTTATTTATTATTATTATTATTATTTTTAATTTATTATTATTATTATTATTATTTTTTTTTTTTTTTTTTTTTTTATGTGTGGTTCATGAACACCAGAGATCAGTGGTCGCTACTTCCATGAAAACTATCTGAGCAGATCCACCCTAAGGGATCACTTCCCACTGGCTCATTAGCGAAGACTAACCGCAAGAGTGTTGAGGGGAATTGACCCCGTGACCTCCCATTAGCAAGGTGATTTTAACGACAGGAATTATTCCAATTGAGCTAATCCTTGGGGCTTAATTATGGTTACTTATTAATATTATTTTAAATATTTATGTTTATAACATCGCCTTACCCTTTAGAAATGATTTGTCTTCAAATCGTGTTGATGAAAAGGATTTACATCTTTGAAATTCATTTGTAATAACTTTTTTTGATTCTTGTTTTTTGAGGTTATCAAGGTTGATGACACTAGACAGTACACACTTCTAAGTGTTGAATATAATTGTTGAATTGTAAAATGGTATAATCATCCTAAATCGATCTTATATGGAACATTGTGTGTATAAGCTTCCCAAGATGAATTGTTATCATGAAACTTGTTGGTACTGAGATCAATATTATTTAGAAGATGGTTTAATTATTTTCCTTCTAAGTAATGTTATTGCACTAGTTGCTTAATGTAACTACTATTTTGTTGTGGATATTGACAAGGAGTTCCTTTATTTTCCCTTATCATGCTTGTAACATTTTCTTGACTTACTTTAGGTAAATCATTTTGTTCATGCACTAATGTTGCTTGGTTGGTTGTTAGATCTTCACATGGAATTTTCATTGTTTGTATTACAACATTTAAGTATGTTTTCACTTCAATTGGTTTTTGAGTCATAATATTAAATGGATATGTGTTTGTTGCTTTCTCTTCAACTTGGGGAATTTTTACTTGAATATTTTGATGCTTCTTCTAGGTAATTTGTTCTATTCTATTTTCCAATGATTGTTTATCATTCTTAAGATTCTTAATTTGTGTAGGTATAATTTTATTATGGTTACTAAGACATGAAAGTGCATCAATTTTTTATTCAAAAACTTTATTTTTAATGATATAATTTCTTCTAATAACATTTGATTATTGTTCTTCGTGTGAGAATTTTCTTTATCACTTATTGATAAGGTCTTCTCAAATTCTGAAATTCTTTCTCGATATTTTTTTTTGTTCTAATCTTTGATGACTCTATTTTGTAGCCTTGGACTTCTTGACTTGTGAAATAAATTTCTAGCTATGATCTTTTAAGCGAGAAATAACCTCATGTTTATTTGTGATAGCTTCATTAAATTATTATTACAATTTTAATATTAACTTCTTGATTTTCCTCAATGATAAACTTTGATATATCTTTCAAGTATTTTGATGAAAGTACTTGTTAGCTTTGCTACACTATTCGGTATTTGCTGGGTCAAAGACACTGTGGCTGTGTGTTTTTTGCAAAAAGGGAGCTCGCAACAGTTCATTTTATCCTTCCCCCGTTATCTGCTTTATACCCTTATAACTCTTGCTACCCCTATTTCTCTCTGTTTTGCCTCCAAAACCCTGTAAACCCCTTTTCGGCCAAGCCCCTCAATGCTGAAGTTTAACCCATGAGACTGCGGTCATATAACCGCGTGCATGCGCAAAAAGTGCTACTCTCGAAGCCCTCCCATGTCACATCAATCAATAAACATGTGTGATTAATCCTCGCCATCCGATCATCCCCGCCGCGATCGGGCAGCAGTTGCACCTCCCACCGCTGGAACATGCCCGCGCATTAACCCGCAGGGAAAGCGGTTTTCCTTTGCCACGTGTCGCTCGTTTAACGTGATTGCAACCCCTCTGTATGAATACCACCGTCCCCTGATAGCGGTGTGGGGGATACCACCTAAGGCCCGTACTCCGTCCCCCGCACGTTAACGTTCGCACATCTCTACCGCCCGATAGCCGTCGGATCTGCCCGACTGCGATCCGACGGCCCATGTTCGCCCATCCACGTTTCCTCTCGATAGCCCCTATAATCCGATCTTTGTCATCCATCTGCCAGATCTAACAGCTTGCAATCAATTGCGCCTACGTTTTCTCCCGATGCTGCCTGCCAAGAGATCTTAGTCGTCTGTCAGTTATATCCAACGACTAATATTTATTCCCTACCCTCCATTCATTCCCATGTAGTCATCGTGTTTTTTGCCTGTACCATGCATCCGAAGAAGGCGATCACCCACCAGCACTCTGTGTAGTTAATCTTCAACTACCTTATTCAAGAGACAACACGGCCAAGGAAGGAAAGTACAACCTTGAGTAGTTAAACACCTTCAACAGTTATGGAAATTTATTCATACAACACTCCACCTGCTCGAGGAGTACACCTAAGTATGAGAGAATGTCAAATTTTGTTCATTAAAGCAGCAGATCATAGCAGAGTCCCATTTTAGATAGGTAATGTGGTTGGTGGCCCATTATGACCCCTCCACGCATAGGATAGCAGATATTTTTGTAATCAACCTCTTTATATACCCAAAACACAGATGTAATGAGGGTTGATGGATATTGTTTTGATGTAAAGTTCAACTTCTGGAGACTGTAACTACTGTGATACCTGCAGCTTCTGGTCTTCATTTTCAGCTAATACAAGCTTCTTTTGTTATTAATTGCTCACTTTCCACTTCTTCTTTGTTCCAAGGTGTGCCTATTATGCATTTTTCATGTGCTCTTGATGTTTAGCATTAGAGGGGCTGTCATCCCACCTCTGTGTTAGAATCTAGTATGTATTATTGAAGGTGTATGCAGGTTTCTGTTTTCTTGGTGCCAGAGAGCTGTCATCCAGTCTGTGCATTAGGAAATAGATTTGCAGACCTCTTTACTGGTTGCAGCCGGCCATCACATGGTCTTGTGCATCTGCTGGTGTGGTCAGTATTCTCCATCTTCACTTATTCCTCAAACTGTGAGTAATTGGTGGTCTAAAGCCTTGTAGTCTGGGGGTGTTCACCCATGTCTAGGGTTAAGCATAGTAGGAGTGGTTATCTGGCTTGAATATACATCATTCATTCCATTCATCCACCTATTTCCAACATTTTTGTTGAGTTTGTAATGTTCCCGAGCATCTCTGAGATACAACCTAGGAGAGTTTCTTGGGGTGATAACATTAATTGGCGTCGTTGCCGGGGAGAGGAGATTGAAGCTCAGCTTCCCTAGGAGAACGACACAGTTCCAGATTTTGATGATAGACAAGGTCTGGGCACATTTCTGGTTGTAATCATCTATCTGACGACTCCACTAGAGGAAGACCAACATTTGGCGACTCCACATTGAAGTTCTGGCTTAGTTTGTGAGACATACTCAAAGAGATCCTCAGAAATCACCAGTTGAACCAGTGCCTAACCCTGAGAGGACTATCAAATCAAAGAAAGCATCACAGAAAGGGGCATCAGGATCAGGTAAGCCTAAGAAATCTCATGCATCTCTGAAAGATAAAGTTATAGCTGAAGATATACAGTTTGAAGATTTAGAGCCCAGCACTGTTAATAAGGAAATTCCTTTAGAGATTAATATAGCCCCTTGTCCATCTAGTTCCCCTTTGAATCTCAGTCCAAAGAAAGCTTCCCATACAATCCAAAACATCCCTTTGTCCCTGTCATCTATTTCATTGTTTCAAACTGCTCAATCTGCTAGTATCCTTCCACATATCCCAATCATGGCAGGCCAGCAAGCACCAACGAAGATAGAAAGAATTGTTGCTGCTAGATATGGACCCTTGGTCTTGCCTATTCCTTTAAATCCCATGCCTGTGGGAGAATATCATAAATATATGCCTAAGTTCACTGGCACAGAGGGAGTAACAGCTGAAGAACACCTTGAAGCTTTTTATAGTTATGCTGATAACTTAGATATAAGTGAAAATGATGTGTGGATGAGAGTTTTTGTCCAGAGCCTTGATGGAGAGGCCAGAAAATGGTTCCAAGAATTAGCTCCTAGATCTATTGCTGATATTGAAGCCTTAGATGAAGCATTTTTGAAACACTGAGGAGATAAAAAAAGATTTGTTATATTATCATACTGAGTTTGGTAACCTGAAGAGGGAAAATGGTGAATCATTGCCTGATTTTAATAAAAGATTCAACCGTATGTATAGTAAGATACCAGCTGAGGTGAAGCCTACCCCTACCTCCGCCAAACTCACTTATGCCAATGCTTTTGACTCTGATTTCTACCTTTTGTTGAGAGAAAGGAGATGTGCTACTCTGGCAGACATACATGATGCAGCCCTAGAAGTAGAATCTAATATCATGGCTGCAGAAAATCTCAAAGGTCAAGCTGACAGAAGGAGGCAAAGAGGTCAGGCTTCTACCTCCTCTATATCATCTTCAGAGCCTAAATTAGACACAATGACTAAGATGATAGAGTCATTGGCTGCTGAAATTTCTAAGCTAAAGGTCAAGCAAAATTCAGGAAAAATAAGGCAGCAGAATACATTTGCTCCAAGAAATCCCAATCCATTCAGAAGAGCAAATGAACAATTGCAAATTATTCAAAGGGGTGAAGAATCAAAAGAAGAACAAAAAGTTAAAGCTCCTTTCCAAAATGTAGTCATGGAGGAGGAACAATTTGAAGATGAGGATGAAATTCACTGCATGGAAGATAAAGGCAGCACTGCATTTTTGAGTTTGGCTGCTTATGAAGAATCATTGCTACAGGAAAAAAACAGTCAAGAATGGGATAGAGAAGCTGTCCTACAAACTAAGGAGTAGCGAAGATATAACTTGAGCTCGAATGCAAAAAATGTCAAATAAAATCCTGCCCAGAGAACTGCTGTCCAAACAGAGTCACAGAATATAAAACAAAGAAGACCGGCAACTGTTTCAATCATCCTCAAAGCACTAGTTCAAGAGGTGAGAGGTTCTGAGAAATTACCTTCCTCTTTCAGCTTAGAGTCTGAAGTCCAGAAGATGAAAATCTTTGTGCCTCTAGTAGAGTTGGTAAAGAGTGAAATGTTTAGAAAGCCTATCCTTGAAGCCCTTGAGTTGGAAATCACACAAACCTCCACTGACTTTGTCAATTTGCAAGATGATAAGCCTGTTGTTGTGCTTAGCCCTATGGTTGAGCCTGCTGATAATAATTCTCCATATTTTTGTCTCCTTGACCATTCATGACAAAATCCTCCATAACTGCCTGTTAGATACAGGGGCCAGCCATAATTTGATGCCTAAAGTTGTCATGGAAGAGTTAGGCCTTGACATCACCAGACCATATCATGATTTGTTCTCTTTTGATTCAAGAAAGGTGAAATGCCTGGGAATGATTAAAGATCTAGCTATTACCCTAACTCAGCTGCCCATGAAGAGTATGATGATGGATATTGTGGTAGCAGATGTCCCTCCTAAGTTTGGCATGTTGCTGTCCAGAGGATGGATGAAGAGGCTAGGTGGGACATTACAGAATGATCTATCTTATGCCACTGTCCCAGTTTTTGGAGGAGAAAGCACGAGATTGTACAGAGAAGCACAGTTGGCATATAGCATCAGTGATGAGAAGAATCCTACTAATCATCCCATATATGCCGTGGACACCGATTTTGGAGCATGCATTCTCCAAATAGAAGAATCTCAGAAGGCCTCAATGTAGATCAGGAAACCAATAGTCCAAGCCAAGGAAGAGCAAGGAAGTCAGGTTTGGGAGATGTTATTTGATGGAGCATGTTCTAGGGAGACTGTAGGAGTAGGGGTGGTGCTGATATCTCCAGAACAAAAAAGCACGCATCTATCTTTTAAGCTGGCTTTTCAAGTTACAAACAATATAGCAGAGTATGAGGCTCTACTATTAGGCCTTAACGCAGCAAAAGACAGAGGAATCAGAAACATAAAGGTGTTTGGAGATGCTGATTTGATCATTCAGCAAGTAAATAAAACATTTCAGGCAAAGCACCCAAGGCTAAAAGCATACAGAGATGAGGTATGGAGAATCATAGATTCTTTTGATTATTTCTGTATTTCATATATCCCTAGAGCCAAAAATTAGCTTGCTGATTCCCTTGCTGTGTCTGCTAGCATGTTTGTCCCTCCCATGCCTCCCAGACTAATTTATGAAGTCCAAATGAAATATAGACCATCCTTGCCTGATAATGTCCAGCATTGGAAAGTTTTTGATGATGATGATGAGATAAATAGGTTTCTTCAAGTGATTGACGAGTTTTCTGAAATGCAAATTGATCAAGAAAATGAAGCCTTGGAAGAAACCCCGCAATCCTAGCTTAGAAATAAATTTGGTAAAAATAGCATTGTCCAGCTTCCCAACAATCATATTCCTAAGGGTTTAATTCCTCTAGAAAGACTGTTTGACCAGAATGATGTGCCCTACAAAGATGCCCAAAAATAAAACCAATCTGCAGTCTGTAAGCATGATATAGGGAGTCCAGGTCAGCTTAGATATATAAATTTGTCCACTCATCTGTCTGCTAACCAAAGTTCTGAATACCGCAAATTAATGAAGCAATTTGCTGATGTGTTTGCCTGGGAGTATAGTGACCTGAAAACTTATGATAAAAAGATTATTCAGCATAAAATCCCTTTAGAGAAAGACACCATTCCTTTCAAACAGAAGCTGAGACCAATAAATCCTATGCTTCTTCCTCTAATTGAAAAAGAAATTAAAAACTTGCTGGCTGCCAAGATTATAGTTCCTCTTAGATATTCCAAATGGGTAGTCAATCTAGTAGTGGTGAGGAAGAAAAATGGAGAAATCAGACTGTGTGTTGATTTATGAAACTTAAATAAGTGCTCTAAGAAAGACAATTATGCCCTACCGAAGATGAAACATTTGTTGCAGAAGGTCTTAGGAGTCAAAGTAATGTCTTTCCTGGATTGATTTTCAGGTTTTAATCATATTGCTATGCACCCAGATGACCAAGAGAAGTTTATATATGCCAAGATGCCTTTTGGGTTGATGAATGCTAGAGCTACCTTTCAAAGAGCTATGGATATAGCATTTGTGGGAGAGAAGGATAAATTTGTTCTTATCTACTTGGATGATATAACAGTATACTCCAACAGCCATCAAAACCATTTGCAACATTTGAAAAAAGTGTTTCTGAAGTGCAGAAGGTTTGGGATTTCAGTCAATCCTAAAAAATCACAATTTTCCTTAGAAGAAGGCAAGCTGTTGGGACATGTTGTTTCTGCTGCAGGTGTTCAAATTGACCCAGAAAGAGTAAGAGCAATACAGACTTTATCTGTCCCAAGATCAAAGAAGGATATTTAGTCCTTTCTGGGCAAAATTAATTTTGTTAGGAGGTTTATACCAAATTTTGCAGAACTGGTAAAGCATGTTACCTCCATGTTAAAGAAAGGGTCAGAGGTCAGATGGATTGAAGCAGCGAGAGGATCTTTTGAGTCCATTAAAAAAGCTATTATGGAGGCTCCCACTTTAATAAGTTCGGACTACAACAAGGAGTTCCATGTATTCTCATTTGCCTCTGAAGACACCATTGCAACAGTTCTATTGCAAGCAGATGAAGAAGGCTCAGAGCATCCGGTGGCATTTTTCAGCAAAAACTTGAGGGATGCTGAGTTGAGGTATGACATTATTGAAAAACAAGCATATGATCTTATTAAATCTTTGAAAGCTTTCAGAGTTTATATATTGCATTCCAAGATAATTGGATATGTACGCTCTACTACAATAAAAGATGTCTTAACACAACCTGATGCTGATGGAATAAGGGCTAAATGGATTGCAAATCTAATTGAATTTAATATAGAACTGAAGTCGACCAAGCTGGTCAGAGGTCAGGGTCTTGCCAAATTATTGGCTGAAGAAAATTACAGATCATTGGATATTGATTTCCTGTGCACAACTGGTCAGACAGATAAAGAAGAGGAAGCAGCTGAACCAGAGAGAAAACAGTTAGTGGCCGAAAATCTAGCTTCTTGTGATTGGTATTATGCAATAGTTAACTTCATGATGAAGCTAGAAATCCCTTCAAGCTTTACTCAAAGTCAATCCAGAACTATAAAGCTTAGGGCAGCTAAATATTGCATTAATGAAAATCTGCTCTACTGGAGGGATCCATCTCGAGTGCTTTTGAGGTGTTTGGATAAAGAACAGTCAATAGAAGTTATGTAGCAATTTCATTCTAGCATGTGTGGAGGGCACCATTATTGGAAGACTACAGACCACAAGATCCTCAGAGCTGGGTATTACTGGCCCTTCTTATTTTCTGACGTATTTTCAATTGTTAAATCTTGTGACAAGTGCCAAAGATTTGAAGGAAAGAAGCAGTTGAAGTCCCTGCCCTTAAAACCAATACATGCAAAAGGACCTTTTCAACAGTGGGGTTCGGATTTCATTGGAGAGATCAATCCACATTCTAGTGGCTAGCACAGATGGATATTAGTAGCCACTGATTATTTCACTAAGTGGATTGAAGCAGTCCCTACCAGGAAGGCTGATCACAATGTGGTCATGAAGTTTTTAATTGAAAATATCATTACTAGATTTGGTTGTCCACATAAATTAGTTGCAGACAATGCAACAGCCTTCAGGGCAAAAGAATTGGTGGATATGTGTGATTCAATGGGTATTAAACTGGTTCATTCCACCTCATATTATCTTCAAGGAAATGGTCTGGCAGAATCCTCTAATAAAAGCTTGATAAGGATAATGAAGAAGCTGTTAGAATACAATAAAAAGAATTGGGATTTAAAGCTCAAGTATGCACTGTGGGCTGATAGGGTGACTATTAAAAAATCCACAGGAAATTCTCCTTTCAAGCTAGTATATGGCACTGCAGCTGTATTCCCAATTAAGCTAACTCTCCCTGTGGAAAAATTCCTTCAAACATAACAAAATGAGGAAGAAAACATGGCAAAGAGGATCACTAACTTAGCAGAGGTACATCAGATTAGAGAGTAGCTGGTTGAAAAGGCTGCAGCGCATCAGAAAAAGATCAAGGATGCTTTTGACAGGAAGACAAAGACAGATAATTTTTAGGTTGGAGACTTGGTTTTGAAGTGGGATGCACTAAAAGAAAAGAAAGGCAATCATGGGAAATTTGATGCTTTCTGGACAGGGCCTTTCATCATTTCTCAGATTCAAGGGAACAATACCTTCATACTGAAAATTATGGGGGGAGAAGCAGTTTTTGATGGCCCAGTTAATGGGCATTTTCTGAAAAATTATATTGTTTAAGGCCTTTGGCCTTAAAAGTTGTAAATATTTTGTTTTATCAGTTTAGTGTAGGTTCAGTCAGACTCCATGCCCAATGGAACACTAGGAATTTTGTTAATTTGTTTTTCATCAGGAAGGCATTGATCTGCAGGTTCTTGAGACCTCACAAGGAGGATCTCATCCCCAAAAGGAGCTAGTGTTAGCTCTGCTACACTATTTGGTATTTGCTGGGTCAAAGACACTATGGTCGTGTGTTTTTTGCAAAAAGGGAGCTCGCAGCAGTTCATTTTATCCTTCCCCTGTCATCTACTTTATACCCTTATAACTCCCGCTACCCCTGTTTTTCTCCGTTTTGCCTCCAAAACCCTGTAAACCCCTTTTCGGCCAAGCCCCTTAGCGCTGAAGTTTAACCCATGAGACCACGGTCATATAACCGCGCACATGCGCAAAAAGCGCTACCCTCAAAGCACTCCCCTGTCACATCAATCAATAAACATGTGTGATTAATCCTCGCCGTTCGATCATCCCTGCCGCGATCGAGCGATAGTCGCACCTCCCGCTGGTGGAACATGCCCGCACGTTAACCCGCGGGGAAAGCGGTTTTCCTCCGCCATGTGTCACTCGTTTAACATGATCGCGACCCCTCTGTATGAATACCACCGTCCCCTGATAGCGGTGCGAGGGATACCGCTTACCGCCCGTACTCCGTCCCCCGTACGTTAACGTTTGCACATCTCTACTGCCCGATAGCCATCGGATCTGGCCGACTGCGATCCGATGGCCCATGTTCGCCTGTCCACGTTTCCTCCTGATAGCCCCTGTAATCCGATCTTCGTCGTCCATCTACCAGATCTGACGGCTTGCTATCAATTGCGCCTACATTTTCTCTCAACGCCACCTGCCAAGAGATCTCAACCGTCTGTCAGTTCTATCCAACGGCTAATATTTATTCCCTACCCTCCATTCATTCCCATGCAGTCATCGTGTTTTTGGCCTGTACCGTGCATCCGAAGGAAGAAGGCAATCACCCACTAGCACTCTATGCATTTAATCTTCAACTACCTTATTCAAGAGACAACATGGCCAAGGAAGGAAAGTACAGCCTCGAGCAGTTAAACACCTTCAGCAGTTATGGAAATTTATTCATACAACACTCCACCTGCTCGAGGAGTACACCTAAGTACCAGAGAATGTCAAATTTTGTTCATTAAAGCAGCAGATCGTAGCAGAGTCCCATTTTAGATAGTTAATGTGGTTGGTGGCCCATTATGACCCCTCCACGCATAGGATAGCAGATATTTTTGTAATCAACCTCTTTATATACCCAGAACACAGATGTAATGAGGGTTGATGGATATTTTTTTGATGTAAAGTTCAACTTCTGGAGACTGTAACTACTGTGATACCTGCAACTTCTGGTCTTCATTTTCAGCTAATACAAGCTTCTTTTGTTGTTAATTGCTCACTTTCCACTTCTTCTTTGTTCCAGGATGTGCTTGTTATGCATTTTTCATGTGCTCTTGATGTTTAGCATTAGAGGGGCTGTCATCCCACCTCTGTGTTAGAATATAGTATGTATTATTGAAGGTGTATGCAGGTTTCTGTTTTCTTAGTGCCAGAGAGCTGTCATCCAGTCTATGCAATAGGAAATAGATTTGCAGACCTCTTTACTGGTTGCAGCCGGCCATCACATGGTCTTGTGCATCTGCTGGTGTGGTCAGTATTCTCCATCTTCATTTATTCCTCAAACTGTGAGTAATTGGTGGTCTAAAGCCTTGTAGTCTGGGGGTGTTCACCCATGTCTGGGGTTAAGCATAGTAGAAGTGGTTATCTGGATTGAATATGCATCATTCCTTCCATTCATCCACCTATTTCCAACATTTTTGTTGAGTTTATAATGTTCCCGAGCATCTTTGAGATACAACCTAGGATAGTTTCTTGGGGTGATAACAGTACTATCAAATCTAACTTCATTTTAATATCTTGAATGATTTTTTTTTTTCTTCTTATATGGAAACATCAAAAACTGTGTCTCTATGTTTAAGATGAAGGTACCTAATTTTTCAAACCAAGGTAGATCAAGAATTACATCGATCTCTTATTTATTCATTGTTTCAAGATTGAATTGAGATATATAAACATAATCATCAATTGTCACTTGCAAGTTTTTAATTTTATATCGTTTTTGCAAAAAATATCTTATTTTTCAATAGTATTTGGTTCTCGAAATAATAATTGATTTGCCAAATTGGTATTAATGTAATTTTCCTTATCGTCAAACTAATAACAAATATGTTAATCTCATTTCCTTGAATACTTCCTTTAAATGTAAATAATCTACGACATGCAATTGAGAAAGCTTTAGAAGAGAATCTACCTTCCTTCATTTCAAATTACGGCTTCATACTTCAAAGCTCCTTTATATTGTTTTATTAAATGATTTTCTTTTACTTTATTCTTACTTTAAAAATACTTCATTTTATTTTTGAGTGGAGCTTAGACTTTTAAAGTACCCTTTTTAATCTTATAATAATATTTTTTTGTAAGCTTAGTGGGACTACGTCTTCATCATATCCAATATATCACCCAAATTAGGGGGGGAGAATTGAAATGGTAACTTCACATCAAGGAGTTCCTTAACAGAGAACCCAATCACAGTCTATCCAAGACCTCGTGGACAATCTTATAATAATATCACTTTATAACCTTTCTTGATAATTACTTATGGTAAATTTATATCTCTCTCTCTCTCTCTCTCTCTCTCGATATATATATATATATATATATATATATATATATAACCTTAGTAATTTTGTTTGTATAGATTGCACTATATATCTGTACATGATTCCAATTATATAGATTATATTATATATTTACAGAAAATTAACTAGATTGCATGGAATTGATCAAATTAATAAATTATCTTTATATGGATAGTAACTTGCATATTTGATCCTCCTTCATCTATAGATAAATTGCTTCATGATCTTTAAGATGGAACTCATCTTGAGGAGGATCCGACACAAAATTAATTGGGTATTGTTCCTTTTCTCTTTCTATTTCTCATAGTTTTAGTTCTTTATCTGAAAAAGGAAATGACATTCATTTGTTAAACTCAACCTTAGTTGCGATGTATGAAAAGTCACATATTCCCCCACCTTCCTTAGAAGTTTGTCCTATTGTTTCCTGGGTTTTAATTGAACCTCCCTCCATTATGACTATCCCTAAAGAATATCAGATAGTCAGGGTCTGGGGAATATGCCTCTCGTTATAACTTTCAACCTCATGTTTCAAATGTTTCTCATTCTCTCCAAGGGGGACCGAGATAGATGCCCAACTTAGTCCATATCAGTAAGGGGCGAGGTCAGAAATCACACCTCTAAAAGACTCAGGTTCATGCTAAACTAGACATGGCTTCGGGGAAGTAGCTTTCTATTACTGGGGTGCTTAGAGAAATGGTGCCTCATCAAAGGGATGCACCATGATCATTCTTTCCCTAAATTTTTGAGGGTTTTCTAGACCTTATAAAAAATTGGTGCTTCACAAATTGGTTGAGTTACATAATCTTTCCATTATTATGCTTCAGTAGACATTAGCTAAAGGAGATTTCATTCATCACCTTCTTTCTAATTTAATGGTTGGATGGGAGTTTTTCAATTCAAATGAAAGGGGAAGACTTGGGGGTTAGGTAGTAGGGTGGAATTCCATATTTATCAAATCATTAAACTTTTGGGGTTGCAATTCAATTCTTGGACTAATTTATCCTCTGTTGATCCGGATTTAAATAGGAATGCAATAAAGTACATAAATAACCATAAACACAAAGATGCAACGGAAATAATACTTCATTCATTAATGTAAAATACTGAATTATGCTTACAACATAAATGGAAATAAACCTGTTAGCACGATGGTAGCTTATCTCTAAGAAGAGATGTGGCGGCTACATGCCTCTGAACTGTGTTACAATGAGGCTTGAAGGCCTATTTATTATTGAGAAAGAATGGAAAACCCTAGAAATACAAAACCCTAACCCTAGAAGATGAAACGCCAAACTGTGGGCCCCGTTTGGGTAAATTGGTACATCAACTTCTCGGGGTCGTAACTTTGGCATACGATCTCCATTTGACGCGCACAATATCTCGTTAGAAATATCTATCCAAGAACTACAACTTTGGGAAGAGAAACATCTCCATGGACCCATGTTGCTCCTAAGTTTCCCAAAAAACGTCGTTTAGGGCCTCAAAATGGCTTCGAAAGTTCAGGACCCGAAAAACTACTAAAAATAGTAACTTGTGCTACAATTAAGGAAACTGAAAAACTGAAAGAGACAGTTGTGGGGGTCCAAGTGGGATAGGTGGGTGGCCACCAACATCCACCTAGATCATCTGTGGAGCTAAAAAAGGATTCTACTTTACTTAATGTCTAGGATTATTTGGCGAGGAAGTATTTTTTTGGTGATGCTCATTTAATAATTGGAGGGGGTTTGAATTTTACATTGGGGCAAGTAGAAGTATGGGGACCAAGAGCTCATACAAAATCTTCTTTAGGTTATTTTAATAGATTCCTCTTAGATGATTCCTTGATTGACATTGACCTAGTGAAGCTTAAATCCACTTAGAGGAATAAGATGGTAGGGGAGGAGTGAATATCTAAAATACTCGATCATTTATTAATTGCAGAATCTCTTATTGATGCATCTCCTTAACTCTTAAATGAATTGGAGAAGGAGGGGGTTTGGATCATTCTCCCGTTTTTTTAGAAATCAATGATCTGGGAAGGAAACTACCTAGTCCCTTTAAATTAAATTCATCTAAGATGAAACTTGAATAATTTCAAATTTTGGTTTAGGCTTCTTGGAGATATTTCAATCCTCTTTCTCCATATTTTGTAGGGAGTCAATTTTCCATAATCTAAAATATGTTAGACAAGACATCATTGCATGGTCAACCCAAAAGTGACTAAGAGACACTGAAGAATTAAGAGAAATAGAAGATATTCTCATCCTTATCACTAATGAAGCTTCTGAAGGTTATCTCATAGAGGATACAAATGCTAGACTTGTCCAGCTGGAATATAGAAAAAGAGAAATTATGTTGGAACAAGAAGCTACTTTGAGACTAAGAGTAGAGTTGTTTGACTATTGGAAGGAGATGTGAATACAATTTTTTTTCATACTGTTGTAAAAGGAAAGAAATATGCAAATACTATATGGGAACTACATGACCTGGAAGGTAATAGAGCCTCTATGTTTGAAGATCTAGAAAATATAATAAGGTCTCACTTTGAAACTTTTTAAAAATAACCCCAAGGAGTAACGATAACATAAGTTGTGCAACTGCCTTCTTTTTTCATGGTTTTGAAAATAATGTAAAGAATGCATCTTTAATGGAGGAAATCACATCTAAAGAATTAAAAGAGGTGCTTTCAAGCTTTCAAAAGGACAAGAGTCATGGTTCCAATGGGTGGTCAAAGGAATTTTTCATTGATTTATATCAAATAATTGGAGATGATCTTATTCGTGTTATGGAAGAATCATTAATTATAGGGTGAATTCTAGATTCATTTAATAAAACTTTTATTTCTCTAATTCCAAAAGTAGACAACCCTGCTACTTTTCATGATTTCCGACCCATATCTCTTTGCAATTATATATATAAGGTCATTTCTAAGGTCATTATCTGTCGTTTAAATCCAATATTTATCTAAAGTGATATCAAAAGAGTAGTTTGGCTTCCTTGAAGGGAATCATATCCATGAAGCTATTGAAGTAACCCAGTAAGGAATACATAGTCTAAAATTAAGGAATATCAAAGGTGAAATTATGAAGATTGACCTTTCAAAAGCATATGATCAGGTAAGTTGGATCTATATTCATCCCTTGCTTACACATATGGGGTTTAGTATTCCTATAGTAAACTAGATCATGAGTTGCATAACCTTTGTTTCTTTCATTATTCTTATAAGTGGATCAACCTCACTTTTCTTTCAAGCTCAAAGAGGTCTTCGATAAGGATGTCCATTATCACCTATGCTCTTTTTATTGGTAGTTAAGGATTAAGCCAACTTCCTGGGGAGGTGTTTGGTCAATTTAGTGTGTCTTAAATTGCTATTTAAAATGTCAATCTAGGAGTCGTAAACTGTTGAAGTGAAGTGCATTGTATATGCAAGATAACCGATTTCTTAGTTCTTTGTCGCTTTTAAGTTTTTGGTTTGTTTTTGGGTTTATCTTCTATGGATTCCCTAGTGTGAGATGGAGAAATTGAAAGTCAAGTATGGATGGTAATGGTGATTTCTACAATGATTCAAGTCTGGATGGTAATGGTGATTTCTACAATGATTTTCCAAACTTTAAAGTTCTCAAAAAGAAGGTTTCAAACTGACTGTGATGAAATCAATTCTAAAAAGAAAATAAATGTACCAAAACAGTGAACTAATGACAATGGCCTAGTATCCTTACTGTTGTATGAAAAGAAAATAAAAACTGAACTCAAAGCAACTCAAAGACTGAAAGCAAAGCAAACTAAATCACACTACTTCAACCCACATTCTGACCCTTCACCTTTTGACTCGCTCCGGCTATAGGAAGTAATCATAAACAAGCTGAGTAATATGATATCTAATTGCAGGAAATCAAATTGAATAAAAGGAAACTAAGATTTAACTACTCATTCATATTTGAATTCCTGAAAATGACATAAGTAATTTAATCACTAACTTGCAGGAAAGCAAACTAAATCATACTACATCAAATAATATTCTGATTCCTCACTAATTGAGTCGCTTGGCTATAGGAAGGAAATCATAAACAGATGAGTAATATGATATCTAAGTGGCACAAAAGTAAATAAGCAAAGCAAAACTGAAAGAAATGACAATGTTGGAATTAAAACTCAGTAAATGAATCAACAGAAAGGACAAGATGATCTCATGTCAGTAGTTATTAAAACTATGTAATTTTCCCAAGCTGCCTACAAGAACCTGAAAGACAAAGATTGATCAACTAGCAACCATGAAAAAGCATAAAAGAAAAGATAAACAACAATTAGTTATAAACATCAGGAAATATATACACAAGCAACTAATTATAAAAGCAGTAACATAATGAAAGAAGGCGAGAAATTATACAGGAGATACAGGGCTTTGGTGTACAGGGGTCCTCTGCAACCTCAGCTAATCAATACTCAGTCACAAATGGAACTCAAGAATGCTGTCTTCTCATATATTAAAGTGCTGTAAAAACATAGAAATAGAGCACGGTACATTGGCTCGTAAAACACAGTCAAGATTACATATCCAAAAGCTAACTGTCAAGCGTTTGATAACGTGTTATTTTTAAGTGAAAATGCTATAACTAATTCCTAGATTCTACGCTGCCAAACAGACACGTAAATCTCCACGGCTTGAGATCTAGCGGTATGGTAATTATGACAGATAAATCCATGGAGTGGTGGCTGCTCGATTCAGTTCACGGATTGATCCACAGGTGTTGGCACAACTCCGGAAATTGAGGATATTGCCACGCAAACCTTCACGTGGACAAAACAGAGTCGTGCCACTGCAAAACTCTTGGTTTGACCCCTCCTTTGACCGTCTTTGACCATGGCTGTTTGTGAGTGATTCGGCTGAACTGAGGGGACACGCTCCATGTACATGTCATTTGTAGCTTGCCCATGTGGCCGGATTCTCCATTGGACACCTGCAACATAGTCTTTAACAAAATGGCTGTGGAAACTTGAGCTGGCTGCGGAAAGTGACAAGTTTCCGCCGCTGCTTGAACAAAAATCTAAATCAAATAGCAGTCATAAACATAGTTAGGAAACCATTTCATAAGCTCTTTTTAGACTAATATGCAATGATTTGACAGCTTGGTGGATCAAATAAATGGAAAAGAAGGCTGAAAAGGTATATAAGGAAGATGCAGGTTTGGGACTCAACATACCCCCACTGTGAAGGTGTTGCATGTCCTCATGCAACCAAAATTTAGTCATTCCTCTCTAATCCATATGTTCTGAAGCCTCTGCTAGGACATCTAGCCCTATTTTCTTCTTCTTTGGTGCTACCACCATCCTGGGTTTCCTTATTAGACATCTGAATTTGAGATTGATCAATTCTCTGCTCAACTTTCTGCACTTTTTCTTTAGTTTCTTGTTTTTCTTTTGCCATAGTCCCAAATGAAGCATGGTATTATCATGAATAATTTTATCTACTTTGCTCTGATCCTTAAGTGCTTCATTTTCTTGCTTGATATGCCTGTTTAGAACCTCTAATTCAAATACCTCCTGCTTTAAGGATTGAACTTGTGCATCTGGTGTCATGTGGGGCAGAGTGGTACTCGGACCTGCAGCTGTTTTTTCTAAAGATTCAAGGTAGTCATATACCTCCTGTTGACTGGGATCTATTTCAGGTGTCTTTCTTGGACTGAGTTCAAAATCTTGTGGAGGAGGAGGACTTCTCTCTAGCTCTGGCCGAGAAGGGCTTTCATCAAGATGTGGAGGACTAGTTTCAATACTTGGCTGAGGACGAGGTGGACTACGGCCAACTGGAAGTTTCTCGGGTGTTTCCCCACCCAAGTCAATGAAGTGGGGCCGTTTTACTTGTGTTTTACTCCCCTTTCCTCTAAGCCTGGTGCTTCTCCTTAAGTATGGTGGACTAGTACTCCCTTCTTGTATGCTATGTTTCCATTTTTCCTTTTTCTTTGCTATAGCAACCTGTTCTTGAAGATGCACTAATCTCTCTGACAGTGTTTGATAATCTTCCTCTATATATTGCTCAGGTGATTGGTAGACTTCTTGTATGTTTCTTTTGCCTTTCACTTTTCTCTGTTTCTTGTCCTTAGTTCTGTTCTCTTTTTCTTTTTGACCAAGTTCTTGAGTTTCTGTAGTAGGAGAGTCTTGGACTATGGTATTCTTTTCTTTTCTCCTACTCTTTCTTGGTGTCTTTGGTGTACTACTTTCAGATGGCTCAGATGGCTCTTGAAAGTAGTTTCTTATCAAGAATTTTTTCCAGGTATCTTTGTTTTTCTTTAGTTGGTCCTCAATGAGGATCTTTACAAGTCCATGATGATATAGATGAGGTTCTATATTTCCTATGTGTTTTTGGATTGTAATACTCATCTTTTTCAAACTCAACAGTAAGAAATAAGGCAAATTAAGAGTTTGACTCTCTAAGAAATTCATCAACAGTCTAGCATGGTACATGTACGTTGAACCAAAGCGTCCTTTGCAAGTGATAAATTTTTGGATAACTAACAACAGACTTGCCCATTCTTCTTTCAATGCATGAACATGAATTCCTTTTGTAAACAGAGTGGTGTCCATACCTGGGTTTCTTAGCATAATTCTCCATGCCTGTTCGTCCACACTTTTGTTCTTAAACCATCGTTCACCTTCCTGGGGTAAGCCTGTGGCAGCTGCTACTGTTGTTTCAGTCACCGTGAGCTTCAAGTCTCCAATCTGCACCATTTTTCCATCGAAAGACCATACAAAAGCTTTGGTTACCTCTTTATTATAGCCCTTAAATTTATGGATGAAGCGTAACCATTTGGCTTTCTTCAGCAAATCTTTTGCTTGAGGGTAACCTTCTAAATATTTCGGTCCTTCTGGTTCTACCCGTAGTAACCTTCCCATTACTTCCTCTGTTTTGAATTTCAACTGAAAACTCAATTGCGTGTGAGGGTTTAGCAAAGGGAAGGTGGCTCTGTTGCAGGGTTTATAGCAAAATACAGTGGCTGCAATCGGTAGATGGATAGCTGGTAACGGGAGTGCTTCGGGATTACAGGCGGAACAGAGGATGAGCAGCCGCAATAAGTTCACAAGATGAAATGCGGATGTATGTGAAGAGGATGGTTTTAATAGAATGGTAAGTGAATGGAGTGAAGTTGAGATTTTGAATTAATGGCTGCGTACGAAATGTTACACGTTTTAATGGATGGCTGCGGAAAATGCGGTGGAGAGGAACCGTAATGGGATAGGTCACATCTCATGATTACAGGTGGTGAATGAAAGTGCAGTCGACTATGAGTTTAAACCCAAAAATCAATCATGAGACCATTAAGAAATGAATGCATGGTGTGCGGAATAATATCGTGGAATGGTAGTGGGTAATGGAGCTATCCTAATGATCATTGCACATAGTAGAGCTTTTATGGTTTGATAACTATGCATAATCATGACTTTAATTGCTATTTGATTAAAAAAATTTGCTCATACCTTTGGAAACCTTGTCATTTCTTGCTCATACCTTTTAACCAACTGCTCTTCCTTGATGTCTTGGAGATGCTGCATGTCTTCATACCATATGCTCAATTACACCTGCATTTTCATGATTATTGCACGAACGTTTTGACTGTGAATTTGAAAAATAGAGTGGTGGCTGCGGAAACTGCTTCTGCTGCGGAAACTGCTACCAGCTGCGGAAACTGACACAACACCCTCTTAGCTGAACAAAGATAGTTAGATAATAACTAACTAAGTGAAAATAGTCCTGAAAGGGACTTTTATTGATGAAATGAAATGAAATGAGTGGAATGGAGTGAAAATGAAGCAGAGTGAAGTGAAATGAAAATGAGATGGAGATGGAGTGGAATGGCAAATGAGGTGGAGTGAAGATGGAAAAAGGAGAGAAGAGATTTTTTTTTTGGAAAATATAAAGTGTCAGGTGTCCCTGATTTTCACTCTACATTTTCTGTATAAGACCGCCAATCTGTGATTGGTTTTCAGTCTTATACAATTTTTTATTTTTTTTTAACTGAAAGAAACAAAGGCTAGGCTGGTGGGGAAGAAGGATTCTTCTTCACCAGCCTTATTGTAGAATTCTCTTGAAACATTTTGACAAATTCCTCTTTTGAGAGTGGCTTATGATAAATTTTCAATCGGTGGCCATTCACAATGAGAGGAGTTTGAAATTCATCAATGGTCTTGATTCTTACCGCTCCATTGCTAAAGACTTTGTCAATCTCATATGGCCCAAGCCAATGAGTCTGAAATTTACCTTTGAAGTCTTTAAACTTGGAATCAAACAGTAGTGCCCAATCTCCCTCTTGAAACTTTTTCTCTTTGATGTATCTGTCATGCCACTTAGCTTTTTGATGTTGAACTAGATCAATTCTTAGAATTGCTTCTTGTCTGATCTCATCTAGCTCATTCAGCTACTCCATTCTGTGCTTTTGGGCTTCTGATGTTGGAAATAATACTGAGAGGGGGGGTGAATCAGTATTATCTAGCAATTTAACAAATCTTCCTTATTTGATCTTTTGAATTATTCTTGCATATCAGTACCATAAAATAATGAGCATGAACAAAGAAAATAGACAGTCACACCAAAGAACACAAGATGTAAGGTGGAAACCCAATGCGGGAGAAAACCACCTGCTGCAATATGTCTCTATCTTCTTTCAATTTAGAAATTCTTTTACAATGATTTTGTACTGGTGCAGTCCTTTACCAGTACGCAGGCTGCAACCTGCAGAGAGCTACAACTCTCTCTCGTTTTCCAGTCTCTCCTGGAAGGGAGCTACAACCCCCTACTTCTTTTCATACAAGGACCACTTTTCATAAATTTTCAAACTGGATCCATAAGCATTAATTGATCATCAAGTGTAAGAGAATCACCCAATCAACTGTAGTAACCAGATCAACAATAATAGAACCAAAACCCAGAACACAACAATGAGAAACAAGGATTTTAAGAGAAGGAAGCACCCTGCTCAACTGCCAGCCTGAGTCCGGACTCACCCTGTTCAACTGCTAGCCTGAGTCCCTGGACTCACCCTGCTCAACTGCTGACCTGAGTCCCTGGACGCACCCTGCTCAACTGCTAGCCTGCGTCCCGGACGCACCTTGCTCAACTGCTAGCCTGCGTCCCTCGCACTGAGTCTATTGAACTGCCTGCGTCCCGGCGCACCAGAATCCTTCCTGCACCTGCGTCCGGCTGGGCAAAGATGATTTCAAGACTTTAGAAGTAACCCAGACAATCAGATCTACAGATCCGAGCAAGAGCCGAAGAGATCTCGGTCCATCAGATTCGCCTTGTTTAGATCTAGACCAGATCTTATCCTCATAAGATGTTCAACCAAAAAACATGTTTAATCCAAATGAACTCCTTTGCTTTATATAGGCAAGCTCCTCCCTAAAACATGGAACAATACCACGAGCCGACACCATAGAAACACAAAACCGTCGGCTAGAAACCACACAAGAAACCCCTACATGCTTTTCTCTGTCTTGAAATGTGTGCACTGGGTGGACGCACCCCCTGAACGGCTGGACTGCGTCCCTGGACGCGGGTTCTGCATGGTATACCTGCGGGGACGCACTTTCTGAACAGATTACCTGCGTCCTTCTTAAAAATAGAGAGCTGATTATCAAGAATAGTGATCTATCACATGAATGGGTTGCCATCAAGGACAACACCTGAATCATAATGCCAACAATCTCCCCCTTTGGACTTGATGGCAACCTCATGATCTTCAGCTTCATTCTCCCCCTTTGACATCAAGGGCAAAGGGTATGCTCCCCCTACGCTCATGCTCCCCCTATGAACCTGATCTGCAGCAACGTACCACCATGAAAGAGATAGAGACATATTGCAGCTATTTCCAAGATCTCCTTCTCCATAATGCCAACAATGCATTATGTGCTCCCCCTGAGCCTATACCACCAATAAGAAGATGTTCAACAATAAGATGATGCATCAACAACCCCCAGCTTTTGCCTGAGGTATTCAAAAGTGTCCCTGGGCAACGGTTTGGTGAAAATATCAGCAACTTGTTCCTTAGAAGGAACATACTCCAACTTGACCTTCTGTTCAAGTACTTGTTCCCGGAGAAAATGGTACTTGATTGGTATGTGCTTGGTTTTTGAATGCATAACCGGATTCTTTGAGATGCTGATTGCACTTGTGTTGTCACATAAGATAGGGATTGGAGGAGTACAAGTGATTTGATAATCCTGCAAATTCTGCATCATCCAAAGGAGTTGGGTGCAACAAGATGCAGCAGCAACATATTCTGCTTCAGCTGTAGACAAGGCAATTGAACTCTGTTTCTTGCTGAACCAAGAGACCAGTCTGGGACCCATAAAGAACGCACCACCACTTGTGCTTTTCCTGTCATCCACGCTTCCGGCCCAATCTGCATCTGTATAGGCATGAAGAGTAAGATCTGTATCTCTAGGATACCATAAGCCATAATTTTGAGTCCCTTGAAGATATTTGAAAATTCTCTTCACTGCTTGAAGATGAGTCTCCTTCGGATTTGCCTGAAATCTTCCAACTATTCCAACTGCATGCATGATGTCTGGTCGGGTACCTGTCAAATATAGTAAACTTCCAATCATAGATCTGTAGGTTGGTTGATGTACTGCTGCAGATTCATCATTTGCACTAAGACTACATCCTGTGACCATGGGTGTACATACTGGTTTTGCATCTTCCATGCCATATTTCTTCAAAATCTGCTTGAGATACTTGGTTTGAGATAAAAAGATTCCTCCTTCCTTCTGTTGGATTTGCAAACCAAGGAAATATGTCAGTTCTCCTAGCAAGGACATTTCAAATTCTTTCTGCATGACTGAGGCAAAGCTTTGACTCATAGCTTCTTCATTGCTGCCAAAAATAATGTCATCTACATACACAACAAGTATTAGCAATTTGTCATTTTCAACTTTTATATACAGATTGCTATCTGCTGAACCTTTTAAGAAACCTTGTTGATGAAGATATTTGTCCAACCGGTAGTACCAAGCCCTTGGAGCTTGTTTGAGACCATAGAGAGCCTTTTTCAATCGGCATACAAGATTTGGATCATTTCCAAGAATGAACCCATCTGGCTGTTCAATGTACACTTCTTCTTCCAAGTCTCCATTCAAAAAGGCTGATTTCACATCCATTTGAAATACTTTGAAGTTCTGAAAACTTGAGAGAGCAAGGAACATTCGGATGGCCTCAAGTCTTGCAACAGGAGCAAACGTTTCTTCAAAGTCTATTCCTTCTTGCTGCGCATACCCTTTACAGACGAGTCTGGCTTTGTTTCTAATTACTTCTCCATTTTCATTCAATTTATTTTTGAAGACCCATTTTGTTCCAATAACATTCTTATCTTTTGGTCTAGGAACCAGCTCCCAAGTGTTGTTCTTTTCGATTTGCTCAAGTTCTTCATCCATTGCTTTCACCCAACATTCATCTTTGCATGCCTCTTTCACATTTTGTGGTTCGGTGGAGGAAAGTAATGCCAAATAGCTTGAAGCTTCTGCAACTGTTCTTCTAGTTTGTATACCTGCTTCTTTTTGTCCCATGATCTGAGATTCTGGATGGTTCTTCTGAACATATCTGGATGGAGTCTTTTCTTCTATTCTTGTCCGTTCTTCTGCTTCTTCGTGAGGTTCTTCTTGAGATTCTTCTTGAGGTTCTTCTTCTTCATCATTCTGTCTTTGAGGGTAGCTCTCATCTTCTTCGATGTCTTCACGATGTATTTGCCTAGGAATATATCCCTTTTCATCAACCACTACATCAATGCTGTCAACAATTCTGCCAAGTCTTTTATTGTAGCATTTGTATGCTTTGCTATGTGGAGAATAGCCAAGAAGAATGCCTTCATCTGCTCTAGGATCAAGTTTGCCAAGCTGCTCCTCAGTATTCTTGATATAGCATTTGCTCCCAAATATTTTGAAGTGCTTTACCGAAGGAGTTTTACCACTCCAGAGCTCATGAGGGGTTTGAGTGCTGTTCACCCGGACATTTGTCTTGTTGAGAATAATAACCGCAGTATGTGCAGCCTCACCCCAGAAGGTTGCGGGGGTTCCTGATTCATCAAGCATAGCACGAGCCATTTGTTGGATTGTTCTGTTCATTCTTTCAACAACTCCATTTTGCTGAGGCGTTCTAGCTGTAGAGAATTCTCTCCTTATCCCATGTTCATCACAGAAATCGAAAAATTCATTTGAAGTAAATTCCCCACCTCTGTCAGATCTGAGGCACTTAATTTTGTGACCTGATTCATTTTCAGCCAAGGCTTTGAAGGTTTTGAATTTTTCGAATGCTTCATCTTTGTGCTTCATAAGACCTAACCAAACAAACCTGGAGAAATCGTCAATAAATAATATCAAGTATTCCTCTCCTCTAGGTGTTCTTTTTCTGAATGGTCCACATACATCTGTATGTACTAGCTCAAGAGGCATGCTGGCTGATCCTTCTTTCTCTGGAAAGTTAGTTCTGGTTTGTTTTCCAAACTGACATGATCTGCATATGGTGTTGTCAGGAATTTTGATATCTGGAAGATCGCGAACTGCCTGATATTTGCAAGCTTTCCTTATTTGTGAGAAGCTTAGATGTCCCAACCTTCGATGCCATAACCAGTGCTCTTCATTCTTGCTTAGATAGCATTGTTGTTGTCCTTCATCAAATATGTATAGATTATTTGGAGTTCTCTTTCCTTTGAGAACTGTTTTACCTGTATCAAGATCACGAACAAGGCATCCATTTGATCTGAATATAACCTCGGTTCTTTGATCACACATCTGGCTGACACTTAGTAGATTATGCTTCAATCCATCAACAAACAAAACATTTCCAGCCTTAACATCTTCTTTTAAAGGAGCAATACCTTTTCCTTTTATAGTTGCAGGAGTATCATTTCCAAAAGAGACTTTCTTTCCCTTTTCTAAATTAGAATAAGACTCAAGTTTTTCTTTATCACCTGTCATATGCTTCGAACATCCACTGTCAATGTACCATAGATTTTCTTGTCCTTCTGCATAAAATGCTATCCCACATCTTTCTGTTTGAGGTTCCTTTATTCTCCATGTTTTGGCGCCTGAGGCTTGTTCCTTTTTCTGCTCTTGTACCTTTCTTTCCGGAAACCTGCTTCTGCATTCAAAGTCTTTATGTCCAAAATTATTGCAAATAGAACATTCAACTTCATTTTCAAGAGCTGAAAAGTTGTTATAGGTCCTTTTTGTAATCCCTGTCATACTTCTTTGTTTTTGAGCTTCCCTAGTCATGATTGTTTTATACGCAACACATTGAGCTGCTTTGTGACCAAAGTTATGGCAAGAAAAGCATTGTCCATTGAAGAAGCTTCTGCGATTATTGGATCTACCAGCCAACTGATTGTAATTTCTATTTTCATCTATTCTTGAACCAAATTGAGAAGATTTTACCTGTGGCTGGTTGTGGCTTTTGTTCACCCTTAAGCTGGATTGCCCCTGATAGTTTCTGCTTGACATTTGTCCCTGCTTTACCTGATGATCTTCCTTGTGCTCTTGCTCATTTCTTCTTGCTGCATCAAGATAACTTTTTGAAGTGGATGCTTGAGAAGTTTCTCCATTATAGCCCAAACCTGTCTTATTTAGTGGAGAGCGCTGCACACTGATAATCTCATCCAAAGTTTCAGATCCTTTGACAAACTTGAGATTAATAGTTTTTGTTTTCTCAATTTCTTTTCTAAGACCAACAATTTCACCTTCTAATTTTTCAAGATGTTTTTCCTTTTCATCAATTTGGAATTGTAGAGTATCAATAATCATGTTCTTTTCTTCTATGCATCTCTTGAGTCTAGTAATTTCATCATAAAGGTTATCCACATCTACAGCATCCTCATAATCATCATCTTCAAATGCCATTAACAACCTATATTTATTACCTTGTTCATCTTCATCACTGTTTGATAAGCCATCACTATCTTCATGGGTGTAGTAGCTTTTCTTATTTGCGCTTTGTTTCTTGTTCCATCTAACTGGTTCCTTTCCTTTATCCTTATAAGAGCATTTTGCAGCATAATGACCTACTCTTCCACAAGCAAAGCATTTGAAAGGTAGCTTACCTCTGAACCTTCCAGAACCTCTTTGAAGATTTCTGACAAAATTTGATTCTTCTTCCTCTTCTTCTGGATCATGGCTTGCTTCATAGTAATCTTCTTTGCCTGATGCTTTAAAAGCAGCCTCCCTTCTGTCTGATGGTCCTCCCTTTCTCATTTCATAAGCAGTTAGAATTCCATGTAGCTGAGACATAGTAAGAACACGGAGATTTTCTTTTTCTTCTATTGCAGATACTTTGGATTCAAACTTGGGGGATAATGATCTTAGAATCTTTTGAACTACTAGAGACTCCTTTACTTCTTCACCCAAATTTTTCATACAATTTACAATCTCATCTACCCGAAGAAAATAATTAGCCACACTTTCATCATTATACATCTTGAGAGTCTCATATTGAATTCTGAGAGTTTGAAGTTTGGCTTGTTTTACCTGTTCATCTCCTTCATAGCTTGTGATCATTTTGTCCCATATTTCTTTTGCTGATTTGAAGTGCATTACCTTCATGAATTCTGTTTGGGATATACTTCCTAATAGAGTACTGACTGCTTTTGCATTTGTTTCATACTTCTTTTTCTCAGCTGGATCTGTAGGAGTAGCTGAAGGAAAAGCATAGCCTGTTTCTACAATGTCCCAAACTTCAGTACCAAGAGATTGAAGATATGCAGTAACTCTTACCTTCCAATAATTGAAGTTTGTCCCATCAAAAACTGGTGGCCTGATTGATGCTTCTCTCTCGTAGTTGCTCATGATGAACGATCTACCTTCAAGCGATCAAGCTTTTCTGAAGGACCTGCTCTGATACCAATTGTTGGAAATAATACTGAGAGGGGGGGTGAATCAGTATTATCTAGCAATTTAACAAATCTTCCTTATTTGATCTTTTGAATTATTCTTGCATATCAGTACCATAAAATAATGAGCATGAACAAAGAAAATAGACAGTCACACCAAAGAACACAAGATGTAAGGTGGAAACCCAATGCGGGAGAAAACCACCTGCTGCAATATGTCTCTATCTTCTTTCAATTTAGAAATTCTTTTACAATGATTTTGTACTGGTGCAGTCCTTTACCAGTACGCAGGCTGCAACCTGCAGAGAGCTACAACTCTCTCTCGTTTTCCAGTCTCTCCTGGAAGGGAGCTACAACCCCCTACTTCTTTTCATACAAGGACCACTTTTCATAAATTTTCAAACTGGATCCATAAGCATTAATTGATCATCAAGTGTAAGAGAATCACCCAATCAACTGTAGTAACCAGATCAACAATAATAGAACCAAAACCCAGAACACAACAATGAGAAACAAGGATTTTAAGAGAAGGAAGCACCCTGCTCAACTGCCAGCCTGAGTCCGGACTCACCCTGTTCAACTGCTAGCCTGAGTCCCTGGACTCACCCTGCTCAACTGCTGACCTGAGTCCCTGGACGCACCCTGCTCAACTGCTAGCCTGCGTCCCGGACGCACCTTGCTCAACTGCTAGCCTGCGTCCCTCGCACTGAGTCTATTGAACTGCCTGCGTCCCGGCGCACCAGAATCCTTCCTGCACCTGCGTCCGGCTGGGCAAAGATGATTTCAAGACTTTAGAAGTAACCCAGACAATCAGATCTACAGATCCGAGCAAGAGCCGAAGAGATCTCGGTCCATCAGATTCGCCTTGTTTAGATCTAGACCAGATCTTATCCTCATAAGATGTTCAACCAAAAAACATGTTTAATCCAAATGAACTCCTTTGCTTTATATAGGCAAGCTCCTCCCTAAAACATGGAACAATACCACGAGCCGACACCATAGAAACACAAAACCGTCGGCTAGAAACCACACAAGAAACCCCTACATGCTTTTCTCTGTCTTGAAATGTGTGCACTGGGTGGACGCACCCCCTGAACGGCTGGACTGCGTCCCTGGACGCGGGTTCTGCATGGTATACCTGCGGGGACGCACTTTCTGAACAGATTACCTGCGTCCTTCTTAAAAATAGAGAGCTGATTATCAAGAATAGTGATCTATCACATGAATGGGTTGCCATCAAGGACAACACCTGAATCATAATGCCAACATCTGATAGATTCATCCCCAACCGAACTGCCATCTTGAAAGTCTTGACTTGAAATTCGATGGGGAGCAGGACTTCTTTCCCATAAACAAGTTCATAGGGAGAATGTCCTGTTGTGTTCCTCCATGTAGTTCTGTAGGCCCACAAGGCTTCAGGAAGCCTCTCTGCCCAATCTCTTCTGTGTAGATGGACAATTTTGGTGATGATTCTCTCAAGAACTTTGTTTGTAGACTCCACTTGGCCATTTGCTTGCGGATGGTAAGGAGTAGATTTTCTGTGCTTGATTTTGTATTCTTCCATCAACTTCTCCATTAAGTTAGATGTAAATTGACTTCCCTGATCTGTCACAATTTCTCTTGGGACACCAAAACGAGTAAAAATATCCTCATAAAGAAAATGAACAACTAAATTTTCAGTGGCAGAAGGCAATGCTTTGGCTTCTACCCATTTAGTGACATAATCAGTGCATACCAATATATACTTCTTCTGTTTAGATGGTGGATTAATGGGTCCAATGAAATCTAAAGCCCATTTTTCAAAGGGTTTGATGAGTACCTGTGGTTGTAATGGCATTTCATTTGAAAGAGTTGGTCTCCCAACTCTTTGGCAGCTGTCACACCTTCTGACATATTGTTTTGCATCTTTGAAGAGGGAAGGCCAATAATATCCTAAAGAAAGGATTTTATAGGCCGTCCTTTTGTCGACAAAGTTTGCACCGCATGGTTCATCATGACATGCCTTAAGGTTGTTAGGCATTTCATCTTCCCGAACACATCTTCTGATCACACAATCTAGCCCTGTTTTAAACAATTCATTAGAAATCCATGAATAATTCGAACTCTCCTGAATAATTCTTCTTTTTTCACTAGGAAATAAATGTGGAGGTAGCTTCCCTGTAACTAAATAGTTAGCAATATCTGCATACCAAGGAGTCTTAGTAGTTACTGCAAATAAATATTCATCTGGAAACTTATCCTCTACAGGAGAATCTTCGTTAGTATTTTGGATTCTAGACAAGAAATCATCTACTGTATTTTGTTTCCCTGGTCTATCCAACACAGTAATATTGAATTATTGTAAAAGTAAGAGCCATCTTGTAACTCTGCCATTAGTAACAGGTTTGTTCATTAGATATCTAATTGCAGAATGATCAATATGGATAAAAGTTTCATAGCCTGTTATATAATGTCTAAACTTATTGATTGCATGAACAACAGCTAAGAACTCTTTTTCAGTCACAGTATAGTTTAACTCGGTGGGAGTCAAATTTTTACTAGTGTAGTAAATGGCATAAGGAGCTAAATCCTTTTGACCCAATAGAGATCCTAGAGCTGTATCTGAAGCATCTATAGAAATATGGAAAGGAAGTTTCCAATTTGGCCCTCTCAAAATGGGTGCTTCAGATATTCTTGTTTTCAAAGTTTCAAATGCAGATTGACAATCAGGATCCCATTTGAATTCACAATCTTTTGTAAGTAATTTGAAGAGTGGAGATGCTATTTTGGTGAAGTTTTCGATAAATCTTCTATAGTATCCAGTAAATCCAAGAAAAATTCTAACACCTTTTTGACAATTTGGAATAGGCAACTTGGAGATGACTTCAACTTTTGATCTATCAACTTTAATCCCATCCCCCGAAATATGATGTCCCAAAACAATACCTTCAGTAAACATCATAAAGCATTTTTCATGACTCAATGACAAGTTTGTTTCTTTACACCTTATAAGGACTTTTTCCAAATTCTCTAATGCCTCTTCAAATGAATTACCATTGACCGTAAAATCATCCATATAAACCTCTACACAATCATGGATTAGATCAGAAAAGATTCCTAGTACTGCCCTTTGAAATGTTGCAGGTGCATTACATAATCCAAAAGGAAGTACTTGGTAAGCAAAAGTTCCCCATGGACAAGTAAATGTGGTCTTATCTTGATCTTCAGGTGCTACCTAAATCTGATTATAGCCACTAAAACCATCCAAAAATGAACGTTTTTCCTACTAAAGTATCTAATACCTGATCGATAAAGGGTAAAGGAAAGTGATCTTTCAAAGTTGCTTTGTTCAATTCCCTGTAATCAATGCATACCCTCCATTTACCATTATTTTTAGGTACTATAACCAAAGGAGAAACCCATCGGCTATCTGAAATTGGATAAATGAAGTTTACATTGAGTAGTTTTTGGAGCTCTTCTTTCACTATCTCCCTAAGGTTTGGATTCATCCTTCTCTGAGGTTGTCTGATTGGTCTACTGTTTTCCTCGATATATATGTGATGAATGCAAGTCTTAGGATCAATACCTTTCATATCGGTATACTCCCATGCAAATGCAGTAGAATGTTTTTGCAAGATTTTGGTTAGCTCTCCCTGTTGTGCTTTTTCCAAGTTTTTGTTGATATTCAATGTTTTACCTGGGAAGATCTCAATGGCGGAACTACCAAACTATTCCATAGAGAAAAGAGACATTTGTCTAGATGATAGATACTCAATGTCAGAATCTAACTGAAATTGTGTGTGGTCATATTCTGAAGATGTTTCAAAGTTTTCTAGTGTGTTCAGAATTTGACTATCTTCACTGATTTCAGAAATGGTAAAGACAGGTTGTATAGTATCCTCATCATCAACCCACTCATTATCTCCTATTTCTGTAATTGCTTTTGCTGGAGGATACAGATTGAATTTCTTTGTCGAATTACCATCAGAAATATACATATCCCCAGACCTACAACTGATAAAAGCATCAGCTGTGGCTAGCCAAGGTCTTCCTAAGATGATAGGGTGTCCTCCTAAATTACTCTTGGGAGTTAAAATCATAAAATCTACTGGATATTCCCAAGAATCTAAGGAGACCAAAATGTCTTCTAATACACCATCTGGTTTGATAATTGATCGATCTGCAAGTTGCAGTAAAGTAGGTGTAAAAAGAATATTAGGAAGTTTCAGCTATTCCATAGTCTGTCTACTCATAATGTTGATAGCAGCCCCTAAATCAATCAAATTATTTGGTATTTCTGCCCCATTGATATGTGTTTTGACAATTGGACTACCGGGATCTACATACTTCTGCATAGTAATTTTTCTCATCATGATATCTGCAATTTTTCCTACCAGGTGGATTCTTCTTGTATCTCTCGGTTTCCTTCCTGGTCTTTTAAGACTCAACTCCTTTATTGTTTTTGCTAGAATAGGAATCTCTCTAATGGCTTGTAACAAGGGAATCTTGATATAGACATTCTTTAATTCATCTAGAAAATCATAGTCAGGCAACAAGATTTGTTTTTCCACCCCTTTGTCAATTTGTAATATTTCAGGAAAAGGAGGTGTGGATGAAGATGCAGGGTGCTCAACTATAGGAGTTGTGGGGGTTGACTCTTTTTCTTTTTCTTTTTGAGTGCTTGGGTTTTGAAGAGATGCTTCAGAACCTTTATTGGCTTCAAGAGAATCTTCCTTAGAAATGCTTTGCTTTTGAGCATCTATAGAAGCCTTATCTAAAACTCTACCAGATCTGAGTTGTACATCATTGAGAGGAACAATCATATAGGTAGGAAATTGTTGTCCTTCTACCATGTAAGCATTTTGAGGGTTTTTATTGTTGGGGTTCGGAAATGGCTGGGAAGGTAGTTGATTTGTCTTCTGTTGGAATGGAAGCAAGAGTTGAGAGTTTGGATTCTGTTGAGAAGGTTGTTGTTGTTGTGGAAATGGCAATGATAGTTGTGGATTTTGATTTGGAAGTTGTGGAGCTTGTTGGTTTTGAAAAGATGGAGGATATTGATAAAATTGAGCAAATCTCCCATAAGGATTTTGCATACCTTGTACCCATGATTGAAAAGGATTTTGAGGTTGGGACGAAGGTTGTTGCCAAGGATTCCAATTTGGTGGGGGTTGAAAGTTCATAGAGTTGTTAAACCCTTGGTTTTGTTGCCCCTGCCAAGGTCTCCTTGCAACAAAACAGAGAGACTCAATTGTATTTGGATCTTCTTGAAAGACAGCTTTGAGCCCAGGAATTGAAGGACAATCCTTGGTCTCATGGTTTTCTGAACAAATCACACATGTTTCTACAACTTTTGCATCCAAGGGACATTCCCTTAGAGCATGTTTCTTTCTACATTTTGGGCAAAAGATGGCCAAAGCTTCAGCTTCAGCTTTCTTCTTGTTTTGTATTTTAAGGGTGTCTAGTTGCTCACTAAGACTCCCTAAGATATCAGTTTTGAATTCATCAAGCATGTTGCCAATCTCAGCCCTACTTACTGATCCAGTTGCAAATTTGTTTGCTCTAATGAGAGAAGGATCTCTAGGCCCTTTTCCAGTTTTAGATTTTCCCCTTGAGAGATGGACACATAGCTCTGCTATATCATGAAGTGGAAGTTGAGATATATCTCCTTTCCCATCATGTTCAAAATATCTATCCATTCATCTCTAATGGCTTTTAATAGAAGGGCTTTCAAGGTTTCCTCATCTAAGTTATTCATTTTTGCTCTTTTCAGGTTGTATTGAAATCTTTCAAGTAAATCCTCTAAGTTTTCATGTTCTCTTTGTACCATTTTGAATACCTCATCCTTGTGATTGGTGGGCATACAATAGTCCAGGTATCTATCCAAAAATGTTTGTTTCATATCATTCCAAGTCTTAATGGATTGAGTGACTAATCCCATGAACCATTTCAAAGCAGCTCCTTTCAATGTTGAAGGAAACAATTTGAGTTTTTGAGAGTCTTCCAGATAATCATAAGTTCGACACACGACTTCAAACTCAAATAAAAATGTTTCAGGATCCTCATTTCTTAACCCATGAAAGTTTGGGAGGACAGATGGTGAGATGTTTTTCATTGTTGCTCGAGAATCCTCATCAACTATAGGAAATCTGAATGAGTTATCTCCATCCCTATTTCCCCCATTGTTACCTCTACCTCCTCCATTGTTTCCTCCTCCTCCTCCTCTACCTCTACCTCTACCAAATCCGTTTACTACTTCCTCTGTCATGATAGTTTCCTCAGATACTTCAGAGTCCTCTGGTTCCTCTACTAATGGCGAATGAGGAGGAATTTCTCCCTCTTCTTCTTCAGGTGATTCTACTTCTTTAACTACAATGTGTCTCCCTGTAAAAGGAAAGAAAGGATCTTTTCCTAATTCAGATTCGATGGATGGTGTGGGAGAGTCTCCTAATTCAACTACTGCCTCTTGAATTCCAGGAATCCTAAGGCTAGGAGTGTGAGTTGGAGATGATGGAGGTGTCTCTTATCTATTCCTTGAAGTAGATGGAGTTGTAAAAATTGAACTCTTGGCCCTAGCTAAAAACCTTCCCCTAGAATCTCTTGCTCTATGCATGTCATTTTTTTTTTCTTCAAGTCGGGCTAATAATTCTCTTTCTGATCTTCTAGGTCACTCTAGGTGCAAGAAGAGAGCATACTCAAGAAATTATTAAACCAATAACTTTCTCTTTTCTGATCCTCCAGATCACACTAGGTGCAAGAGGAGAGCATACTTTGAGAAGTTATCAATTTTTCCTTCCTTGAAATTTTCTTGTTTTTTTTTTTAAGAAATTCGCTACCTAGTTTCACTTCCCCGGTAACGGCACCCAAATGTTTGGTCAATTTAGTGTGTCCTAAATTGCTATTTAAAATGTCAATCTGGGAGACGTAAACTGCTGAAGTGAAGTGCATTGTATATGCAAGATAACCGATTTCTTAGTTCTTTGTCGTTTTTAAGTTTTTGGTTTGTTTTTGGGTTTATCTTCTGTGGATTCCCTAGTGTGAGATGGCGAAATTGAAAGTCAAGTATGGATGGTAATGGTGATTTTTACAATGATTCAAGTGTGGATGGTAATGGTGATTTCTACAATGATTTTCCAAACTTTAAAGTTCTCAAAAAGAAGGTTTCAAACTGATTGTGATGAAATCAATTCTCAAAAGAAAATAAATGTACCAAAACAGTGAACTAGTGACAATGGCCCAATATCCTTACTGCTGTATGAAAAGAAAATAAAAACTGAACTCAAAGCAACTCAAAGACTGAAAGCAAAGAATACTAAATCACACTACTTCAACCCACATTCTAACCCTTCACCTTTCGATTCGCTCTGGCTGTAGGAAGTAATCATAAACAAGCTGAGTAATATGATATCTAAATTGTAGGAAATCAAATTGCATAAAAGGAAACTAAGATTTAACTACTCATTCATATTTGAATTCCTGAAAATGACATAAGTAATTTAATCACTAACTTGCAGGAAAGCAAACTAAATCATACTACATCAAATAATATTCTGATTCCTCACTAATTGAGTCACTTGGCTATAGGAAGGAAATCATAAACAGATGAGTAATATGATATCTAAGTGGCAGAA
This sequence comes from Pinus tabuliformis, assembly GCA_031772625.1. Taxonomy (NCBI): domain Eukaryota; kingdom Viridiplantae; phylum Streptophyta; class Pinopsida; order Pinales; family Pinaceae; genus Pinus; species Pinus tabuliformis. Next base: position 856,294,060 of record CM062816.1, read on the forward strand.
AAGTAAATAAGCAAAGAAAAACTGAAAGAAATGACAATGCTGGAATTAAAACTCAGTAAATGAATCAGCAGAAAGGACAAGATGATCTCATGTCAGTAGTTATTAAAACTATGTAATTTTCCTGGGCTGCCTACAAGAACCTGAAAGAAAAAGACTGATCAGCTAGCAACCATGAAAAAGCATAAAAGAAAAGATAAACAACAGTTAGTTATAAACATCAGGAAATCTATACACAAGCAACTAATTATAAAAGCAGTAACATAATGAAAGAAGGCGAGAAATTATACAGTAGATACAGGGCTTTGGTGTACAGGGGCCCTCTGCAACCTCAGCCAATCAATACTCAGTCACAAATGGAACTAAAGAATGTTGTCTTCTCATATATTAAAGTGCAGTAAAAACATAGAAATAGAGCACGGTACAGTGGCTCGTAAAACACAGTCAAGATTACATATCCAAAAGCTAACTGTCAAGCGTTTGATAACGCGTTATTTATAAGTGAAAATGCTATAACTAATTCCTAGATTCTACGCTGCCAAACAGACACGTAAATCTCCACGGCCTGAGATCTAGCAGTATGGTAATTATGACAGATAAATCCATGGAGTGGTGGCTGCTCGATTCAGTTCACGGATTGATCCATAGGTGTTGGCACACCTCCGGAAATTGAGGATCTTGCCACGCAAACCTTCACGTGGGCAAAACAGAGCCATGCCACCGCAAAACTCTTGGTTTGACCCCTCCTTTGACCGTCTTTGACCATGGCTGTTTGTGAGTGATTTGGCTGAACTGAGGGGACACGCTCCATGTATATGTCATTTGCAGCTTTCCCATGTGGCCGGATTCTCCATTGGACACCTGTAACATAGTCTTTAACAAAATGGTTGCGGAAACTTGAGCTGGCTGCGGAAAGTGACAAGTTTCCGCAGCTGCTTGAACAAAAATCTAAATCAAACAACAATCATAAACATAGTTAGGAAACCATTTCATAAGCTCTTTTTAGACTAATATGCAATGATTTGATAGCTTGGTGGATCAAATAAATGGAAAAGAAGGCTGAAAAGGTATATAGGGAAGATGCAGATTTGGGACTCAATAGGAGGCTAAAAGGAGGAGTTCTCTGAAAGGATTATGTGTATTTGTTGGGATTTTCACTTTAAATTTACTGTTTGTAGATGGAATTCTCATCCTCTGTGATGGTATAAGAAGAGATGTTACAACCATCAAAGATGCACTTGCTCTCTTTGAAGCTACTACAAGTATGCTGATTAACACATCAAAATCTACTTTATCTCATTTGAGGGCTGAATGTTGAAGATATGGAATTTTTTCAAGGTACTTTTCCCTTTTTCGTAAATGAGATTGATATGGGACTAAAATATTCGGGATTCAAGTTAAATTCTAACTCATATAAAGTTGCAGATTGAGTTTGATTAATAGAAAAAATGAAGAAACGATTAAACACTGGAGATTAAGATGGCTTTATAGAGTTGGAAGACTTGTTCTTATTAAATCAATCCTTAAGGCAATACCAATTTATTTGATGTCTCTTTCCTAGATTCCAAAAGGTATATTAAACAAGAGAAAGAAAATTTGTTGTAAATTTTTATGGTTAGGTTTATCATATCACTTTGTTCTTCCATGGGTAAGTTGGGCAAGAAAATCTACTCCTAAAGATTTTGGGGATTGGGGTTTAAAGGATTTACATTTTTTTTCAAAAGTCTTAGTAGCTAAATTTGGATGGATATTATTTAAACTCACTCTCTTTGGATGGAAGTGGTGTATATGAAACATATACACCCTATGCAGTTAGAGGATTGAAGACATTTACCCAATAAATTGAAAACCAATGTTTCTATCATTTGGAAATATATTCTCTACTCATTCTCATTGATTGAATTGGGCCTAGCCTGGAAAGTGGGTGATGGATCACATTTAAAGGTTGGCCTCGATCCTTGGATTGGAAGTCATATTGATCACAAACTTCTAGAACATTTGATTGATTACTTACATGGTAATGACCTCACCCTTTTGAGTCAATTTGTATATCCAAATCAATCTAGTTTATGGACACACGGTTGGGTTTTAGCAGATCAATTAGGCATTTCCCAACATCTTCATCATTTCTAGATTAGATATATTGGCAGTTTACGTGCATCACATATCATATTAGTTCAGGAGGAGGACGAGTTGGTTTGGTCCCATGATCCCCAAGGGGTTTATATACCAAAAGTTGGATATACTTTTCTTATATCTAATAGATTGTAGGATATTCATGAGGATTGATGGAAAATCTTATGGAAGATCAAAGGTCCCACAAAATCAATACTTTTTATGTGGTGTGCACTAGTTAACAAAATCCCATATTGGGACAATTTAACAAAGAGATGTTTTCAAGGCCCAAACATATGTGCCCTATGCAGAGCTAATGAAGAATCTATCAATCATTTATTCTTGTTGCATCCTTATTTTAAAGGTGTTTGGAAATATGTTATGAGAAAGCTCAAAGTTGTAGGTATTTGGTTAGGTGAAGAGTTAATGGAGGCCTGGTTTCGGTGGCCTTCATTAAGGGAGAACAAATTGTATCAAGTATTGCCTCTTTTAATAGTTTGGGGAGTTTGGCTTGCAAGAAATAAAGCTATCTTTGAAGATCACATCATTCCTATCGAGGTTTCTAAGACACAATTTTTCATTGTTTATGACCTTCTCTCAAAGGACCAAAGGGGTAGTAATAATAGAATCCTCAATCCAATAGTCATTAGTAGATATCCTCCTTGGGAATTCTTTGATAAGGCTTCATAAGGAAAGCCTCTTGGATGTGGTGGAGGAGTTGTACTACATCTTTCAGAGACTCATTTCTTCTCTCTAAAAATGGGCTTGGGAGCAGGTTCCAACAACTATGCAAAGTTATTATCTTTAAAATTATTGCTTATGTTCGCAATTGAGAAAAGAGTGTATCATTTACAGGTCTTTGTAGACTCTATGTTGGTTATGAATTAGGTCAAAGGGTCTTATAGGTGTCACAATATGAGACTATTACCTTTGCTGGAAGAAATATCAAGATTAAAATATAGCTTTGCTCATTTTTAGCGCTTCATGTGTACAGGGAACTCAATAGTCAAGCATATGGTCTTTCCAAAGAAGGCATGCAATTGGGATTTGGGACATGATTAATCAAAGAACAATAAAATGACCAATTCTATGAATTTTATCAAACCTTTCATTGATAAAGTTGATCAAATATGACAATTTTATTTTGATTCACATGCTTCACTAACATTTTGTGGGACTTTTCATTATATCTCCATGCATACATACTTATCTCATGTGGCGATTTTATGTACAGAGACTGTGATGATGTTTACACTCAGTCTTGTTGTTGTTATTTTGGAGGAGAATATTGTATCCGTTTTTGTATGGCTATATGGGCTTTCTTTTTGGAAAAATCCTAGTGGTTCCTCATATGTCAATATATGCTTGTCATGTATGTGAAAAATGTAATTTATGTATTAAATAAAATTATTCTTTTTACTGGGAAAAAAACTTACACAACAGAAAGAATAGATACATGCTAAGTAATGGATGTATGGATGAACTGCATGTAATTCAAAATAATTTCATGTAGTATGTACACCAAATTATTTTGGGTGTACATCCTTGTACAAATTGCCGCAATTAATTTTTTTAATTAAATTTGTATTGTTGTGTGACAGATGGCATGAATGGAATTGGAGGAAGTGACAGGTATGATGGGTTAATCAAACAACTAATACATCAACCATTTGAATGATATCTTTGGTGGCTTATTGGTAAGACATTTGTATGGTCATGAATACAATGGGATATGATATAATTGGTACATACTTGTGGATGGGTAGACATAGTGCAATTTAATGTAATTGCACAATGGGTTTTAATTATTTTTTACCATTTTTTTAATAAACAAAATTTTTGAATTGTAAGTGGCCAAGGGTTAATGATAATCAAGAATCGAAGAGAGAGTATTCTTAAATTTTTTCTATGAGATAAAAGATTTTATGATTAATTACTAGAATTAGAAACCTAGGCTCTAATAAAAATGTGACCAAAGAGCAAGATAAAAAACAAAATTCTAATACCAAATGAGACTAACAAAACTCATTCATAACGAAAAAATTCAAAATATCTAAAATATGAAAATATCCATAAAAATAAATAAATTATATATATAATTTCATATAATAAAACCACCTATATATAATCTTTTCATTAATAATTATATTTTTTAAAACTTATTCTTTCATTATATTATATTATATTAATTATTATTTATTTATTTACTTTGTCTTATATGGTTATATTTATAACACAACACTAAATAATAATAAAAAAGAAGTTAAAACCATTTTCATATCTGACATTTCATTTCCTTTATTACTCTTATAAATTCTACCTACAAAATTTATAAAAGGAAAATAGATTTATCAAACATTACCTCACAGCAATTTTTTGAACGGGAAGTTTCCTTTCCTCTTACATGTTAAAATATTAAAAATTCTATTATTTTTCTTGAAGTTTTAGGGAATTTAAATATATCTTATTAAGAAAAGGTCAATGTATTACACAATTTGGTATTTTAAGGCGTCTCTTGTATTTTATAATTTATGAATACACATTTTGAATATTTTTTATTATTATTTTTTAAATATATTTTACTAATTACATATTAAACAGAAGTATAAAACGTAATTATTCTTTAATAAAAATAAAGATGGTTGTAATTTACTATTTATTAATATAAATCATTTTTATATTTAATTATATTTTTTATTTAAAAAAATAATATAAAAATAATTTGTTTTAAAATAAATATTAAATAATGTATTTATAATTAATATTGATTTTTTTCATAATTAATATTTTTTTAAATGTTATATATTAACTTTATATTGAGCATAAAATAAATACATTTTTTTCATAATAAGATGTAGAAGGCACGTTTTAGAGCAATGAAATAGTGGCGGTGGTGGTGGTTCAACTCTACATTGAGAATAAAATAAATTAGCATCTCACAGTACTTTGTAATAAAAATATAAAAAACACATTTCAACTCTCTCACTCTCTCTCTCATTTCATTTTAAATCTTTTCAGTGTCACAAATGTGATAAAGTCTTTCATCCCATTGTGCTTTGGGAATTCACCAATCCCTGGTTTCACTATCAAAATTGTGAGAATTTCTTCTTATTTTAGCATTGTTAATTTTCTTCTTAACATTAGTCAAGATAGAGAGATACTCTTTATTTTTAATATTGAAGTAATGGTGCCACCAATCTCTAGTTTCATTATGAAGCTTTTGATAATTTCTTCTTATTTTAACATTGTTCATTTTCTTCATAACATTAGTCAATATAGAGAGATACTCTTGATTTTTAAGATTGAAATTGATCGCCTCTTAAATAATATCTCAGTGTCATTTTTTCTTCTACCTCTTTGTCACCCCATAATTTCTCTTTAAATTTTGAAGTGATAATATTTTTAATATTATCTTTATTCTACAAGATGATCTCATCCCTTATCTCTCAATGGTCAAGCTTGAGCATCCTTATGTCATCCCTTGAGTTAAAGGTGGAGATTTTGGCCAAATTAAAAACAATTTTAGCAAACCCTTTAAGCTTCCGTGTTGTTTAATTTCTTCTTATATATATGATACATAGTCAAAACCTTATTTTCAATGAAGAAATACTTGCTTCAATTTAAAAAAAATACAATAAAAAATATTTCCTTTAATCCTGAAATTAATTAGATTATTTTATATTCTTTTTATTATAATATTTTATTTTTTAACTTTCACATCATAATCTATTTTTTTTTTTTTTTTTAATTATAGACTATAATATATACTTTACTATTCTCTTATTATTATAATAATGGGTCTAAATTAATCCAACCTATAATCTATTAAGTGCACAAATGATCAAACACTTGAAGTGTAAATTCTCTATTTGTTTAAGATAAATTTTACATTATCCCTAAAACATATAAATATATAAAAATAATTATTAATATTATTAAAATATTTTTATTAACATCGTAACAATATTTTTATATATATATTTATATAATATCGCTTTTTATAAAATAATACATTATTTCTATTATAACTTTTACATTATCTCTAAAGCATATAAATATATAAAAATAATTATAAATATTATTAAAATATTTTTATTGACATTGTAACAATATTTTTATATAAATATTTATATAATATCGCTTTTTATAAAATAATATATTTGCGTATATATATAAACTTAGTATAAGTTTGCTTCATCTTCTTCCATATATAAAGATACATATATTTTTACTTTTATCTATAGTTGTATTTCATTGAGAAAGTATTAGTATATTTATTTATCTTAAGTATTATATTTTTTTTATTTCAAATTTACATATCATGATTTTAACATAATTAAATTTCGGATGTCAACATAAATTAAAAAACAAAATAGAAAAGATTTGCATTTTCAAAGATTTAATCTTTTCCAATACTAAATAAAGTTAATATTTCTATAAAAGTAAAATAGCTTAATGATATTAAATTTTGTTATTTTAGTCTTTAGGGGTGTAGATTAGTTGGCAATAGAGTGTGCTGTTAAGGCACTCCTTACAATGTTGTTGTTTCAACCTTCACCTAAGACACATGACACGCTTTGGGGGTGTGTGGTGAATCTAGAGGTTATAATGGTAAAAATAGGAATCGATATAATGTCATACAACTACAAACATGGCCTATTTATTAATTCCTATAAACTATGTGTGTGTGCATGTTTCTTTTTTGTCAAAGTATGAAACATTCTACCTTAAAGCATTATGAGTGGATACCCACCTTCATTATTAGTCCAACTTTTCCATTCACATGCAATACCTAAGATACACAACCTAGTTATAACATAACCTTTATTAATGTTTAATAAGAATACTCCACTAAAACCCATGTATAAGATGCCAAATAGATTGTGAAGAGAATAAGCATGTCTAAAGGATGCGCTTGCCATTCAAGTGTCCACATGTAGGCAACCCGAGAACCTCTAGCGCGTAGTCCATCATGAGGGTGATGATTAAGTATTAAATATAGATAAAACATTGATGTTACCATCAGTGCACTCCCCTTTGGAAGATAATGTCAGATCAAATGTTAATCGTGTAGGAAATAGCTAACATGAGACAAAAGGGTTTGGAGCCTCTCCCTCCACCCCAACTCCCATGTATAATTTTGACCTCTCTTTACCATTCTAATTACAATTTTAGATCTTCTTCTCTCTTATCCCCTTCTTCCTCTCTCTAAGCTCATTATGTTGTTCACTTTGAACATTATGGTGCCACAAAATAGTAATCATGGCAATGGCCTTGTCAAGTGAACCAAATCAGAGATGGATGTTGTCATCACTGTAATGACCTTTTAGTGCTCTATTATGTTAATAATTCGGATGAAACTTGATTTTGTTGAGGAGTAGATGAAGACATATCAGGGTTCTTGGGATGACAATTTATTTAACCTGTAGGTCATAGAATTCATGCCATATTTGTGTCATGTCTAGAGGTTGGTTGATGGTGTTGGAAATCCGTCAACCAAGGGGTCTCCCCGATGTGAATTCCCAATTAGACCTCACACCATTTGGTGTAGGATCCCCCTCTGAAATGTTGGCCTAATTGCTGTATATCTCAAAGATATGCCTTGGCTCTAACTGTCAACATGAGAGAGGGATGCAATGGTGTCTTCGAAAAGTGAGGAGGTGTGCCTGGTGAGTGTTCAATTGTAAATGTGTCAAGGTTCTTCTACTATGGAGAGGGGAGAAAAGTGAGCCTCTAAGTGAGAGGTAGTAGTACCACCCAAGAAGAGACACACATGAACCAGAAGGATCTGTCTAACATCCAACAGAATAGTCCACAGAGGATGCGACAATCATTACAACCAACAAATGAAGAAATATATGTCTAATATCCTGTAGAATAGTCCACAAGGATGGGACAACAATAAAAACCATTAGAGCGCATTCTCAATAAGTTAAGTACTAAAATAACCGAAATAGTTCAACTATCTTAGCACATGTGCAAGCAAGCATGAAATACAAACATCTATAGAATAGTCTTACAAACATTCATAATCCATGCATGGAGAACATGTTGGCCTTGAAGGATTTTGTCATTAAGTAACAGTTCTAAGACACATGTTTACAATGTACATCACTAACTCCAGTAGTGGAACATTGGAGCCACTCCTTGCTCCTCAAAGAACTAGCTTATCTCTCTAATGCCTTGCGGGAGGAGCCAAGGTGAAAAGTCCTTTGCTCATACAATGAGGGAGTATATATAACCAAGGGGTGATGCTTCCCCTCCTTGTGACTCTTTGACTATCCTCATGACTATTTGACTTCCTATGACTTTTCATCTTACACGACTCTCCATATTACATATGTGTCCTTTGGACTTCCACTTTACAATGAATACAATATACATGGTCCACAATGATGATGTGGCATATGAAAACTCATGACAAGACATGAGATGGCATTGCTGATATGAGTTGCTTGAATGATGTGGCAATGTCAAGCCATTGTTGTTGTTGTGAATGATGTTTGCTTAAGAATGCTCTTGTCTTCCACCTCCTCGTGGCTTGGTGATAGTAATCTTTAATGATCTCAAGTCTTGAGTTGTGGTTGCGAGTTGGCGTCCCTCTGATTTTCCTTGGTAGATAAGCGTGCATGCTTAGCTACAAGAATGTATTTTACATGTCCTCCTCCTTCATCCCCTTCTTCATCATCTTGCCATAGTATGATAAGATACCTGTATCTGTGATTCACTCATGATAAGATGACATTAGCCCGAAAACCCCCTAGTTTAAGGTGATGCATTCTGATCCATCAACTGAGCTTGAGACAAGTGACAAGATAGGGAGAGGGGCTCAATGACTGCGCATTGCGTAGTTCCAACATTCAAGGGGAGAGCTTGAGCTCTGAGACTACACAATGTGCAGCCTAGGAAGGATTGAAGGACAAGATTGTGTAGTTTCTGGAGGCAGTGGGGTCTGGCTGAGGGAATGGACACTAGGAGATCCAACTGTGCAGTTTTGGATGTCAAAGGAGGTTGGGATTCTGTACATTATGTAGTTCCAACAACCGGGGCTGAGGCTTAAGGCCTAAAACTGCGCAATGTGCAGTTCAGTCTGGGTTGAGGGACAAATTTGCGTAGTTTTGGTAGCCAGTGGGATATGCTGAGGGATGGTTACTGTGGGAGAATTTTGTGCAGTTTTGAGAGGCAAGGGAGGCTGGTCCACTACGGCATTGTGCAGTTCATAGGATGAAGGAGAGAGATTGGGTCTTGTTTTTTTGCAATGTGCAGTTAAGGCCAGGTTGTCTGAGAAGATTGCACAATTTTGGAGGTGAATGTTGGGTCTTGGGCTCAGGAATTCCGTAGTGAAATAGTACTGGGAGGCAGGAACCATGCATTGCTCAGAACCAAAGGTCAAGTTAACAGCTAGAGGATTAGAACTGCACAATGCATAGTCTAGGTAGGCTGGGTGAGGTCAAGTTGTTGGGTCGGGAAGCCTCTTCAGAAATGGTTAAGTGTTAGACCAGTGAGAATGATGAGTGAAGTGATAAAGCTTCGATTGTGATCTAACACTTAGAATACTTGACGACTTAATAACATAGATAACCCATAACACATAAATAATACATTTGCCTTTATGTGACCACTCTATGACCAATTACGGCAAGTGCAACACCACATATGCACTTTACGACGACCGTGATGACACTTGTGCGACAATGCTCAAAACTTTTTGAATGAGTGCGACAGATATTTACATGGTTAGGACAACTCATAAACACATAGATGGACCCTTATAACCCCCAGAATGAGCTTTTACACTTGATGTGACAAACCACATGTGAAAAGATGACATTTTTCCTAAGTAACAAACGAGACCAAAACACTTCAAAAAGATACATGAAATGAGTTTTAGTATTTGTGACAATAACGTACAGGACAAAGGAAGGCTCCAAAATTAATCATAGGCAAAAATTTTGGAGGGTGTTGTAACTGCTACAACAAAGTTATAATGGTAGAATAAAAATTGATATAATTTCATACAACTACAAACATGACCTATTTATTCATCCCTCTAAACTATATGTGTGTGCATGTGTGTTTCTTTTTTGTCAAAGTAAGAAACATTCTACCTTAAAGCATTATGAGGCAACACCCGCCTTATCATTATTAGACCAACTTTTCCATTCACATGCAATACCTAAGATACACAACCTAGTTAGAACATAACCTTTATTAATGTTGAAGAAGAATACTCCACTAAAACCCATGTATAAGTTTCCAAATGGATTGTGAAGGGAATAGGCATGTCTAGAGGATGCCCTTGCCTTTCAAATATCCACATATAGGAAACCAGAGAACCTCTTGCACACAGTCCATCATGAGGGCGATGACCAGTATTTAATCTAGATAAAACATTGATGTTACCATTGATGCACTCCCCTTTGCATGATAATGCCAGATCAAATGTTAATAATGTAGGAAATAGCTAACATGAGACAAATGGGTTTGGAACCTCTCCCTCCACCTCAACTCCCATGCATAATTTTGACCTCTCCTTACCATTATGGTTACAATTTTAGGTCTTATTGTCTCTTATCCCCTTCTTCTTCCCTCTAAGCTCATTATGTTGTGCACTCTAAACACTGGTGCCACAAAATAGTAATCATGAAAATGGTCTTATCAAGTGAACCAAATCAGAGATGGTTGTTTCCATCACTGCAATGACCTTTTAGTGCTCTATTTTGTTATTAATTCAGATGAAACTTGATTTTTTTGAGGAGTAGATGAAGACAAAACAGGGTTCTTGGGATGATGATTTATTTAACCTATAGGTCATAGACTTCATGCCACATTTGTGTCATGCCCACTTCTAGGATGTAGAGTTTTGTCACATAGTTGAATTCTATTAGTATATGACAACCTTTGTCGCCAAGCGTTTTCTTGAGCATGCACGAGACTGGGCTGAACTTAAGGGCAACTAACAAATTTAGAAAAATAAAGCCATCTACAACCTATTACCTACTTGTGGTTGGTTAGGAAAAGTGGCATAGTAATTGTTTCATATGCTCCTAGTAGCTCCTAGTACAATCCCATCAAGCTCTCTAAGGCTAGGACAATCATGTGGATTCCTTCCCTCCTTATTTGCAGGTTTTAGTGATAAGTTGCGTTCTTGAACCTTTTTGTTTTTTTTTTTATTTCAAGTTTCATATATTTTATTTAGTCTTCATTTATGTACTTGTTTGATATCCCCTAGGGAAAATCCTCTTAGTCACTTATGTTTTGGATTGACTCTGTATTTATAGAGGTTTTTTGAATCTTTATTTCATTTTGACCAAAATATAGCTCCTTTGAATATCACTGCCCTATTGACTTAACATTGTAAGTCATCTGTATCATAACATTTATATCATAATGAAATCAAATTACTTAAATAAATACTCCACTGAAAAGGAAAAACAAATTTCCTAATTTATATTGTAGTCCTAATATTTTCACTTATATTAAAAATTAAGATAATATAATAACTTAACTTCACTCTAAGATAATATAATAACTTAATTTCACTCTATAAAATATATATATATATATAGAGATATGTAATATAAAAAAAATAGCGCCAACATAACCATGGTGAAAAAAATATATAACATAAAATAATATTTATATAATTTTTAAATTATTATTTTATAATAACCTTCCATTTTTCTTTATATTATATATTATTTTTATACTTATAAATAATTATATATAAAAATATATAATATAAAATAATATTAATATGATAATGAAAATAATATAAATGTGATAATGTAGATTAAACATTTTTATATAAATATATATTTAAAATATTATATTTAATCAGCATTCCACATTAATATTATTTTAATGTTACACATCTCCTTCACCACCAATGATATAAAATAGTTATATATCTCCCTCACAATCAATGGTACAAAATAGCTACATATTTCCTTCCTAAAGCAATAATAAACTCATTAAAAGTGCCTAAATGCATTGTATATTTACTTTTAGTCCTCTTCCTACTTAACAAGTGAACAATGCCTCTATCACTTGAGTCTTTTTACGCACCTGTCAGTTTCACTGAAAAATTCAATTTGAAAACTAAGGAATCTTCAGCGTGTTCTCTCTGTAATATTACAAGTAACTTGTTTTTTTTGTTAACGGTGTCGAAAAACGCCCCAGATTTTGTGAAATCTTGTGAAAATGTAGGAGGAATGAAAAGGATAGGAAACGCAGGGCAGAACGCTGATCACTGACCCAGTCAAAGGAGCCCATCCGCAAACGAGAAGATGACGAGGCTAGTCAAAATCGCCGGCAGGGTGGTGCAGAGTGGGTGGACACCACCGGTTGGTGAGCCAGCCTCGCCAATTCGGTGTTTCTTGACCTCCCAGACTTTACACATGGATATTCTGCCATTGACCGCCATGGATAATAATCTATCATGATCATATAAATTCTACATGCATCTCCTAACTCTTCAAATATCCTGCGTCGCGCCAAGCTACCGCAGGTGGGTGCTGAGGAAAATTTTCGTGCCTCTTCAGAGGCATCAAAACATAACTCTCGCTCGAGCCCAAGTGTTTTCCTCGTCTCTTGCTTAGAGGTTGGACTTTCACAATTGTTTTGTTCTGGTTCAGTTTCTTGAATAGTTATAAATAACTAGCAAGCCACTACTTCCATTTATGTCACCTCCATAATTTTCATATTCACTTTGATCAGTTCCCTGACTATAATTTGAACATATTGCCTTTGTACTCTTCATCCAAATTCAAAACCCAGGATCTCTTCACCTGTATCAGACAGATGAAAATGGTGTTCTAATTCTGAAATTTGGTCTTATAGTCGCCCAATTTGCACAGGTTGTGCATTGTTGGTCTTAGAGGAGTCAAACATGGACGGAGTGGAGAAAATGATGGAGTCTGGGAAGAGGGCGAGCAGAAATATGAGTAGGAGTATGAGGAGTGGCAGTAAATCGAGTTGGGGAGTTGAAGATCTGTTTAATAGATCCAGCACTCGGTCACATGGACAGAGGATAGATGATGACGAAGAAGCTCTCAGATGGGCAGCTCTTGAGAAGCTGCCCACCTATGATAGGCTGAGGACCAGTATTATGCAAACTTTTGTAATGGACACTCAGACGAATACTAATAACAGCAAGATGGTTCACACTGAAGTGGATGTTCGGAAGCTCGGAATGACAGAGAAACAGGCCTTCATTGAACGTATCTTTAAGGTGGCAGAAGAAGATAACGAGAAGTTCTTGAGCAAGCTCAGAAATCGTATTGACAGGTGAGTTCGTGTTTGTGTATTTGACACCCACAAAAATAGGTTCTGAGTTTTCGATTTTAATTCCCAAGGTACCAATAGCTCATATGGTGATTTGATATGAGACCTTTAATTGAAGGTTTTGCAATCCAGAGCTCACATAAATACTGTTTTGGCACTTTTTGCAGAGTTGGTATCCACCTTCCAACGGTAGAAGTCCGATTCGAACACTTGACAGTTGATGCAGAGTGTTTTGTGGGTAGCAGAGCTCTTCCCACACTATGGAATACTGTTATAAACTCGGTGGAATCCCTAATAAGCATGACTGGACTGTCATTCAGCAAGAAGGCAAATCTTACAATTTTGAAAGACGCTAGCGGAATCCTAAAACCATCCCGGTAAAAGGCTTGTCCTGTGGAACAATTCATTTATAATCAAATTGCAATAATATACAGAAATTATAATGCAATTAGTGTTTGAATATATTAAATCTCCCTTGACCCTGAAAGGTTTTCTGGCCTTAGCTACAAGGGTTGGTCCTAAAAGATCTTACTTGGAACAATGATAAATGCTTACACCATGTCCTTGCACTGGTTATGCAGAATGGCTTTGTTATTGGGTCCCCCTGGGTCTGGAAAGACATCACTGCTACTAGCCTTGGCCGGGAAATTGGACACTGGTTTAAAGGTTAAACCCTTTTCCTATGCTTATCATTGTGCAGGTATGCTATATAAAGTTTTATCATTAGAGCAAAGTATTTACTTAACCATTCTTGAATGATCAGGTGAGGGGAGAGATTACTTACAACGGGCATAGGCTCAATGAGTTTATTCCTCAGAAAACATCTGCTTACATAAGCCAGCATGACTTGCACGTTGGAGAAATGACAGTCAGAGAAACAATTGATTTCTCTGCTAGATGTCAGGGCGTTGGTGAAAGATATGGTGGGTGCTGTAACTGAATTTCAATCCAGTTTAGTGACTTATATTTCAACTGGTTAATTAGTGCTCTGTATCACAAAGTGTCTTTTATATTGAACGGCTTGTTTGTTGGCGCTTTTTTGGATGTAGCGCTGCTTGCGGAACTTGCTAGGAGAGAGAAACAAGCCGGGATTTTCCCAGAGGCAGAAATTGACCTATTCATGAAAGTAAGCATTGTGCCACTTACCTCCTCAGAGAAAAGCTTGACACTTTCTAATGAATCACTAGGCACTGTGTTTGCTACGGTCAATTTGGTTCTTAAATTGTGTGGTCGCTTGTTTTGTGCAGGCAACAGCAATGGAAGGCGTGGAGAGTACCCTTCAAACTGACTATACCCTCAAGGTACTGATAAATGCATTCTTGGCCCAATCCAGCTCTAATTTAAAGCTTTAGATGGATGAATAGGGAACAGAGGAGGTGCAGGGATTCACTGCTTTAATATCTGTGTCTGAACAGATTCTGGGCTTAGATATTTGTGGAGATACAATAGTTGGTGATGATATGCAAAGAGGAATCTCTGGTGGGCAAAAGAAGCGTGTCACAACTGGTATGGCCGCTATCATACTGAAAATTCTTTTGATCAAACTAGAGATCTGTATTTGAGTATAGATATCATCAATATTCACAAAACGCATTACAGTATTAAAATAATTATTAAAATGTTCACTTTGCAGGGGAGATGATTGTTGGACCTACCAAGACACTCTTCATGGACGAGATCTCAACAGGCCTTGACAGCTCTACCACGTACCAGATAGTTAAATGCCTGCAGCAGTTTACCCATCTCATGGATGCAACAATTCTTATGTCTCTGTTGCAGCCTGCACCAGAAGCATTCGATCTCTTTGACGACATAATACTCTTATCAGAGGGGCAGATTGTCTACCATGGACCTAGGGAGAATGTGCTGGAATTTTTTGAAGGCTGTGGATTCAAATGCCCTGAAAGAAAGGGCACTGCAGACTTCTTACAAGAGGTATTCAGTTTATAAAAAAAAAAATAATTATTGATTTCATCTAATCAGTGCTTTCAAATTCGAATAGTACATTATACTTACATTTCCTCTCCAATATCGCATGCTTACAGGTTACATCTAAGAAGGATCAAGAACAATATTGGGCAGACAATACACGGCCTTATCGCTATGTACCTGTTAAAGAATTTGGATTTAGATTCAAGCAGTTTAAGGTAGGATTGGATTTGGAAAGCGATCTATCAGTCCCTTATGATAAGAACAGAAGTCACAAAGCGGCTTTGGTATTCAATAGGAACCCTGTCCCCAATAAAGAGATCTTCAAGGCCTGTTTTGCAAAAGAATGGCTTCTTGTCAAGCGGAATTCGTTTGTTTACATCTTTAAAACTGCACAGGTGAGATACTTCGGAGTTCGGACTCTATAATTTCGTCAGATTTGAGATAAGTTATACGTTATTTCAACATGTCAATCTTCGATGAGAATCATCAGCACAAGGTTAAAGGATATCTTACTGGAACTATTTCTCTTTGCAGATTATAATTGTTGCCTTCATCGGATCCACTGTATTCTTGAGGACTGAAATGCACCATAAAACCGCAACTGACGCAAATCTGTACCTTGGAGCACTCTTTTTTAGCCTCATCACCAACATGTTCAATGGATTTGCAGAATTGTCCATGACAATTTTCAGGCTCCCTGTGTTCTTCAAGCAGCGGGATCTTCTTTTCTACCCTGCATGGGCTTTCACTGTTCCTACTTTTATACTGAGAATTCCGATGTCATTGGTGGAAGCTGGTATTTGGGTGCTGATGACTTACTATACCATTGGGTTTGCCCCTGAAGCTAGCAGGTACTATCAATGAATCAATTGTTTATCAGGATTATTCTCAGTATTGTAAGCGTAGTCTCTTCATTGCAATCATTCCTTCTAACTGACACCAGCGTTTTTGCCCTGCAGGTTTTTTGGACAATTTCTCCTCATCTTCCTAGTTCATCAGATGGCATCAGCCCTATTCCGCCTTATAGCAGGAGTTTGCAGGACAATGATCATAGCTAATACTGGAGGAGCTTTAGCTCTTCTTATCATCTTCATGCTTGGAGGATTCATTCTTCCTAGAGGTTAGTATTGTTTTTTCCTTTCTAACTCATGGACGGAAAATCTGTCTATGAGACCAACGCAGAACTGATGCAAGACCAGAAGGTTAAGCAAGTTGGAAGTTACTTTATTACTGTAATCATATAACAGTATTTTGGTCTTTTAACAATGAAGCAACAGTTTACAATCAAATTAACAGCTTGATGCATTTCAAATGCAGATAGCGTCCCAAATTGGTGGATATGGGGCTACTGGTGTTCCCCTTTGATGTATGCAGAGAATGCGATATCCGTGAATGAGATGCTTGCTCCTAGATGGAAGATTGTAAGATTTCAATGTTTTTAACCCACTAATAATTCTGTGCAATTCTATAGAGCCAAAGGATTTTTAACTATGAAGAGGTTTTATACAACCATGCATCACAATGACTAGTTTTATGGAACCGTGTTGGACTTCAGGATGCAGGCAATGGCACTAATTTGGGGCTTACTGCGCTGAAGAGTCATAACATCTTTACACAAGGATATTGGTTTTGGATAGGAGCCGCTGCTTTGTTGGGCTTTTCATTACTCTTCAATGTGCTATTTAACTTGGCTCTTGCATATCTAAATCGTGAGTTGCTTAACTGCACACATGCCTTCAATTATCTTTCTGTTCATCTCTATTTTATCGAATCTTTTCCAATATGAAATGATATGGGATTTGTTTATGCGTAGCTCTTGGGAAACCTCAAGCTGTCATTTCTGAGGAAGATTATGAAGAAATGCAATCCCAACAGAATGGTACAGAGCAACGGCTCAATACAAGACCATCAAGGTCCAGAAGAGGATCTTTCCCACGTTCTCTGTCTTCCGCAGATGCCAATAATACCTGTAAGAAAACTATAAACCATCTCTTTCTCAGATTTTGTTGAACATATTGAACTTTTAAGGGATTAGATAGAAGATGAATTCCATGATTTTCAGTTCTATAATAAATTCCTCGATCTTTGGTTATGCAGCTGAAATGCAGATCAGACAAATGAGCATCCGATCAGCTAATATAGCAGGCAATAATGAATCGGCTTTGGAGGATGCAACAGGAGTTGCTCCAAAGCGAGGAATGGTTCTTCCATTTCAGCCACTAGCCATGTCTTTTGAAAATGTCAAATATTTCGTTGACATGCCCGCTGTATGTTACTTGAGCCATGAGACTGGTTTATTAGTGATCCAGATATTGCCAATTTTTGTGAATTCTCTTACTTGAAGGCTTTGGCTGACTGATCCTGGATTCGTCTGCAGGAAATGAGGGAACAAGGAGTGACTGAAGATAGACTTCAATTGCTCCGAGATGTTACAGGTGCATTCAGACCTGGTGTTCTTACAGCATTGATGGGGGTCAGTGGTGCAGGGAAGACAACTCTCATGGATGTCTTAGCTGGAAGGAAGACTGGAGGATATATTGAGGGT
This sequence comes from Pinus tabuliformis, assembly GCA_031772625.1. Lineage (NCBI taxonomy): Eukaryota > Viridiplantae > Streptophyta > Pinopsida > Pinales > Pinaceae > Pinus > Pinus tabuliformis. The sequence goes on from CM062816.1 coordinate 856,311,935, forward strand.
GATATCCAGATCTCTGGATTTCCCAAAAAGCAAGAAACCTTTGCTCGGATTTCCGGTTACTGTGAGCAGAATGACATACATTCTCCACAGGTCACTATCCGGGAATCGCTGTTATATTCGGCATTTCTCCGTCTTCCTAAGGATGTTGACAAAGAAACCAAAGCTGTAAGTCTACAAAACTAATCAATTTCTCTTATTAGACACGGTGCCAAATTGTCCTGTTACTGACTCGCAAAAGATTCCAATTTGCAGGCCTTCGTTGATCAGGTCATGGAACTTGTCGAGCTAGACAATTTAAGGGATGCACTGGTAGGCCTGCCCAGTGTGACCGGATTGTCAACTGAACAAAGGAAAAGGTTAACAATAGCTGTTGAGCTTGTCGCAAATCCTTCTATAATTTTCATGGATGAGCCCACTTCTGGTTTGGATGCCAGAGCAGCTGCAATTGTTATGCGTGCTGTTCGAAATACAGTAGATACTGGAAGGACAGTTGTATGTACCATTCATCAGCCCAGCATTGACATCTTTGAAGCTTTTGATGAGGTAAACAAACTTATAGATTTTATGATGATTTAAATTGTTTATTTCTGAGTAGTGTTGATTTCTGACTTTACCATAATGGGTTCAGCTATTGTTGATGAAAAGAGGAGGGCAAGTCATTTACTTCGGGCCGCTGGGCCGGAATTCTCACAAGATTGTTGAATATTTTGAGGTAACCTCTTGCCCGTAGTCCTGTAGTCATTAGAAAAACGATGCTTTGAACAGAGCACTGCTAATTTATTGCTTGAATGTGAGTTAATTTTCTTACTTTCACCATGACAAACTGCAGGCTATTCCAGGAGTACCAAAGATCAAAGAAAAATACAACCCAGCTACATGGATGTTGGAAGTTAGCTCTATTGCTGCCGAACATCGTCTGGGGATAGACTTTGCGGAGCATTACAAAAACTCTTCTCTCCATCAGTAAGCATTAAAGTTATCAAGATTTTGGCAATAGAATCCTTCTACTTATAATAGCTAGCATTACAACAAGTCTACAAGATACAAAGATATCCACTTGAAACTCACATTCTAACATTTCATCATTTTCCTTGGAAATAAAGGTGGAATAAAGCCTTGGTTAAAGAGCTCAACGCTCCATCTCCAGGAGCAAAAGATCTATACTTTGCTACCCAATACTCGCAATCATTCTTCGGACAGTTCACATCCTGTCTGTGGAAGCAATGGTGGACTTACTGGCGGAGTCCTGATTATAATGCTGTTCGATACTTCTTCACACTTATCTGTGCTTTGCTCTTTGGAACGATCTTTTGGAGGGTCGGCACAAAACGGTATGTACTTGAAATTTGACTTGGTAATACAGATTATCGCCCAAAACATTTTGGATAGACAAATCAGCAAATTTTTTCATGCTGTCATTTTATAGCATATAGCATCTTCTCAAATACTAAGAAATAGGTTACTGCATATCAGGGATAGTAGCAGCGATCTCTTTATCGTTGCCGGGGCTTTGTATGGAGCAGTTATATTCTTAGGAGTCAATAACTGTTCAACCGTGCAACCTGTGGTTGCAGTAGAGAGAACTGTGTTCTACAGAGAAAGGGCTGCAGGAATGTACTCTGCATTGCCCTATGCTCTCGCTCAGGTTAGTCCTATATCATTGCTTAATTTATGCTAGACATTCAAACTCTCCACTGGTCAAAGATTGGCCAAGCAAAAATATGGGTTTATAACATTGCACCTCCAAAAGTAAGCTTTGGGGTTCAAATTCTTGGGCCAAAGTAAGCTGATTCCTATTTACATATGTAATATTTGATGATTGCTTTAACAGGTGGTGATTGAGCTTCCATACATCCTTGTCCAGACAATTATGTACACTCTTATCGTTTACAGTATGGTTCATTTCGAGTGGACAGCTACGAAGTTTGCCTGGTTCTTCTTCCTGAACTACTTGACATTTCTCTACTTCACCTATTATGGGATGATGGCGGTCTCCATTACTCCAAACCACCAAGTGGCTTCAATAGTAGCTGCAGCGTTTTATTCTCTTTTCAATCTCTTCTCAGGATTCTTCATTCCCAAACCGGTATGCAAGCTTCTTGCTCTTTATTTAATATATCCACCGGATAACTTGGTTATGACGGATTCATTTACATAATCAGCTTTTCCTAACGGGTTTTTGAACGGATATGCAGAAAATTCCCAAATGGTGGATCTGGTACTACTGGATATGCCCGGTTGCCTGGACTGTCTATGGCCTCATTGCCTCACAGTATGGCGACGTTACAACCATGATAGACGTAGTGGGCGGGGAACCAAAACCACTGAATAAATTCGTGGAGGATTACTTCGGATACAAACATGATTTCTTGGGTGTAGTCGGAGGAGTCCTGGTGGGGTTTTCTGTTTTCTTTGCATTTATCTTTGCTTTCTGCATCAAGGTACTTAACTTCCAACAAAGGTGAAATGCGGAGGAATCGCAAAACACAGAATTCTGTGATTTGGTTAGTTTGAGTTTTCGATATTGTGGTTCTCAGAGGATCTCTCTGAAACCTACCTTGACGGCACTGTGCTGTAGTTACACAGAATTCTGTGATTTGGTTAGTTTGAGTTTTCGATATTGTGGTTCTCAGAGGATCTCTCTGAAACCTACCTTGACGGCACTGTGCTGTAGTTATAGGTGTACAGAATATGTATCAATATTATAGGCGGGATATTTACGATTGTAATCCCGTGGGACTATTTGCAAATAGATTCCAAATACTAAAATCCCCAGTTTCTTCTATAAATATAAATATAGAAATTTTTATAAATATAAATGTGTAGTCTCATTATTTAAATTAATTTATAAAGAAATTTAAATAAAATTATTTGCTGAAAAGGCCGTGTAAGGGTTAAGTTGGGTTTTTTTAATAACATGATTGTGATTTGTTGTCCTAAAAAATGTATTTATGAATGAATACTTAAATTCAACACTGTGAAAATTTAAATTTATAATTTTAACAAATCTTTATTAAATTTTGGATAAAATTGAAATAAAAGAATTTGTGAAAAATATCATTTCACTTGTTAAATAAATTATACTTTTTATACCAAACTAACTTAAATATAAAATATTATAATACTAAAAAAGGAACTTGTCACTTTTCATTTATATTAATAGTTTTATTACTTAGTTTTGATGATGAAACACACTTATTGGTTCGAAACACTTTGGCCAAAAATGTCTCTTATGTAATTTCTACCAAAAGACTTTGTTTAAAATATATTTATATTAAAATATTAGAATTAATTTAAAAAAATAATAATAATAAAATTTTTAAAAGGGAATTTGATTATTAGATATAACTATTGGTAGCTTTAGCACTCTGAAAAACATTAAGACATTCCAAATTTGCAAATTAAACAACTTGAACTTATAATTTTTAAAAATATCTACTAAATTTTACACAAAATTGACTTAAAAAAATTCTTGGAAAAATATCATTTCATCTATTAAATAGACTACACTTTTACAAGATTAACTTAAATATATAATATTAAAATATTAAAAAAAAACATTTTTCATTTATATTAATAAAATATATTTACATTAAAATGTTAAAATTAATAAACTTTTTAAAAAAGAATTTGTTTATTAGATACAATTGTTGGTAGCCTTTTTAATATGCGAGAATATTAACCTTCACATATTTAAGAAGATTTTAGTTTTTATAGATACTTTCATAGTTATATTGAATAAATAATGGAGGCTAGGCCTTGCCCCTGCCTCCTCAAAACCTAAAAAATTGAGGTTTTTTTAAACAATGTGCTTAAAGCTAATAATTAGATTGATATGATGGTAAATTTATGGGCTTGGTTATCACAAGGAATGTTGTTATTGCAAGGGAAAGAGGTGGTTAGCACAACTATCAAGTTTTGACCAAGTTTCAAGGAGAAATGAACATAACTTTAAATGATCAACATTGTTTTGTGGAGTAAGAATGGTAAGTTGTGGGAGGGGGTTATTCCACCAACCAACACCACTTCAAACTTTATGAATTAGGGGGAAGGTTTAACCCTGCTCAACTTCACCACTTAGTAGATTTAATATCAGCGTGTAGAATGGTCAAGATACGTTTGAATCCATGTTCCTCATGATTTGTTTCTTTCATTACGATTTACAAATGACCTAATTTGTTTGTTTTTACAAGATTCTCTACATAGCTTAACCTTGTTTATTTATGTGGCTTTTTTGGCATTGTGATTCTTGTAGTTGTGATTTATGATCCACGTGGATATTAGAGGCTAGCCACCTCTTCCACCAACTCAACGGTTCTCTATCTTCTTAGCTTTTTTTTCTATGATTTTTTGGGTCTAAAACTTTCTAGGCCATTTTGAGGCCCTAAACAATGTCATTTGGTTATTAAAGGGGCTAGAGCACTCTATAGTATACCCTACCCTTGTTGTACCAACTAACCACCTTTAGGCCCACAAATTTTTTGGTGCTTCATCCTCTAGCGTTAGGATTTTAGACCTCTAGATTTCTTTATTTATGTTAAAATACCATCCTTTCAGCCTCTTGTAATTGTTTTTTGTGAATGCATGTAGCCACCATCTTTCTCCCTTTAGTGATAACTACCACCATTCTAGTCAGTGTATATTTTACAATATTCTATTATTTTATTTATCAATAGGAGTTTGGTTTTCACTATATTAATGTGCTCACAGTTATACTTTTATGTGCTTGTGTGTGTGTGTGTGTGTTTTTTTATTTCCTTTCCTACCTTTCATTTTCTTTCTTGTACAACCTAGATCAACTTACCTTTTAGAATTTGGGAGGTTTCAGGTTAGGGTAGAGTTCTTTGGTTGTTTCTTGGCTTACTCCTCCGAATGGTTGTTGGTGTCCATCACTTGGTGGTACTCTTAAAGTATTCTAGTTTGGTTTTAGAGATTAGGGGTGCACTTGGTAAGAAAAAGAGGATAGGGGAGGAAAAATACTTTGTGGTTGACCTTGGAGCAACCTCTCCAATTTTTTTTTTGGGTTAAAAAATGTCCCTCACTTTTATTGCTAGTTTCAATGACACTATCTTATGGGCTCTATTGCATGGCTACATAACTAAAGGACCTATGTAAATGGTTGAAGTGATGTGAGAAGATTGTGGAGGACACCTACTTTATAACCTCTCATGTCTTTTTAATGGCACATGGTTGTAAGGACACACTAGATACATGGGATTTTGATGTGTCAGTACTCAATTATGTGGCAGAGATTCATCCCCTAAGGAATCAGGAGATACAAGTGAATATTACACTTGCCATTTTCTAAGACAAAACAAGGAATTAGAAGAATCCCTAAGTGTTGTTAGGGCACAACATTGATTGCCTCTCTTCATTTGTCAACTTCCTTACTTTGATGTTGATCCTTCCTCCTCACTCTATACCAAAGCTCATTGATGAAAACCTAAAACTCTTTGGTTCCTCTGTTACATGGAATCAATTGATAATGCTAAAAATGGATCACAACTCTCTCTTTTTAATATACATTCTTTATCAATATATGTTATTACTAAGATAGTTGTTAGATGGTAACATTGCATACTCATCTATAAAAGAAATTTTGAATTTTATAAATTTTAAATATCTTTTTAAAGCTATTTAATTTTTTTATGAAAGATATAATACTTCGCTAAAAGATCTTGTGAAGCCTTTTTGGTATAGACATTATCATTTCTTTGGACCAATACAATATTAGTTATGTTTAAAACAAAACAAAAAAAAAAAGAAAAAAATTGCACTTCTTCTATGTGCAACCAAAACTTTTACCATCTAAAAATTAATTCTCCATTTAACAAAAAGACGTTCAACAAATCCTTAGATAACCAATTTCCTTGCATTAAAAGATGGAAGCCTAAATGTCACAACTTGGCCCCTTATTCATTTTATGTTAGTGTTAATGACAGTGCACATGCTCTCAAACATAATTAAAGATATCACCAGCCTAGATCCATCTTAACCCCAAATTTATTAAGCATCGAGAGGGATCAAATCTCTCTAGGAACCTATTTTTGAATTCAAAAGTTGTGGAAAGGTTTGTACCTCGAGAGATTTGATCCCTCTTATTATTTGATAGATTTGGGGTTAAGATGGATCTAGGTTGGTTTTAGTTGTGCACGATCACACAAAATTTGTTTAAAATCTCATTATTCTAATCATTTTAAATTTGCTAAATATGTCTAATCCTATTAGAGGAAATTTGATTTTAAAAAGTTAACATTGAATTTCCATGTCATAATGTGTAAGCAAATCAAAATTCTTTAAAATTCAAAAGAGATACAAGTGTGACTAGGCATTGAAACTTTTTTTAATAATATAATTTACCTACCACAAGCGTGAATCGTGCCTATGTGACTAAAAGCTACATTAAATATTAAAAATAAAATTGATATCTTATTCTATAAAAGCTATAATATCGAAAATATTTTTAATGAAGGGTAAAATACGGGTTGAATGTGTTTTTGATGACGCGCAACTAATTTAAATTTTAAATTTATTTTTTTAATTTAAATTTTATTATATCTTGTGTTAATATAATATATATATATATATATATATATATATATATATATATATATATATATATATATATATATATATATATATATATATATATCTGTGTGTGTGTGTGTGTGTGTGTGATGAAATTGACATTTATTTGGGTTATTTAAATTTATATTTAACTTAAATTTTAAATTTATTAAATCTTGCATTAATAAATTCATTTGACTATATGTGTGTGTGTGTGTGTGATATTGATTTGGGTAATTTTGTTAATAAATAATAAAAATGATATATTAAAAATGTAACCACCCTCCTCCCACATCTACCCAAGTAACCGGCCAACTGAGGTAAACATGACACGAGAGAGGCCACTATGAAGGGATTCAACTTCCTTGGTGACCTTAAGGAAGTGGAATCGACATAACACATCAACCATACCTTCCACATCAACAACAACACCCCCAGGAGACATCTTAACCACTCAGACATCCTGCCCCTGGGTCCCACAGATCTTTTAGACTTCTTGACCTCTGGACGCTCTCATGCTATGAGCATGTCAGTTTCCAGAGACCTCTGGATGCTCTCATAGGCCTGCGAGCCAATGTCTAGGGACTTTTCCCAGCATACCTGTGCCAACGTCCGTGGAATTCAAGGCACATTTGTAGCCCACAATTCCGACCACTATCCAAAACTTGTTATAACTTTCAAAATCCATCAAAGACATGATGACAAGACTAACAAACCAAAAATAAACCTCAGGACTAGGCCCGACCATCCCCAATCGAGACTGATATTTTGTCAAACACTTGGCATCAATGCAACCTACAGGTCTAGGATACAAGGAAGAGCATGAGTGGCTGTAAACTCTTATGAAACATGACAAGAAGGATCACCACCTTGTCCCTTGAACTGTTATGACACCAATTAGGTCTTGCATCCATCATTTTAACAATTACAAGTAAAGGCATGAAATAAATATGACATGAACCAATCAATTAACCATTCTTATAACCAGCATAAAACCATGTAAATAACAGAGATATAAAAACCATTAAATCCACATATAAACAAGTTAAAAATTAAGAGAGCTTAGCTTTCAATAATCATAGGCAAATCCGACTAGGTTCAGGACTTCCATGTACTACTTGACTGTTAAACCACCTCCACCCCTCCACCAAACCGTGATCACACCAAAACCGGTGCTCCGACCACAAAACCAAACCAAGCTTGGAATGCCATATGGAATCCATCACTATCCTTGAGGAATTTTTCGTCTCCTTGTCTCTCAGGATTTACCAAAATCCAATCCCGGATCACTAGGCCCTAAACTGAGACTGGTCTCTCAGGATTTACCGCAATCAAAACCCAGATCACTAGGCCCAAAATCGAGACTTCTCCCTCAGGATTTACCGTGTATCCCGCCAAAACCAGTCAAGGGATTCCTAGGCCTTTGGGAATGAACCTTGAGACCACCTACGCCCCGAATTTTGAAATCCATTAGATAAATCCAAAGATCAAAATCGAGATGAACATCCCAACACACCATGGCATTTGGAAAAGGTAAGGCTAGGTTGAAAACCATTGTCATAACCTGATAAAACCATGTCACTGACAACAAAAGAACCATACGCCAACATGCAAAGCCATGCATGTCAAACCTAGCTAGGAAATCACACATGCAATATGTTACCTGCAAGTATTCCTGTTGAAGTTGCTTGATCCTACTCTTCCTTGCTAATCCTTGCTTTCCTTCCTTTCCATTTTCTTGGTTTTCCTTCCTTGATCCAAAGCTAGAATGCTCTAAGAAAACTCTAAGTGACCAAGGGAGAGAGAGAGAATAATAAGAGAGCTCCAAAACTTGAACTAGCAAAAGGTTACCAACTAATCTTCAGAAGCCTTTTTATTAAAGAGGCCTCTATTTTCATCATTTTCCATCATTTTCCTTCATTTTCCCCCTCACATGCAACCTATGACCTTTCACCTTACTTTTCGCCTAATTTCCTTTATTTTCATAAATAAATGTGCTAAAAATTCATTTTATTGCCTTTGCCTTAGCCTTTTCCAATTTCCTTAGCCACAAACACATCCAGTGATGCCCACTAGGATATCTTTGCCCAACATTTAGCTTGGAATACGTGTCCCTTAACCGTGGTCTTATTTTTCCTTTATTAGCTTTTATTACATGAAATTTTCAACAGGGTTGTTACAGAACCCTCCCCCTTGGGGAACACCATCCTCGGTGTTAAACCACATCAAGACCTCAAAAAAAACACTGAAAAGAAAACATACTACCCATGGATCTTTATAACTTAGTTCGTTGCAGTCTTTACAATGAAAGACCTCCTCAAAGAAAAACATCATGACAAGATAACAACCATACCGCTTATTGGAGCTTTATAATGTAGCTCATGGTGGTATTTACATCCATATATTTACATATACCAAAACATAGGCAAAACATATGCCAAACATGTACCGGACATCAAACCAAAACTTCTTTGCCTCAACCAGCAAACAATGAAGGATACAAGGCCCGCATCTGATCCGACATCTCCCATGTGGCTTCTTCAGGCCTAAAGTGCTTCCACTACACTTTAACTTGCTCTATCGCTCTGTTCCTGATCATGAGTTACTTCCATTGCAATATGCACTGAGGATCCAGCTATAACTCTCCTTCTTGCTCCACCTGCAATATAGATCAATCAATAACATGATCAACATTCTTTATATACCTCTTAAGAAATACAATATGGAAAACATCATGGATTTTAACTGTTGGAGGTAGTGCAAGTTGATAGGCCACTGGTCCAATCCTCTCAAGGGTCTAAAAAGGCCAGCAATACCGTGGTGCCAACTTTGGCACGTGATCCAATCCTCAAAGAGCTCTTCTTGGGCTTGATGCACAAATACACATGATCCCCAACTTGAAACTCCTTGAACACCCTGTGCTGATCCACATAACTCTTTTGTCTATCATATGCTACCTTTAGATTCTTCTTTATAACCTACATTTCCTGTTCCATGCTTTCCAACATATCCAGTCCAATAAGTACCCTGTTCACTGGATCACTCCATTTAATGGGAGTATTACAACTCTGTCCATACAATGCCTCGGAATGACTCATCTTCAATTACTCCTGATAACCATTGTTGCATGTGAACTCAACTAATGGAAGATAATATTCCCATTTCCTCTACTAGTGCATCATGTACGTCCTCAACATATCTTCCAAGATCCTGTTGACCCCCTCTATTTGTCCATTTATCTGCAGATGATAAACTGTATTGAAGGCCAACTCTATACCCAAACCTACAAATAGCTCCTTCTAGAACTTGGAAGTGAACTTTGCATCCCTGTCCGACACAATCTTCTTCGGAACACCATGTAATATCATTATCTCTCTGATGAAAACCTGTGCCACCTCACTGGTTGAATATGTAGTCTTCACTGGAATGAAGTGAGCTACCTTGCTCAACCTGTCAACCACGACCATAATAGAATCATGTTGTCTCACTTTCCTTAGAATACCTATAATGAAATCCATGGACTAGAATTGCAATAGGGAGTAGCAGACCACTTGGATGCTTACATTCTGCCTTTACTTGCTGACAATCTAAACATCTAGCTAGGAACTCTGCCACTTCCTTCTTCATATTCGGCTAATAGAAGAACTTCTTCACCACCGTAAATGTCTTTTGATATCCTGGGTAACACGAGTATGGCTTCACGTGAAACTCCCTCAACATAAGCTTCTTGAGTTCACTGCAATTCTACACATAGATCTTGTCCTTGAATCTCACAAAACCATCTGCCATGAGACGATAGTCTGCATCTTGATCACCTGTACCTGCACATGTACCTTCACATGTATCTACACCTGTACAAGTTCCTGTACCTATACTTGTACTCTATTGTAACATGTGCATGATCTCCATGTACTTGTCATCCCGCTGTCCTGCTTGCAAGATCCTATGCCCTAACTCTGTCCCATAAGAGTTCATAGCTGTTATATGATTTACTTGTACCTTCCTACTAAGATCATATGCAACCCAGTTCTCCTTTCCTTTGATGTATCTGATCTTGAAGTCAAACTCAATAATGGTGGCCAACCATCTATCTTGTCTGGCATTTAGATTCATCTGGTCAAACAAATACCTCAACCCACCGTGATCGCTCATCAATACAAACCTCCTGCCAAGAAAATAGTGCCTCCACATCTTCAATGCATGTATGATCGTTGCTAGTTGAAGATCATGTGTCAGATAGTTCTGCTCGTGCTCATTTAGTTTTCGTGACTCATAGCACACTACCTGTCCTTATTGCATGAGAACTCCACCAAGTCCTCTCTTGCAAGCATTTGTACACACTACAAAATCCTTGTTCGGATCTGCAATCTTTAGCACTGGTGCATGTGTCAACAACTACTTGAGCTGCTCAAAACTAGCTACACATTCTTCTGTCCATTTGAACTTCTTACCTTTCCTCTGCAATGATGTGATAGGATATGCAATGCGTGAGAAGTTCCTGATGAACCTCCTATAGTAACCTACCAATCCCATGAATGATCTCACCTCATCCACATTCTTAGGAGCTTCCCACTCCATGATGGCCCTTATCTTTTCTGGATCTACTGCTATGCCTTCCTTGGAAACAACATGTCCCAAGTAATGTATCTTTGTTTGAAATATGCTACACTTGCTAAGCTTAGCATACAACAGATTCTCTCTTAGCAATCTCAACACTACTGCTAAATGCTCAACATGTTCTTCCTCATTTTTAGAATATACCAATATGTCATCAATGAATACAAGAAAAAAATTGTCCAGATAAGGGCACAACACACTATTCATCAAACACATAAATGCAACTGGAGCATTAGTCAAACTGAATGGAACTACAACAAACTCATAATGCCCATACCTATTCCTGAACTTAGTCTTGAAGATATTCTCTTTCTTGATGCTGACCTGATGGTATTCTGATCTGAAGTCGATCTTAGAGAACATTGCTGCTCCCTTCAACTGATTAAACAAATCATTAATCCTCGACAATGGGTACCTGTTCTTGATCGTTACCTTGTTCAACTTCCTGTAATAAATTCACAATGTGAGAGTACCATCTTTAGATATCATTTTTGGGATTCAACTGCGTTAAGTAAGTCATTCACGTATGACCATTTCCATGAGAGGTAGTCGTAAGTGACTAATTTCTCATGATTTGAATAGTTCACTTAGCACTCATTGCATCGGGTGATGCTCACAGGGGTGAAGAAGTGGGATTAAAACTGGTGAAATAAATCACATAGCATCAATCATCACTTCCGGGGCTTGCACCCGGTAACCAGGACTTCCCGGGAGGTCACCCATCCCAGATCTCCTCTGGCTCAAGCGCGCTTAACTGTGGAGTTTTCCCCACAATCAAGCCCACTTAGCTTGCTACCCCATTTGAAAAACCTTAGCAAGTATTGTGCCTCATGAACCATTCAAGTAGAGATCCCTTCACTCTTTTTGAATTTAAGTATAGGGGGTTTACGCAGTGCATTATATTAGATATCATTTTTGGGATTCAACTGCGTTAAGTAAGTCATTCACGTATGACCATTTCCATGAGAGGTAGTCGTAAGTGACTAATTTCTCATGATTTGAATAGTTCACTTAGCACTCATTGCATCGGGTGATGCTCACAGGGGTGAAGAAGTGGGATTGAAACTGGTGAAATAAATCACATAGCATCAATCATCACTTTCGGGGCTTGCACCCGGTAACCAGGACTTCCCGGGAGGTCACCCATCCCAGATCTCCTCTGGCTCAAGCGCGCTTAACTGATGGGGTAGCAAGCTAAGTGGGCTTGATTGTGGGGAAAACTCCACAGTTAAGCGCGCTTAACTGATGGGGTAGCAAGCTAAGTGGGCTTGATTGTGGGGAAAACTCCACAGTTAAGCGCGCTTGAGCCAAAGGAGATCTGGGATGGGTGACCTCCCACTTAGCTTGCTACCCCATCAGTTAAGCTCGCTTAACTGTGTAGTTTTCCCCACAATCAAGCCTACTTAGCTTGCTACCCCATCAGTTAAGCACGCTTGAGCCAGAGGAGATCTGGGATGGGTGACCTCCCGGGAAGTCCTGGTTACCGGGTGCAAGCCCCGGAAGTGATGATTGATGCTATGTGATTTATTTCACCAGTTTCAATCCCACTTCTTCACCCCTGTGAGCATCACCCGATACAATGAGTGCTAAGTGAACTATTCAAATCATGAGAAATTAGTCACTTACGACTACCTCTCATGGAAATGGTCATACGTGAATGACTTACTTAACGCAGTTGAATCCCAAAAATGATATCTAATATAATGCACTGCGTAAACCCCCTATACTTAAATTCAAAAAGAGTGAAGGGATCTCTACTTGAATGGTTCATGAGGCACAATACTTGCTAAGGTTTTGCAAATGGGGTAGCAAGCTAAGTGGGCTTGATTGTGGGGAAAACTCCACAGTTAAGCGCGCTTGAGCCAGAGGAGATCTGGGATGGGTGACCTCCCGGGAAGTCCTGGTTACCGGGTGCAAGCCCCGGAAGTGATGATTGATGCTATGTGATTTATTTCACCAGTTTCAATCCCACTTCTTCACCCCTGTGAGAATCACCCGATGCAATGAGTGCTAAGTGAACTATTCAAATCATGAGAAATTAGTCACTTACGACTACCTCTCATGGAAATGGTCATACGTGAATGACTTACTTAATGCAGTTGAATCCCAAAAATGATATCTAATATAATGCACTGCGTAAACCCCCTATACTTAAGTACCATCTTTCTTATTTATGAACAACACTGGTGCACCCCAAGTAGATACACCTGGCCTAAGTTACCGCTTGTCAAGCATATGCTTTAACTGCAATTTCAACTCTACTAACTCCAAAGTGCTCACCTTGTAAGGTGTCTTCGATGCTAGTGTTGTCCTTGGCACCAACTCAATAGATAAATCCACTTCCTTGTGAGGAGGTAACTTTGGAATTTGTGTTGGAAACACATCCCGATACTGCTACAATACATGGTACCTCTTGAAGATTTCTACATCCTCAATATCTTTGCCCTTGTCACTAGATATATGTACTGCAAACATCACACAACCGTTTCTGCAACTACGCTTACTCTGCATAGTAGTAACCATCCTCACTGATGTAGGCTTCTTCTTTCCTTGCAAGATTCTCTTTTCCCAACTATCATTCACACACTTAATGGACTTGTCAAAGAAATCCACTTTGGTCCTATGAAGGTACAACAAATCCATACCCAAAAGCATACTATATGATCCCAATGGTAGTACATTCAAATGTGTTGTTGTAGGCATACCATTTAACTCAAATTCAAAAGCTCTTACCCAATGGTGAACTCACTTCTTTGTACCTGTAGCCAACTATACCAACCAAGATTCTGCATGCACTTCTTTTTTCAAACCACACTTATCCACTAGGTCAGAATTAATATAACTATAGTTAGTTCTAGGATGAATCAAAATAGAAACAACTTGATCACAAGGCTTACAATCCATCTCAATGAGAGATGCCTGATGATCTGCCTGCCTGTTGTCCACAACTGCATAGATTCGAGGAATGCTATGACCAACATCACCAACTATATGCGTCTCCTGAGAACTATAGATTTGGGGTCTACCGCCACTTTCATACTACAGACAATCCCTCTTACGATGATCCTTACCACATATCCAACACTGCAATGGTTCTCTACCGCTGCCTCTAGTATGCTGCTCTCCATGTCCCCTCTCAGTTGTATTGATATTCTTATGAGGGACTCCATTTTCTTTCTCACTTGCATCTTGAGGTATTCCTTTCTTTGGTGGCCATTTTCATTTGGCTTTCTCATTCCTTTCAAGTAAATCTTAGGCTCAACTTTTCACTTCGACTACTCATAACAATGTTTCAACTTTTAGATGGTCTCCTCCAACGATTTAGGTTCATGGAACTCAATATGATCTATGTATGCTACTGGTAGTCCACTGATGAATCTCTGAACCTTGGCCTTCTCCTCCTTGAGGTAAGGCACATCTCTCAACAGCTCCAAGAACCTACTAGTATACTCATCATCTTCATGGAACCCATCCAAAACTCATAAAAATCCTTAACTATGTCATCAAAGTATCTTTCCAGCAAATACTTCTTCTTGAAGAGTCTCTCAAACTCAAGCCAAGTCAAATCATCCTCATGTATACCTTTAACATTCTTCACATATTCCCACCAAATATCTTCTTTACCTTTGAGACTGAAAGTGGCTATCTTTGCTTTCATGTTTTCTGAATAATCACGCAATCTAAAGAAATTCCTCATACCAAGCAAGCATGCCTTTACATCATGTCATTTCTTCATCTCTCCATCAAACGTAGGTGGATTTTCTTTCTAAAACTCATACCAAAATTATCCCCTATTAAGCCTCCTGTAAGGATGATAACGATGACGATCATGATGCATGTCAGAACTAGAACTAGAATAATACCTGTGTCCATCACCTATCCTATCCGAAGTGTCCAACAACCTACCATCTCTGATCATGTTGTCTATGTCCAACTTGTGACCACCATAAGACCTGCTGCTATGCCCCATTAGTTATGTCCTCCTACTTATGGTGGATCCAAAGTGGTCTGTGTCACTGCAATTCTAACACACTCTAAAGTAGTATTGCATTGACCTCTGCTTGTTTCTCTTGTGTTTGCATGATTTTGTCATTGTCTGCCTTACAACTCCTTATTTCTTCTTTCAAGATTCTCAGTGTATCTGCCAAATGAGAAGAGATCCCAACACCACGCTTCTTGGGAGCGGGATCCCCAAATGGCAGTTTGGGCTAAAAGCCCATGTTAAGTCAATTTTTGTAATATAATTGTAAAGACTCTGAATTTTGTGGTCGCGGAGTGCGAAGGTGTTATGTGTCAAAAAGGGTAGTCCGCCCTTAGTTTTGTAAAGTAAAGTCGGCTGTAAGAGACCTACCCATGGTCCGCGGACCATGGGATTGTATAAAAAGAGCTAAGCTCTAAGTAGTTTTAGAGAGACACAAGATAGGAGAGTGATAGCTCTGAAGTAAGAAGTCTAAGTTTCGGGTCGTAGCGTAGGTAGAGGCTCTGCAGCTGAGTGCACAGAGGCCTAGGGTAGAAGTCTGCAGCTGAGTGCACAGACCCCTGAAGCTGTGTGCGCAAGGTGGACCGACTCTGTAAACACTTGGAGGATATTAATAAAAGGAGTTATTATGCAATTTCTGTGTCTTTGTTCTGTTGATGTGTTTGGATATTTTATGTATGAATCTCATTTATTGTGCTTATATGATGCGTGAATGAATGCAATTACATTGAATAATTGAACACAATTACGAATATCTGCTTACATGGTATTAACTTTAAGTATTTGACGAGATAAGCAAATCACTTAGGATAATTTGGGAATCT
The DNA here is from genome assembly GCA_031772625.1 of Pinus tabuliformis. Classification (NCBI taxonomy): domain Eukaryota; kingdom Viridiplantae; phylum Streptophyta; class Pinopsida; order Pinales; family Pinaceae; genus Pinus; species Pinus tabuliformis. Next base: position 856,327,922 of record CM062816.1, read on the forward strand.
GCACGGCACGCTGCCATAGCAGCGCGAAAGTACCTGAGCCACAAGTTAGGGATGTGCGAAGGTCAATCGTATACTTTCACGGAGGTATTGAAGGCCAGAATAGAGGGTTTGTCTTGCAAGCCCTAGAGCGAAGCCACCTGCACGAAGGTAGGGATAGAAGAAATCAAATGACATCACAACCATCTCAGGGTGCGGAAACTTGGTTCCAGCATCCCCCCATACTTCTTCGAGTGAGACTTCGGTCCGTGGGCCGATGCCAAAAGGGCCAGTAGTGTAGGGATTTGTTTAGATAATTAACATTGAACCTGGGTCAGGCCCCATCAAGCCAACAAATGGTTCCATTGCCGAGAACAGAATCTGCATAAGAGATGTGCGATGTCATATCACTGGAATCTAACTAAGAAGGAGATTGGAGACTGGTGGGATAAAAAGATCCACAAATTCATGGCACGGGAGAATAGAAGCATGTGACTGACAAAGGAACAGTGGTTGGACATATACCTGTATATAGAGATCCATGAGATCTTTTTTTGCTCCTTTCCTATTGAGCTATATGAGTGGATCGCGAAGCTAGTAGATAGCCAAGGAAGGTGGAAACTTGACGGTCCTATTATGTGGACCCCGGAGCTAGTTTGAAGATTGGAAGCATCAGAGGATAAGATCACTTGCGTTGTCGATCATTGGCTCGATCACGTCATAGGAGGATTTGTGACTGAATTCGTGGTCGACACCTTAGTCAGCTATAACGAGGCGGAGCAACCCTTTTTCAAAGGACCGCAAGGTAAGTACGTAAAATATTTAAATACCTATATTAAAATTCTATTGTGCGAAAAATGGGTCATGCAACTACCTTGATGTTCAGGACTACGCAAAGCGGAAAAACTTAGAGGAACAAAGGAAAAAAGGGTCTGGAGTTTAGTCCCTTGATTTCACCTCTGCGAGGTAATGAAGAAGGGAAAACGAAGGTTTCTCCACGAAGTGCTATTCAGTTAATAAGACAAGGATTCCCGTGAATACCACTCCGCCCACACCACCTTCGAGTTCACCACCCTCACCTCCAACTTCACCCATACCACCTCCACCTCCACCGCGGTTCAGTTTGGTGAATACAGTGAAGTTTCCTTTGTTCAAAGGCTTGGGAAATGAGGACCCAAACCAGTTCTGGTTCGTTGTGAGGGCTATATGGGAATCTCAAGGTGTTACAGATGATCGTATAAAGAAGGCAACACTGGTTAGTGCTCTGCAAGATCACATGCTAACCTGGTATATTAAGTACTCTAACGATAACATGAATGTTGGAGTGGCAGACATCCAGGCAACATTGAATAGGGAATTTGGTAGGCCTAAATCTGAGGCATAGTCGATTGTGGGATTCAAAGAGATCGCGATGCAACCAGGTAAGATGCCTTGGGAACTAGATCAAAGGCTGAACTGTACAATCCGTGAAGCCAACATGAATTTGACAGATGGTCAGCATCGTGAGTGGTTTGTGGCTTTGCTACTACCACACTTAAGGAGTGCGTTGTCGCAGCAGAAGATAGCCACTCAAGTGGAGGCCTTGGAGATTGCCATGAGACTACATGAAACTCCGATGCAATATCCAAATCTAGGAGTTCAACAGATCCATGCACAGCTGAAGAATCTGTGCTTTGAGATGCAAAGTCTGAAGTAGGACAAGATGGTTCGACTAGAGGCATGCGAGGAGGTATGGTGCTTGAAATGCAAGAGTTAGGGTCATGAAAAAGACCATTTCCCAGTCTTTGCAAACTATATTGCAGGAGGAGGACTGATGCCTTTAAGGCCAGAAGCTCAAGCAAGACCTAGCACGGGGCTTGCATTATGGTGCGCTATTTGTCAGGTAGCCAGAAAACATGCCACGGATAATTGTCACTTGCTATAGAAGTTTGTATAGACACTGCAACAACTATTCTGCAACTTTTGTAGGTCGGAAGGGCATGATGAGCATACTTGCAGGAGCTATGAACTAATGATGGATAGAACTCCCACCTATAGGGTTCAAGCCGAAATGCAGCCCCTTGAATAGAGCGCAGGGATGGCGCAGACAGGATTTCAGTGGCGCGGAAGAGGCCAAGGCGGAGGAGGACCTAGTAGAGGTCGAGGACAGTTGATTTGTTACAATTGCGGAGGACCAGGAAACTATGCCCACGATTGCACTAATCCAATGCGTCCATCATGCAAGTATTGAACACTGTTTGATCATGAAACAAAAGCCTGTCCTACGCTGATAGCTAGGATACGTGACAAAGGGGCACTACCACGTCCGCTGACTTAGAACTTGCAGATGATGAGGTCTGAGCCGCACAAGGAAGATCCAACCGTAAATATAGTGCTCAGAAGTGGAATCACGACAGGAGATGACAAGGGAAAACAACTAGAAGACAATACATGGGTTCGCAAAGCCCCGGCAAAGGAGGCTGAGTTTGATTTGGAGCTCGCATGTGAAACCTTCATGGAAGCTAAGAAGAGCTTCGCTGAGGCCTCCACCTCAGGAAGCAAGGATAACCTTGAGCAAGAGATGGAACCCTCTATGCTCACAACTTTTCTGGAGACCTGTATGAAGTTATTGCATGACAGTAAGGCTGTGAAGTGGTTACAAGAACTCATCAATAGATGCGCTGGAACCACGCTAGGTGATCCGCGCGTAGTACGAAAGATTGGGAAGCATAAAATAAGGACGGGATGGGAGATGAGACTGACCGCATAGATAAGAGAGTATGAAATGGATCAGGTCATTTTGGACTTGGGGTCAGATGTGAATGTCCTACCAAAAAAGACTTGGGAGCAAATGGGGAGACCTGCGCTACAATGGTCTCCGATTCAGCTAAGGATGGCGAATCAGCAGAAGATCATCCCCATGGGGAAGCTGTAGGGGGTGACCGTGGATATTGAGGGAGTGAGCGTGCTGGTTGATTTTGAAGTAATAGAGATAGTATATGACAACAATCCCTATCCTGTGCTCCTGGGAATTGAATAGGCTACTGATATGAACTAATCAATATGAAGAAGTGAAAGATGATCTTTGAGAAGAAATCGTTGCGTGTAATAGTACTCCTCGATCCTGCTAAAGGATCGCGATATACTGAACCTGTCCATGATTTTGAGAGTGATGACGACCTGGACTATATCTATAAGATAACAACGCGAGACCAATATTGGGTGAATCCCACTACGGATGGACAGATTACATGGGATTGCGAGAGTTCATGCACTTCGAACTCTGATGAAGAAATAGAACACTGACAGAATTGGTTACATGAAGTAACTACACTGAATTGCAACATGATGACCCGATCGCTGCACTGTGTGTTGTCAGAGGTAAGAAATCTGCCTGCTTATGATGGTATGAATGAGGTAGATATATTTTTGGATGCATTTGAAAGAGATGTACCAGAAAAGCAGCGCTTCCAGGCATTGGACTGGGCACTGCATGCTACGCCTGAAAGATGGTGGGGTACGCACAAGGGAAGCTTTGATGATTGGCGCAAATGTAGGAGGATGATGAGAACACGATTTGGGAAGCCTAAGATGTGACTGATAGAAAAGTATGATGGGAAAAATGATCCGCGTGCACATCTGGCCAAATGGACCCAGGCTTATGGAGAAAAGCCTCAACCTGAGTGGGTGCACTTGTTCTGTCATACCCTGGATGTTGTCCCAATGAATTGGTATATAGAAACAGAGTGATGATGACCTAGACTATATCTATAAGATAACAACGTGAGACCAAGATTGGGTGAATCCCACCGCGGATGGATGGATTACATGGGATTGTGAGAGTTCCTGCACTTCGGACTCCGATGAAGAAATAGAATGTTGGCAGAATTGGTTACATGAAGTAACTACGCTGAATTGCAACATGATATCCCAGTCGATGTGTTGTGTGTCGTTAGAGGTAACAAATCTACCTACTTATGATGGTATGAACGAGGTAGATATATTTTTGGATGCATTTGAAAGAGAGGTACCAGAAAAGCAGTGCTTCCAGGCATTGGACTAGGCACTGCGCGCTACACCCGCAAGATGGTGGGGTATGCACAAGGGAAGCTTTGATGATTGGCGTGAATGTAGGAGGATGATGAGAACACGATTTGGGAAGCCTAAGATGTGACTAACAGACAAGTATGATGGGCAGAATGATCCACACGCACATCTGGCCAAATGGACCCAGGTTGATGGAGAAAAGCCCCAACCTGAGTGGGTGCACTTGTTCTGTCATACCCTAGATGTCGTCCCAATGAATTGGTATATAGAAACAAATCTCTGCCATGGGACAGGCAAATGGGATATCTTGCGTGAAGGATTCATGATGACATTCGGTTTTGAGGATGGGTTTAACAGTATTGATGAAGTGCTACAAGAGGTGAAAGCATCAATCTTTAGGATACCGCAGGATCCTTTAGACCTGATTCAGCCTGAATGGGCTACTCAGTTGAGTCGCGCACTAGAGTGTTATAATGTAACTGCCAAAGAAGAGGATGAGGATCTGCAGAAGATTAACATTCTGGAAACAGAAGGTCACTGCGAGGTTCAGGGACCATAGATTGAGAACCTTGATATAACTGCGCCGTTGAAAATGAAACAAGTGAACATTGGTATGGAGGCAGAACCAAAATTCGCAAATATTGGAGACTACTAGGACGACGCAATGGTGGATAAGGTCGTTGAATTGCTCTACGAATACCAAGATTTATTCCCTACCAAGTTTACGGATCTAAAAGGGATAATCAGGGACCCAGGAATGATGAAAATCATGTTAAAGCCTGACACGAAACCTGTTAAGAAAAGGCCTTACCGTCTCAATCCGAAATATAAGGAGAAGGTCCCCTTAGAGCTAGACAAGATGCTCACAGCAGACATCATTGAGCTTATGGAAGAATCTGATTGGGTAAGCCCAATGGTGGTGCAAGAGAAGAAGCAAAAGGATGAGATAAGGATATGCGTGGATCTCAGAAAACTGAATGATGCTTGTGTGCATGATCCTTTCCCGACTCTGTTCACTGATGAAGTGTTGGATAATGTAGGTGACCAAGAAGTATATTCCTTCACTGATGGGTTCTCTGGGTACCACAAAATCAAAATCACGCCGGAGGATAGGAGCAAGACAACCTTCGCAACTGAGTGGGGTTGTTTTCAGTACACTGTAATGCCATTTGGATTGAAGAATGCGTCTGCAATCGTCTCTTGTGTGGTTTTTGTGGCATTCAAGGAATTTATTCATAAGTTCCTAGAGGTATATTTTGATGAATATACTGTATTTGGGCTGGTTAAGTGCCATGTAGCAAGCTTGCACTTGATGATGGATACCTGTCGAAGATACTAGATCATGCTCAATCTAAAGAAGTGTTTGTTTTGCGTTCCTTTTGGAAACCTGTTGGGGCATGTGGTTTGCAGATAGGGACTAATGGTAGACCCCATGAAGATCGCATGATACTGAACTTGGAAGCGCCGAGGAGTGTGAAATAGTTGCACTCTACTTTGGGACATACGGGATATTACAAAAAGTTTATCAAAGGCTACGCCCAGATCACCGCACCTATGGAGAAATTGTTGAAGAATGACATCACGTTTTGCTGGAACGATGATTGTAAGAAGAGCTCGGATATATTGAAAGAAAAGATGGTTACCGCATCGATTTTAGTCTTCCCAAATTGGAAGAAAGAGTTTCATGTACATGTCGACGCGTCATGTATAGCGCTGGGAGCAGTACTAACATAGGCTGGTGGAGAAGGCTTGGACCATCCTATCGCATTCACAAGCCGCAGATTATCCAAAGAAGAGAAGAACTATTCCACCACTGAGTGCGAGGGGCTAGCTATGGTGTATGCGCTCCAAAAGTATAGGCACTACTTTCTGGGAGGCCATTTTAAGATGTATACGGATCACTCCGCGCTGAAGTACCTGGTCAATAAGCCTGTGTTAGGGGGGATAATCTGCAGGTGGCTCTTATTGTTCCACGAGTATGATTTTGAAATTGTTGTGAAGCCTAGACAATTGAATGCGGGACCATATCATCTGTTACACATCGAAACAGGGGAGGAACCTACTAACTTGGAAGAAGGATTGCCTGACGCGCAACTATTTGCAGTGAATTTCACGGATGGTCATTTTGAGGATATAATACACTTCCTAACAACAGGAATTGCACTGGAAGGATACACTGTCTAGAAAAAGAAGCAATTAGTGGTGTGCGTGGCAGATTTCTCTGTCATTGTTGGGCATCTGTACAAAATGGGGACTGATGAGATATTGCGACAGTATATACCTGAGTTCAAATGAAGAAACATCCTCACAGACGCTCATGGGGGCACCGCGGGAGGACATTATGCAGGGAGAGAAACCATGCAGAAGATTCTACGTGCAGGTTTGTGGTGGCCAACCCTTCATCAGGACTCAAAAGCATATTGCAAGGTGTGCGATGTATGTCAAAGAATGGGCAAGCCATCACGGAGGGATGAAATTCCTTTGAATCCACAAATGATGTTGCAACCCTTATAGAAGTGGGCGATAGATTTTGTAGGATCCATTCAACCACAAGGGAAGACGGGAGCAAGGTACATTATCACTGCGATGGAGTATTTGACTCGTTGGGCAAAAGCGCAGCCGGTGAAGGATTGCACGGGTGCAACTGCCGCAGAGTTCCTATTTGATCATGTACTAACACGATTTGGATGTTTGAAGATCTTGATGAGTGATCGTGGTATGCACTTCTTGAATGAGACGATCAGCACACTAATGGAGGAATTTCAGGTATACCACCAGAAGAGCACACCTTATCACCCATAGGCTAACAGGATAGTGGAGGCGTTCAACAAAGTGCTTGAAAATGCACTGACCAAGGTTTGCAATGCTCAGCGAAGTGATTGGGACCTACGGAGACCTGTAGTACTGTGGGCTTATCGAATGACATGTAAGAAGTTGACTAGACGAGCCCCTTTTAGGCTTGTTTATGGTGTGGAAGCAGTAATTCCTATGGAATACATCGTGTCTAGTTTGTGCATAACAGTGCTCAAAGGTATGACGAACCATGGATCCCTGGAGCAGAGGCTCGCATAGCTGGATGAGCTCGAAGAAGAAATATTTTTGACTGGATTTCACCAGCAGGTCCAAAAGCAGTGTGAAAAGGCATGGCATGATCGACACATCAAGCTGCACACTTTTAAGGTAAATGACCTGGTTTTGTTATATGATAGTAAGTTTGATAAATTTCCAGGGAAATTCAGGATGCACTGGTTAGGGCCTTTTGTTATTAAGGAGATTACTAATGGAGGAGCGGTAAAGCTAGTCAAATTAAATGGAGAACCCTTCCTAGGAAAGGTGAATGGCAGTCATTTGAAGCCATACACCGACAGCCCTACCATGTGACTAAATGAAAGTAGCACAGTCTTAGTGCTCCAGGAAGCTGGAAGGAGGCGTGGGACTATAAAATACACTGCCTAGGGTGGGGAACTACGCGATTGGACGATGGTGTGAAGCAAGGACGTGTCACTAGGTCCGCGACAACGCGGAGGGAGCTGCGCTACTCAGGGATAAATCGCGTAGGTCGACCGGAAAGTGACTGTTAAAGTCATTGCTCATGAAAAGACGACATAAGTGAGGCCAAATGGAGTGGGCGACCGACATTTAAGACAAAATTTATGGCTTAGCTCCTTGAAAATTTGTCGCCAAACTGACATTAATGGACCGATTTTGGGGGGAACGGTCGGATTTGAATTCAAAATGCCCTATAAATTACAAGTGGTTGTCCATCGAAAAACACTTTGCATTTTTAGTATTCAGCTGTTGAGATCTCAAGTGCCTATGAATCATGAGCAATTCGAGCTTTTGATAGTTTCTGGGGTATTTGTGACTTTGCCGGCAGACACACAGGAATTTTTGCGGAAGATCATGTTAACGCCCCCAGAAGTTATCAATACATAGCAAGTAGTAGAGGATCCGGCACAGGAAATGGAGAGAGAGGCATAAGTAGCTGCTCTAGAAGTGGCCGAAGTATTAGCAGAGGTCGATAAATCCCCGAGAATGCTAAGATTGAAGCCAACCGCAACCAAGGAGACCATGAAGGATAAGAAGGGAAAGTAGCCTGCCATACCAGTGCGCACATCGCCAAGACGAAACCCACCAAAGCCCACTGCCCAGGAGAAAGGAAAGGTTATAAACCTAGAAGTAGAGGAGGAGGATATCGAAGACATCTTGATGGATGATGAGGATGTGGGAGTGGAAATAGAGGAGGTTGAAGCCCAGGGTGCGAAGCCTATTACACGGTTGCCGGAGTATGTCCCTCCACACAAGCCTAAGTCCAAGGTCCCAAAAGACATTGATGAAAGTAAGACTCCCCTGCAAACCCCTCTACTACCGAATGAAATTGCTTTTGACGGTCTGCGTTTGTCACGGTTGCTGATATTGAAGCTTGAAGACTGGGACTTGGCGGACCATGAGAAGTTCCTGCACCTGGCGACTGAACAGCTGATGCACCGCATCATAGACACGAATATAGGGATGACAACATTGGAGTCGTGGAGGTGGATCAAGGTGGTAGAGAAGGTAGGATTGTTGAACTTACTTTGGGTTCCGCATTATAACCGCACCCCCGTGACAGTGTTGGTCATCAAGTAGCTGCTGTGCTTGGTGCATGATGGGTGTTTGTGGCTAGAGGAGCTGATACCCATCACCAATATGTTGATTCACAGAATAACATGACTGCCATATATAGGCGAAAATCTAGCTATGATCTTTGGCAGCAAGGGTGGCGAGCAAGTGCTCACAAAATCAATTAAGGAGAAGGTCAAACTAGTGAAGAAGTCGCGCGGGTACGCTATCTCTAGCATCTGCGACCCTGCTGAGAAGGTGGCAATGCAGATCCTTATAGGGAAGGTGATGCGGAAGTGTCGTGCCGATGAGGTGTCGGTGACTGTCGTCGTGCTCGCACAACAGTGCATGGAGGGAGTCCAGTTTAACTGGTCGGACTACCTTCGCAGAGAGTTCCTGGCGAACTATCGCGAAGCGCAAGAGAAAAGCAACATCTTCCACTATGCGTGGCTCTTGCTGTCGATTGTGCTGGTAGTGTGGGAGATACCATAGGAGAGCTAGTTCCCCTTGGTCGCGCCAGACCTTCCTAAAGCAGCAAAGTACGCTTCGTTGTGGGCGACCAAGGATGCGGAGCAAGTTCGGGACAACAAGATCTTCTAGATCTTGATGGAAATGAATATCAGGATGGCCATCAATCGCAAGCCGCGATTTTCACCCATGGTATATGCTAACCTGCAGAGCTATGCTAAGTTTAAAGCTGATTTCCATCGAATATCAATTAGGGCATGGAAGGACCCTGCACAGAAGTGGTACGATTTGCTGTACCTGGCCACAGATGATGCCATTGATGCGGTGCTTGATAAATGGCCAATGGAGTGGCGCACTACCACAGACTTGGCAGTGGGTGGAAGTAAGTCCGCCACATAGGAGAAGAAGGAAGAGGTCAAGTTCAAGATGGCATAGCTGGTCGAAAAGAGGAAAAAGGAGGCCGTTGAGAAGGCCCAGGCAAAACAAGCAGGAGAGGAAGTAGAAAAACAGACAGGTGGCACAGAGCGGGGCTTTGACAAAGGCATGCAGTTGCCTTCAACTGAGACCGAAGAGGACATAGAGCAACATGACACGGACCCTCAAGGGACATCCTCTTGCATTAAGTGCCCAAGAAAGCTGGAGAAGGGAGGGTCTAGAAATAAATCCAAATTGACCAAGACCTCGCTGGACCCTATCACATTGACGGAGGGCGACTTATATGACATCGGTGACACATTCTGAGATGTCACCATGGAGGCCCTACAACAATTTGAAAAGTAGCAGTAGATCATCTTAGGGGCCATCCAAACCAGGCTGGAGGAGTTGCTAACCCCCGCATTGCAAGCTGGTATGGTGTCTACCAGCTTGGCTATCGGCACGTCAGAGGCTATTGATATGATGTGCATGAAGGCTTCCAATGCGATAGTGCTGCTAGATGGAGCGCTAACAAAAAAAAATGAGGCTGACAGGCCCACTATTAGCGCCTTAAAGGGAGTTGGACTGAACCTAGTAGCGCTTCCACGCGAAGCACTCCACCTCTTGCATGATGGAGTAATTGCAGAGCTGAAGGCCCATGATCACCGCGCCCTCCAGGTGATCAACGAATAGAGGATAAATAACGAACATATGGCCCTACACAGAAATGCTGTCATCGCCATTGAGGTCGAGGTGACCAGCCAGAGCAGGAAGATCATACAGGTCGTGAAGGAGGCATGCAGAATGGTCCCAGAGTTGGCCATTCCGGAGGAGGAGCTAGTCAAATTCCACATCTGTAAATTGGCCACAGGGGTGCACGACACTCAGACAAATATGGCGCAGGTTCAGTTGGAGCTGAACCTATAGATTACATAGGTCCAGTTGAGGGCCCAACCTTCAACACCACCAGAGGTAAAGGAACAGAGGGCGGCTGCTGTCACAGAAGCAGTGGCGGTGGTGGAGAGTGCAGTAGCAGATTGCACACTGTTGTTCGAACAATCATTTGAGGTCCTGACCAGCTTGCAGGAGGACCCAAACATCTAGAGGCTAGAGACGGAATTGCGCGAAATCCAACATCGCTATGACGAAGTTAAGGGCATAGCGTGAACCATTGTGCTGACATAGAGGTTAGCCAAGCTGCAGGAATCCAAGTAGCTGAAGGAATAGGTGGACGTAGTGCTGCACAAGGAAGCAGTACTGAAGGTGCGACTAAATCCCTGGCTGGAGGAAGATTACATAGTCACAAGAAACATTGAAGGTAAGCTTGCAACTCTGCAAGTGACACAACAACAACTTCAGGTTGACAGGACAAGAGAAGTGACCAAGAAGATATTTGAAGATGAAAAGTAGACAACAGCTTAGTGCACGGCCGAAGTTGTGGTCATCCGAGTCGAGTTGGACGGGCTTCACCCAAAGATATCTGTGCCTACCGAGTGACTCGAGGATGAGTCACCATGTTTGTGTTGTGGGCCTGTTGGGAGCAGGATCCCCCAAGGACAGTTTTGGGGCTAAAATCCCATGTTAAGTCAATTTTTGTAATATAATTGTAAAGACTCTACATTTTGTGGTCACGGAGAGTGAAGGTGTTACGTGTCAAAAAGGGTAGTCTGCCCTTAGTTTTGTAAAATAAAGTTGGCTGTAAGAGACCTACCCATGGTCCATGGACCATGGGATTGTATAAAACGAGCTAAGATCTAAGTAGTTTTAGAGAGACACAAGATAGGAGAGTGATAGCTCTAAATTAAGAAGTCTAAGTTTCGGGTCGTAGCATAGGTAGAGGCTTTGCAGCTAAGTGCGCAGAGGCCTAGGGTAGAAGTCCGCAACTAAGTGTGTGGACCCCTGTAGCTGTGTGCTCAAGGTGGACAGAGTCTGTAAACACTTGGAGGATATTAATAAAAGGAGTTTTTTTGCAATTTTTGTGTCTTTGTTCTATTGATGTGTTTGGATATTTTACGTATGAATCTCATTTATTATGATTATATGATGAGCGAATGAATGCAATTACATTGAATAATTGAACGCAATTACGAATATCTACTTACGTGGTATTAACTTTAAGTATTTGACGAGATAAGAAAATCACTTAGGATAATTGGGGAATTTGCACGGACCACTGTCATAGCAGTGTGAAAGTACCTGAGCCACAAGTTAGGGCTGCAAAGGTCGATCGTATACTTTTGCAGAGGTATTGAAGGTTGGAATAGAGGGTTTTTCTTGCAAGCCCTAGAGCAAATCCACCTGCGCAAAGGCAGGAATAGAAGAAATCAAATGACATCACAACCATCTCAGGGTGCAGAAACTTGGTTCCAGCATCCCCCCCATACTGCTTTGGGTGAGACTTCAGTCCGCGCTCCACGGGATGATGCCAAAAGCGCCAGTAGTGTAGGGATTTATTTGGCTAATTAACATTGAACCAGGGTCAGGCCCCCTCAAGCTAACAACGCTTCTCATCTAATTCATAGGAAGAGCCTTTGTAGTCTACCATCTTGCTAGCCATTCTGATCTTTCTCCTGCAAGGCATACTATGTCAGCTAAACCAAATCACAATAAATCAATGTACCTTAGCATAGTTCGGGGAGGATATCTCATCTACAAGATCATAAATTCAACGCGATACATGTATAACATAATCATAACAAAATATATACATATGATACATAAGAATATAACCATGTAACCATCAGTCTAGCTAGAGTCTGGTCATCAACACATGAACATATCAACTACACATACCATGACCTCATGCATGGCAACACAACCATATCACTTTATATTGATCGTACACAAAAATAAACAACATGTACCCAATCATACACTCATGAAAACACAATTCACACAACGACATCCTTATTCCCATGGTGATATCACTACGACCATGACCAACACTATGCATATGAAACAAGCAGTCAAGGATGGATGACACATGTGCAACCGACATGATTGCATGACAAACACATTCACCCAAGGAGAGCACAACCACGCTTTGATACCAATCTAAAACCACCCTCCTCCCACATCTTCCCAAGTAATTGGCCAATTGGGGTAAACATGAGATGAGAGAGGCCACTATGAAGGGATTCAACCTCCTTGGTGACCTTAAGGAAATGGAATCAATGGAACACATCAACCATATCTTCCACATCAGCAACAACACCCCCAAGAGATATCTCAACCACTCAGACATCATGCCCCTGGGTCCCAATGATCTTTTAGACCTCTTGATCTCTAAACGCTCTCATGCTATGGGTATGCCAACATCTAGGGACCTCTGGATGCTCTCATAGTTCTGCAAGCCAACGTCTAGGGACTTTTGCCAGTAGATCTATCTTAGCGTCCACAAAATTCAAGGAACTTTTGTAGCCCAGAATTTCAACCAATGCCCAAAACTTGTTATAACTTTCAAAATCCATCAAAGACATGATGACAAGACTAATAAACCAAAAATCAACCTTAGGACTAGGCCTGACCATCCCCAAACAGGACTAACATTCTATCAAACACTTGGCATCAATGCAACCTACAGGTATAGGATATAAGACAAAGCATGAATGACTGAAAACTCTTATGAAACATGACAAGAAGGATCACCACCTTCTCCCTTGAACTATTATGACATCAATTAGGTCTTGCATCCATCATTTTAACAATTACAAGTAAATACATGAAATAACCATGACATGAACCAGTCAATTAACCATGCTTATAACCAGCATAAAACCATGTAAATAACAAAGATATAACAACCATTAAATACACATATAAACAAGTGCAAAATAAAGAGAACTTAGCTTTCATTAATCATAGGCAAATTCGACCAGGTTCGAGACTTCCACGTACCACCCGACCGTAGACATGGCTGAACCAAATATTTCTTTTAGCCAGTCACCCCCATGCCATATTCCAAGCATGAATGTGGGATCTCATGGATAAACCAATCCAAAAACAACTAAGGGAATCCAAAGGTTAACCCACCTCCACCCTGTAGTGAAGTAAAATTATGAGTGCGAACACAAACAATTTCTCTAGCTCGATAATGGGTCTAGCCACAACTGATACATTCTATGGAAGGTTTCCTTAGGTTAGAACCAATTAAGAGGGCCTACCTCTTACTATGCTTATCCCATTTGACAACGTCCTTGCTTGCTCGCTCCAGCTACCTCTCGTTTCCTTCTTCAAACACCTAAAACAAGTAAACAACAAAAAACAACAACCGTGATAATAGACAAATTGTAATTCAACCTATTAACAAGCAAAGAAACATTAAGCCATGAACATGTAAGATGACACATCATGTAGGAAATAAATCAATAGTTGCATATATATTTAATCAAGAAGAGATTACAACCATTGTCTTGACGTTGTTTTTCTCCTCCCACAAAACCAGGTTCCCATACACTTCTACTAGCATTCCATGATGGCCTCAACAATGATAATTTTAAGGCTCTTCCCTTTAGGATTCACACTAAAACAAATTCACACTTCTCCCTCACACAACTAGAGAGCTAAAACTATGAATAGCTTGCTGTTTACTCCAAACTTACTTAGCACTAGCACACCAACATTAAAACTAGCACACCAACCTTAACACTTCAACGCTCACCTTAACACTAGCTTGTGCTTGGAAAAAATGGAGGTTTATATAGCATGAATGGATGGGATATGGATCCTCTTCTCATGGGAGAAGGTATTATCTCTTGAGGCAGTTCCATCCTTATAGGGGAAAGGAGCCCAAACTGACATCCTCGACCCCATCCGACCAAACCATTTACTCGACTTCGGTTACGAAGCTTCAAGAGCTGGAAGCTTCAACTCTTTATTTAAAAAAATTTCCATAAGAGGATTAGCGTGACTGGAACAAAGCTCAGTCGCTCCGGTCAGCACTAGGGACAATGTTAACCCCTGCATATCATCCCGAGGAGGATAAGGGCCATTAGCGCCGGTCTTGTAAACTGGGAAAAACATAAGATTTTGGGGAAATGGTGCAAGAGGGAATTGTTCTGCTCATGAAGAGGGACATGTTAGGATTCCAAGAAACTCTCCTAGGTTGTAACTCAGAGATGCTTGGTAACATATAAATTCAACTTATTGTTGCAAATGGATGAATGGAAGGAATGATGCTTGTCCAAGCCAGATAACCACTTCTATTTTGTTTCACTCTAGACATGCGTGAACACCCCCAGACTACAAGGCTTTAGACCACAAACTACTCACAGTTTAAGGATTGGGTGAAAATGGAGAATACTGACCACACCAGCAGATGCACAAGACCATGTGATGGCCGGCTACAACCAGTAAAGAAGTCTGTAAATCTAGTCAACTAATGCACATACAGGATGACAACTCTCTAGCACTAGATGAAGAGAAACCTGAAGAGAAACTTGAATAACTTACTCAATGATGCATACAAGACTTTAACACAGAGATAGGATGACAACTACTCTAATGCTAAACATCAAGGGCTCATGAATACACTGTATCAGGCACAACTTGGAATAGAAGAGAAATTGAAAGTGAGCAATCAACAACAAAATAAGCTTGTATTAGCTGAAAATGAAGACGAGACGCTGCAAGTGTCAAAATAGTTACAGTCTCCAGAAGTTGAACCTTACATCAAAACATCAGCCATCAACCTTGATTACATCTAGTTTTTGGGTATATATAGAGTTTCATTACAAAGGCACTTGGCCGTTTAGGTATGGAGGGGTCATAATTGACCACCAACCGCATTTAACTACCTGATGGAGTCTCTGAGTGCGTTTGCTTGCTTCAGTGGGAGAATCTAATCTTTTTAGGTGCTCTTCTGTCTTCTCAGGAAGGTGGAGTATTCGTATCAATGAAGTTCCATAAATGCTAAATGTAGTTACATGCTCATGCTCTGTCCTTTTTATCTTTGGCCATACTGTTTGTTAAATATGGTTGTTGAGGAGCAACTGCGACTGGTATTGGTGAGCTGGTCACCTTCGTCCTTCGGGCACACGGAACGGTCAAGGGACATGCACTGCATGGCAAGTGGATGAGTTGGAAGAGGGAGAAAGATCGGTCGTCAGATTAGGAGAATAGACGGCGAAGATGGCTTGGTGAAGGATATCGGAAGAGGTAGGGGCAGGATGAACGTGGGCTGTTAGATCTTGGGCGGACAGATCTAACGGTGATCGGGCGGCGAAGGTGCGCAACCGTTATCAGGCGGGGATAGAAGGTTAAGTGGTAAGTGGTATCGATTGCACCACCTTTGGGTGTTGGGTGGTAAAAAGATGAGGGCACGCGATCCCATTTAGCGCATGACACATAGCGGCAGAGGAGAGAGAAAAACCGCTCTCCATCGCGTGCTAACGTTTGATCGGGTTATGGGTGCGGGGAAACTGAAGGCCGTTCGATCTTGGTGGAGATGATCGGACGGTGGGGATTTAATCGTGCAAGTTTCTTTATTGGGCGCGATAGGAGCCGTTGGATCGGGAGGCGGAAATCGACGGGTATGATTAAAGGCGATGATTTCATAAGGGTGCAGTTTTATGGGGTTTTGGCTTTAGCGCTCGGGGCTTGCAACAAAAGGGGTTTTCTTGGGTTTTTAGAAGAAAAACAGAGGAAATGGAGGATAAGCGGAGTGAGAGAAGGAAGGGAGAATGACCACCACGAGCCTCCTTCAAGCATAACCGAGCAGACCAAGCTCATTTCTGACCTTCAAAAATCAAAGCTATGTAGCAGAGCTAACAGGACACAATGGGAGTTTCTTCATGAAGGGAGAGCATGTAGGTTTATTGTAGAGGTCCTCCAGGATCGAGGAACAGGGAGTACAGGGATAGTGACAAAATGTTGTGTAATAGATGCCCCCTAAAGCGTGAAGGAAAAACTAGAGTGAGGGATGAAATGTTTTACGAATCAGTGCGGGGAACCAGAGTTTGTCGTCGGAAAACCTGTAAGAAAATAGAGATACACATACATAACTGAAAAAAAAATGTCAAATGATACATGAATCGTGGTATGGATGCAGCCATCCAGAGAATGATCATGTAAATGGATCCAGGCATGGGCGCAACCATCTGTTAAAGAGGATCATAATGAAACCAAGGTATGTTTGTAACCATCCAATATGATGATCTGAATTTGAAACTACTTGAAGTTTGTTTGCAAGGTATTCAATTCAGAATTAAACATGTTTAAAAGATTTCCATGTCTTGCATAAAGAAAACACATGAAATTTTCAGCTGTTCATGACCCATTTAAGCACAGCAGAGTTATTTCCTTTTACTGTTTAACACATTAAAATGAATTTGTTCTGCAAAATAAATCAACCACAAATGCAAAAGAAGTTGATAAAGCAGTTCACCTCCTCCAGGGCTATGTCTGCTGGGTCCAAAGCTCCCAACCAAGCTTGTCCTTGTTTTTATTAAATGCTCAAATTGAAAATACAGCTGAATAGAAGCATCTACAGGAGAAATAGATGGTAAAAATGGATTCAGAACACTTGAATCCTTCAAGATTGACTATTGGATCACCTCCAATGGATACCTGCAACCCTATCCAGTCTTCACAAAACTGGGCCCTGGTGGCTCCTAGAACTTTCACGGCTCCAAAACCTCTGCAAATGACCTCAGATGGCTGTAAGACCTACACCAATGGCTTCAGAAAGTCGAAAGTACCCAAAATAAAAAAAAAATTCGTCCAAAACTGACTTTCCTAGCCAAAGTTATGGCCATTTAAAGTTTCTCCAGTTTGCCCCTAGAAAAACTTCAGCTAACTTTAGTTAACTCCAGATAGCTCCGCCAATTATGTCGGGTCCGCCAAATTTGGTGCTCCTGCCAAAATTCCGCCAACTTAACTGCAGTTACATTTAATGTTTGGTGGTTGCCTCGGATTTCGAGCCCCACGGAATATTCCTTTTTTAATTTTTTTTTGAAAAATTAAAATTTCTAATGTTATGGACAAATTCTTCTTTTTGCCATAACTTCCTCATACGACGACCGTTTTTCGAACCGTTTGCGGTGCCAGAATCGGGAATATGAGCACTTTCCAATCATTCAACTTTGAACCAGTTTTGAGCACTTTAAATTTTGAGCATTTTACGACACTTAGGACATGAGCACCTGATCACGCCTCCCCATTGGGAAGCTTTTGGACCCCAAAAGCCTTCGACTACCTGTTAAAGAGGTGAGGGTACAGTTCCCTCACTCTGTCCACCTCCATCCACTTTGCCTTGTTCGGTTTGCTGCCTTTGAAACCAACCCGAACATAATCTACACTGCCCCTTCTTGAAGTGCGTGTCCTTCTGTCAAGGATTGTATCTTCTTTCAGCTCATCTAAGAATTCTGGTGATAAATCTTCTATAGATGGCAGCTGAATAGCACTTTCATGATCAGCAATCAAAGGAGTTTCATACAAATGTAAGTTCTCCACATTGACAACAGAATACATTTGCATGTAGGAAGGCAAATCTAATTGAAAAGCATTATTTCCAACCTTCTTGAGGATTTTGAATGGACCATAATGAATAGGCTTCAACTTTTTACCTTCTCCTTGCATCCTTTCCTTACTAATGTACAACCATACCTCATCCCCTTCTTGAAACTTGTGATCGACTCTATGCTTGTCGTGTCTTTCCTTGTACTTGCCTTAACTCTTCTCAAGCTGTTCTTGAATTTGCTGATGTATTTGCTGAATTCTTTCAATGAATGAACGAGCTTTGTCAATGTCACTATGTCCCTCAATGGCGACATCTTTCTCAAGAATGAAATCAAGAGGTGATTTTGGCAAGTAACCAAAACAAGCTTCAAACGGTGAGGTGTTTGTGGAAGAGTACTTGGCACGATTGTAAGCATGTTGTATGTAGTGAAAATGTTCATCCCAAAGCTTGGGATGCTTGTTGCAATAACCTCTCAAGAGGTGCACAATGGTTCTGTTCACAACTTCGGTTTGTCCATCTGTTTGCGGATGGAAAGCAGTACTTTTCTTCAACTTTGTGTCCATCATCTCCCATAGGTTGGACCAAAAATTCCCCACAAATATGGAATCCCTGTCACTGATAATTGAAGTAGGCAAACCAAAGTGAATCCATACATGATGAAAAAATAATTCAGCAGTTTGTTCAGCAGTTATAGTTTTCTTACAAGGCATAAGTATACACATTTTGCTGAAACGATCAACTACTACATATAAATAATCATGTTGCTTTCGAGATTTTGGCAAACCTCCTACAAAATCCATAGAGATGCTCTCCCATGGTCTAGAAGGTACCTGCAAAGGAGTATACAAACCAAGCTTCCTGTTGCTAGGCTTGCTTGTAGCACATAATGAACAACCTCTTATGAAACTTGAAACATAATCTACCATGCGAGGCCAATAGCAATACCTCTGTAGATGTGCAACTGTTTTGCTCACACCAAAATGGCCAGCAATAAGAGAAGAATGAGCTTCTCTTATGACATTTATCCTCTCCCCCTGTGGTATACACAACTTGCCCAATTGAAACAACAAATTGTTATGCATGTGATAGTCATTTTCCTCTACATGATTCCCTTTACTCAAGTTAGCATACACATCTTTAAAGTCATGATCAGATGCATATTGTTCTATGTAACTATCATGTACAATGGAATCATTCTTAAGTAAAGTAACAACACCAATAATAGGCCTTGAAAGCATATCAGCAACCTTATTCAAAGTACCTTTCTTATACCTTATTACCAAATGGAACTGTTGCAAGAAGCCCATCCATCTGAAGTGTTGTGACTGTTGTAACTTGCTTTGTGATTGCAAGTACTGTAAGGGCTGATGGTCGGTATGTATAACAGTTTCTTTGCCCATCAAGTAGTGTTTCCACTTTTTGACGCTTTGTACCAACGCATACAACTCCTTATCATATGTAGGATAATTTACAACAGCACCATTAAAAGTTTCAGAATGAAAAGCAATAGGCTTACCATACTGTAGAAGAACTGCACCCATAGCATAATCACTAGCATCAGTTTGTATCTCAAATGGCTGTCTCAAATCCGGTAATGCAAGGACTGGAGCTGAACTAATCTTCTCTTTCAAAGATTCGAAAGCTTTTTGCTGCTTGCCTCCCCATTGGAAAGCATGCTTCACACTTGTCACTGCATGCATAGGAGCTGCTATAGAAGAGAAGTTAGATATAAACTTCCTCCAATATTGAGCTGCACCCAAAAAACTTCTTACCTCTGTTATGGATTTGGGAGTAGGCCACTTCACAATAGCCTCAATCTTAGCAGGATCAATTCTCAAAGTACCTCCTCCTAGACTATGTGTCCCAAATAAACCAAAGAAGTCTTTCCAAATTCACACTTTGACATTTTAAGAAATAACTGATTCTTTTTCAAAACATCAAGTACTTTTCTAACATGCATGACATGATCTTCTCTAGACTTGCTGAAAATTAAGATGCCATCTAAGTAGACAATAACGAAATCATCAAGAAAAGGACGCAAGACATCATCCATTACCCACATGAAAGTTGCAGGTGCATTGCACAAACCAAACGGCATCACAAGCCACTCAAAGAGTCCTTGTTTGGTTTTAAAGGCTGTCTTCCAAATGTCACTTTCTTCAATTCTTACTTGATGATATCCACTGCGCAAGTCTAGCTTAGTGAAATATCGAGCATCTTTCAGCTGGTCTAGCAAATCATCTATCCTTGGGAGTGGATAACGATTCTTTACCGTTATCTTGTTCAAGGCCCTGAAATCAACACACATACGCCAAGTGCCATCTTTCTTTGGAATCAATACAATCGGTGACCCACATGGCGAAGTACTTGGCCTTATGAAACCCTTGTCCAACAAGTTCTTGATTTGCTTCTTTATTTCAGCATTCTCCATAATAGACATGCGGTACATGCCTATGTTTGGAAGAGGACAATCTGGATGCAAATGGATTTCATGCTGAATCTCCCTCTTAGGAGGCAAACCTGTAGGCTCCTGAAACATCTCATGATATGCATCAACTACATCATACAGATCTGATTTAAGTTTTGGATCACAATTGTCAAATGACTCATGATTCACATCAACCTTGGGCTTAATCATAAGAAGAACAAAATTCTTACTTGAATTGACCAGCCTTTTTACCTGTCCTGCATTCACCATCGCTATATTTGTCTTCTTGCGATGAGCTCTAACAATGAACTCCTTGCCATCTTTGAACAGATGATATTTGTTTTCATGGCGATGAAAGATAGCTTTCCTGTCAAACAAGTAAGGACTTCCCAAAACAATTCCTGCTATATCAAAAGGTACCACATCAAGTTCAACTGTGTCAATAAAATGTGCAGTAATTGCAAAGCGCAATGTGCACTTTCTTGAAACTTGTAAATTTGCATCCTTGCAAATCCATCCAAGTGGATATGGCTTCGGATGTGGAACGGTCTCAAGTTTAAGCTGCTTGACCAAGTCCTCTAATATAAGGTTTGCTTGTGACCCACTATCAAAAAGTGTGTCAATTTTAGTATATTTTGAAATCACCCTCACATGAAACAGTTCAATTCTTTCTTCCTCATTAGGAGCTTGTACATGGCAGTTTGAGGTACTAGTGCTGGCTTGAGTTTCAATTTCTTTTCCCTTCAATTTTTTCAAACCCATGGCTGCAATTTTGGTTTCATCACCTGAATCTTCCCCTAAATCTTGTGGTGTAGATGTAGTAGCAGCACTTTTCTGTTTCCCTTTAGATTTGTTAAATTGAGGTCTTTTTTCAGGATATAATTTCCAACAGTTTTTCTCCTCATGACCTGGTTTAGAACAGTGTTTACAGATCACTTTCTCACTCTCTTGTTTGACAGATGCATTCTTTTTTCCCTTTCCCTTGGAGGTTTTCTCTTTGTTTTTCCCCTTGGGGGGCTTATTTCTACCCTCTTCAAATGTGTTTTTTCCCCTTGCCTCTAAATGGGTAGCTTGGACACAAACCTCGTCCAGGCTAGTAGGGTTAAACATCAAGATGGTGTGTCTAAGGTAGCTATGCAAGCCACCAATGTATTTCAGCAAGGTTTCCTGGGTCTGCAAATCTACCCCTAACAAGAGTGCTCTTCTCCTGAATTCTTGGGTGTAGTCTTGGACACTCTGACCCTTAAGTTGTCTAAAATTTTGCCAATTCATAATGGCCTTCTGCATGTGAGCAAGAGGATAAAACTGTTTTTTAATGGCTAACAGAAATTCAGGCCATGTTAAGGTAACCTTACCAAATTTCTTGATCTCCTCTTTAGTCTTGGCCTCCCACCAGACCAATGCTGCTCCATCCATTCTCAAAGAAGCCAACTGAATCTTTGTGGCATCATCATGCATATTCTGGATCCTCAAGTAAACTTCCAACTGCCTAATCCAGTTGTCAAGCTTTTTTGCATTCACTTCACCATTAAACATAGGTAATTCGAATTTTACATCAAGCTTCAAAAAAGGACTTTTTCCAGAGGATCTATGCTTATGAACAAAAGAAGATGAGGATGAAGAGGAAGAAGGTGAAGATGGGGGTGGTGGATCACCATTTCCTCCATGTCCTTTCTTGGAATGATCATCATCCTTCTTACCTCTTGAAGAGCCCTCTCCTTCATGTGGATGTTTGGACCCTTCTCCAGCCAATTTCTCATTTCTTTCTTGGTACAATATCCTCACCATTTCAGTGAGGTCCAAGAAAGCCTTTCTGAAGACTCTTTCTTCTTCTCTTGGATCTGTCTCTATAGGAATTTCTCCTTCATGTTCAGACATCCTTGAAGCTTCTGCTGAGACTCTTGAGGGTGAAATTGAAGGTGGAGGTGATGGCTCTCTGGCCTTCCTTGACTGAGGATTCTCTCGTTCTCTAGTCAACTGTCCTTCCCCTCTTTTGAGTTTCAACCTGGTAAGCATCAATACTTTGCAAGACAGTTAGAAGATCTTTGCACAAAACTTGGCTCTGATACCAACTTGATCTGAATTTGAAACTACTTGAAATTTGTTTGCAAGGTATTCAATTCGGAATTAAACATGTTTAAAAGATTTCCATGTCTTGCATAAAGAAAACACATGAAATTTTCAGCTGTTCATGACCCATTTAAGCATAGCAGAGTTATTTCCTTTTACTGTTTAACACATTAAAACGAATTTGTTCTGAAAAATAAATCAACCACAAATGCAAAAGAAGTTGATAAAGCAGTTCACCCCCTCCAGGGCTACGTCTGCTGGGTCCAAAGCTCCCAACCGGGCTTGTCCTTGTTTTTATTAAATGCTAAAATTGAAAATACAGCTGAATAGAAGCATCTACAGGAGAAATATATGGTAAAAGTGGATTCAGAACACTTGAATCCTTCAGGATTGACTATTGGATCACCTCCAATGGATACCTGCAACCCTATCCAGTCTTCACAAAACTGGGCCCTGGTGGCTCCTAGAACTTTCACGGCACCAAAACCTCTGCAAATGACCTCAAATGGCTATAAGACCTGCACCAATGGCTTTAGAAGGTCGAAAATACCCAAAATCAAAAAAAAATTCGTCCAAAACCGACTTTCCTAGCCAAAATTATGGCCATTTAAAGTTTCTCCAGTTTGCCCCTAGAAAAACTCCAGCTAACTTTAGTTAACTCCAGATAGCTCCGCCAATTATGGCGGGTCCGCCAAATTTGGCGCTCCTGCCAAAATTCCGCCAACTTAACTGCAGTTACATTTAATGTTTGGTGGTTGCCTCAGATTTCGTGCCTGGCGGAATATTCCTTTTTTAATTTTTTTTGAAAAATTAAAATTTCTAATGTTATGGACAAATTCTTCTTTTTGCCATAACTTCCTCATACGACGACCGTTTTTCGAACCGTTTGCGGCGCCGGAATCGGGAAGACGAGCACTTTCCAATCATTCAACTTTGAACTAGTTCTGAGCACTTTAAATTTTGAGCATTTTACGACACTTAGGACATGAGCACCTGATCAAATGAGAAGGATCACATATGATAACTCATAGTATGGTCACAACCATCCATCTGAAAAAGACATGTGTATAATCATAATCATGTCACACCACTTCATAACCTAGACTTTTGTAATCTAAGTCTAGGGTATTGCGCTCCAACACGACTCAATCAAAGTACAAATTATAACATGTGAATAGATGTGTTGACATCGAACATGCTAGAAAGTCGCTTGATTAGCATTCAATGATGTAAACTATTAACAAGCACGAGAGGAACCACCAATAATGACAATGGTCTTGAAGGTACTATCAGCACAATCCATGGAATGTGAATAGAGGAACTGAAGTCGAACACCCATGAAATCACTCGATTGAAAGCCAATGAAGTTAACTTGTCTTTGAGCGCTAAGAACTTGCCATTAGGGCATGCAAACTCTAAGGTACTGGAAGGGAGACTCTTGGTCAACTTCTCGGATAATGAGTTGAAGTCAATAGGAAGCAACCGTGTCGAAGGAGGGCCATAATGTATCCCACATCATCGACACAAGACAAAAGGATGCAAAATGATTTTAGATGATACAGAGAATCAGAGGTGAGTGTACTGCAGAAGGACAACTCTTGAACATATTGGTGACACAACTAGAAGTTTTGCAGCTTTTGTATCCATAGGATCAGTGGTCATGACGATGTGGCAGATATCAAATGGAAGGCAAAAATGAATGGCCTAACCCAGGAAGGTCAACGATACAAAGGAGGATATCCCAACCCGACACGAAGAAGAAAGTGTCATATTCAAGAGTGAGCTGCCGACACAACTGATTAGATATCCAAATTTTCCCCCACCATTTCTGGCAGTTACCGCAATTATTTTTTAATCGCAAGATTGAACGGGATAACATATGATTTCACTGTAAGTTCATCCTTCAGATGAATCTGATCTAGTAATTTTAATGAGCCCTAGGAAGGAGAAGCTCATGTTCGTCATGGTGATGAATCCGATGTCGCTTAATATTTTAATGAGTCCGAAAAAGGTGTAACTCGATATCTTTTTCATGTTTAGAGAGTTTGAAAAAGACACGGAAAAGAAAAGTCCACATGGTCCCTTTTCGTACATTTGTGTCTCTTGAGCCCAAAAAGGTAGAAAACAATACTTGAGAGAACCACTTGACCATTTCAGTCAAGGAGTACCTTTTTCGTAAATAGCGCATCCCAACCTGAAAAAGGGGTAAACTTATACTGGGCGCACGACGTTTCGCATCCGTTAAAGAGTTCGAAACGACAAGGGCTCGAATATCATTTTGCTTTTAAAGGGTCAAAAAAGAGCTTGAAAGCAGATCCCCCATTTTATTCTCTTTTACGAGTCAAAAGGGAAAAATACCTGGCAATATTTTCATATGAGTTTTACGAGTTGTGAAAAGAGATGAAATGTGACTTGGCATCATCGTCGAACGTCCATCACCGGTTCCTGCGCAAAAAGGTAAAGTGCATTATTTAATGCTTGAGGCAAAATAGGTCAAAATATTTACAAAACCTAATATTTCATGAAAAACTGAATAAAAGGAAGGAAAAGTAAATATTTTTTACCATTTACTATTTTACCTTGCTATGAAATACTTTTTACTCACTTTTTCCCTAATTGTTCTGGAGCAGATTGCGAGAGATTCGGGAGGTCATTCACCGAGCCGCTAGTTACAGGTAAGATCCAAAGCCCTAAGCTTCATTTTCATACCATTTATTCCCGTTTTTAACCATTTTTGGGATTTTTGAGGGATGATTTGTTAAAAGTTTTTCGCCCTTGGTCGGCGCGACTTCCGAGCACAAAATCGTGCCGACCGAGGGTAATTAACACGGACTATCGCACTGTCGGCGCAACTATTTTTAAAACAGGCGTGCCGACAACGTGAATAGGAAAAAAACCTATTTCCCCTCAGAACCACAGTTGGAATTTGAAATTTATGGGTCAACAATGATTATTGACTTAAATCTATGGTTTTTGCAAGAAAGAATCGCCGAAAATGGTAGACTAGAAAGAACATGAGCACGAGGATGTGGACACGCAGGCACTGAATGATCCAAATTTCCTGGATTCTTTGAGGGCTTGTGGGCTCCTCAAATTATTTCTCACGCCAGCGATGCGGGCCCAACCTGAGCTGCTTCGGTACCTGATTAGTTTCTGGGACATAAATCGGGAAATATTTGTCATTGGTGACCAGGAGTTGAAGTTAGAAAGTTCAGACATATATTTCATCACATGACTGTCTCGAAGAGGGGAACCAGTCAACTTATATGGGTCACGATCGATTGGGGCAAGCATATCCATGTTTCTTACCGAACATTTCCCTGAAGCCCTCAAATCCAAGAGTTGCAAGATTGAGATTTTCACCGTTCGAGATCTGACACTGGGAGTGATGCTATTGACTATCAATAGAGTGGTGGGGTCCTATGTAGTGCATGAAACTAACAAGTCAAAATTCCTGTATGCCATCAATTGCACAACACCGATGATCTTCAATTGGGCAAAAGCCATGAAGATCAACATAAAACGCTAGCTGACCAAAGCAAAGGCGGGGAATCTGAAGCAATTTTGCTTCGAATCTGTACTAGTGTCCTTTTTCTTGGAACATGTGCCGTTGTTCTAGTACCAGTTGACTGAGGTAGATCCTCCCATGCCACGTGACCTGTGGATGGCCCATTGGAGTCATTTGATGCCTAAGATCACTGGGGGCCAGTGCATGTCGTATAGGCTTGCATTATTTTCATGGCTACGACGACATAAGATCGTTGTGGAGGACTAGCCATACAGTGGCACCAACTTCCATGGAGATCTAGACATGCTGCTACCAGATGGAGAGGATTTTGACGATGAAGGTAAAAAATCAATTCTTTTAATTTTGTGATTTTTTAATTGTTTTTGATATATATGTTTTTATAACATTTCGCTTTGTTAATGCATACGTTGGACTAGAGCGTCCTGTTGGGATGTGCCCAATAGCTAGACGTGTCACCAGCCAAGTTGATGTTGTCACTCCTTATCAGGAGGGGAGTGACAATGAGGAGGAGATCATGAGGAACCTTGAGGGGTTGAATCGTGGTATCCCAAAGTATGCTCGGGTGGGAGACATTCCTCGCTATTACCAGAGACACATGGTGGGAGTATCGGATCGGATCCGCCGATTGTTGACTCGTGTTGCACGAGCCGTGTCATGCTACCATGATCACCATGCAGATTAGTTCCTAGGTCCAACATTTACATTTTTTGAGGCCTGTGTGCCATGGATATATGAGGCCTGTGAGCCATTGATGTTATTTTGGACACATATTATTTTTTGGGCTTTTGATGTATCAAACATTATCACCATATATGTATGCTATATTTTCTTGCTTTCTATGGTACAAATGATTTGTTTTATCTTTTCACATGTTTCGTAAATGTCTATCCAACACATAATTATCTAATGCATCTGTCAATGTATTCATGCATCTAGGAATACGATGATATGTAATATAATCAAAATTCCTTTCCAGTACATGAATACGAAGATACATTCTCAATATTTGAGGGTTTTTGATGGAATATTGCTCATTGAGTTGAAGGACGACAAGTTGTGAATCCAGGTTGACAACCAACTCTCGAATGTCAAGAGAAATGGTTTCTGACAACAGTTCGATGACCGCACTTTATTAAGAAATGTTGTTAGTTGTGCGACCTAAACAGATACCTTGAAGATCAATCAACTCACCATTAGGGTAATAAATAGCCCATGCTGCGGATGATAGGTTTAGGGTACTATGGCAAGCACCATCATCAAAACCGATGTGGGGAGTCACAAACATCCGCAAAGCAAGGAAAACATAGTAAACATGAAATTTGTTTGAAAACTAACACACCAAACAACACTACGCAAAAATGAATTACACACTAATGTACACAACTAACCATGCAAGATGACCTAAGCATAATACTTGTTGAGAGAGTCAATGCTGGGACTTAG
Organism: Pinus tabuliformis; assembly: GCA_031772625.1. NCBI lineage: Eukaryota > Viridiplantae > Streptophyta > Pinopsida > Pinales > Pinaceae > Pinus > Pinus tabuliformis. Next base: position 856,355,336 of record CM062816.1, read on the forward strand.
GTAATCAATTAACACAGATGAAAACCAAAGTTTTACCATTGACATGACGAGTAAGCATTGACTCGGCAAAATAATAGAGTATAACTCATATAAGGCATTGCCCCCATGCCCCCTAGGCGAGGGAGGGTTACGAGTCAGATGGCAACCCCATTGCAAGAATGGGAAATCAGTAAAAACTCAGGGTGGGAGAAAAAAACTGAATCCATGAGGGGATAAAGGTGTCCTTAGTTGAAATATCTTGATCACATCAGGATAAACTGACATGTCAATAGGCAATTGAGAATAGAACTACTCAAAACATGTAGACATGATCGCCAGGTGAGGCAAGAACGAGGAATGATAATGAGTATCATTCCAAGGTGGTTCCTCGAGAGACATTACTTCCATAAAAGCTTCGTCAGCAAGAAAAGTATCAGCTAAGGGATCAAGAGATTCCAAAGCACGAAGCCATGGGGAGTGAGAATACGTATTGAGAGAGGTCTTCGAAACAGAAGAATCAGCGAATGCGAAACTGGAGGTCAAAACAATTTCCACATAATTGATTTCAGCAGGACTAAGTGGCATAACCTCGCCCCAAGTATCAACAAGATCTGGTGAAGGTATGACCCAAGGATCAGATTTGATCGAGATCATGTTGATAGAGGCAACATGAGGTGGTGGGAGTGGAAAAATTCCCATTAAGGCAGAATCTTTAAAAAGAGCTACCCCCACACTCTCATAGGGAGCACCAGTGTGCTTGATGTATGGAACATTGCCATCCAAGAAGGAAGAGGCAAAGAAGGACAGTTGGTCGACAGTGACAATCTTCCTTTGATGGGGAAAACGAATCACGGGGAATAGGGAGGAGGCTACAACATGTATAGCATGGGTCCAGCTCTGGCCGAGTAGAAGATTGTAATTGAGATTAGCGTTAAAAATATATACCTCGACTTGTACTGTATTTCCTTCCAGAGTAATGACATGGTTAGGTAAGACACCGAAGGTTCGCGAATCACGCCCATCGAAAGCTTCTAAAGTGTTCAGGGATTGGTTCAAAGCAGGAGAACCAATGGCCTTCCAGCATGCGATTGACATGATGTAGGTGGAAGCACCTTCATCGATGATAGTCCTGTGGATGGTCTTCTCATTGATGATTACCTGAATGAGAAAGGCAATCTTATGAGGCAGGTATGAAACATGGTTCTCTAGATCAAAACATATCAAATTTGAATCGGTGGGATCAATACCCTTGATAGACGACAACAAATATTTCTGTTGTGATGGGAAGATTTGGAGCACCTCGAGAGCCAACATAGCTAACAATGCCTGAGCCAAATCCTCAACAATATTATAGTGCTGAGCGGCTTGAGCATTGGATTGTACGAGGATTCACGAGAGGGTGGTCATATAGCTAAATCAGGGTTAGGGCGCTCAATATGAAGAGGGCCAGAACTTGCGGCAGAAGAATAAGGGGTGGCTTATTTCTCTTTCCCAACTGTCGGACCAGGAGTTTGGTAATCTTTTGATCTAGTAGCCACATTAATAAGCGTACTCATCATAAACACTTGAGATCCTGAGGAAGCAGATGATTAAGTTTGGTCTACCATTTGGGTTTGCTGAGATGGAAATGGCTCTTTTAGGATAGCGGATGTTCCTTTGAGAAAAAAACTAACTTCAGATCGTCAGGGACAATCCTTGGTGTAGTGATCCTCCTCGCAAATGAGGTAGGGATACTTAGGTTTCCATTGTGAAGACTCACCAGCAAACGATTTAGGAGGACCCTGTTTTGGGGCATTGACTTTACCCTTGCCTTTGCTTTTCTTCTTACCTTTCAAGGATTTGTCCGCTGCAGTAGACTGGACAACCTGGACCTCTGAGGTTTTACCAGGGCCTGGTGGATTCTAGGAGGAACTACTGGAAGCAGTGTTTGAGACCGACTTCTATTTGAAAGAAGATTTGACAGGGGTTTGGGACACTGAACCAATGACCCCATCAGCTGGAGGTGTAGCCTGCGACTTTGATGCTGTGGGATCAGATGATGGCCGCGAAGCATCAAGTAATAATTCAGACAAAGTGCTAGATTGAGAGTAAACTAGATCTAAGTACTGGGCAAGATCAATGGCTTGTTCTTCAGTAATGGACCCACCCATAGCTATATTGCGAGCAATTGGGGCCATGAATGACTTAGTGAACCATTCGTTGAGTAACTGATCAGAAATATCGAATTTGATCAGGCGACATCTCTGTCCTCCATTCATGGATGTGATCGGAGATGTGTGTTGCAATATCTTGCTTAAGCAATGTGAGAAAATAGGTTCCAATTTCATAGCGAACCGACAGTTGGAAATGCGTGAGGAAAGCCATGGCTAAAGAGTTAATGTCATGATAAGCACTTCGAGGAAGCTCGATGTACCACTTGGCTGTAGCACCTGTGAGGGTTCATTGGAAAAGATGGCGACGAATGGAATCGTCAACGTAAGAATTCGAAGAGCACCGGAGGTGATATGTCATCACGTGGGCTTAAGGATCTTCTTTTTCTTTCCCATTGAATTTTGGATAATCGCTTGGTATCTTGGATGGAATCGGAGGCTAGTATGGCGAATGAAGAACTGGATTATTCGTAAGGTGAGACACATCTGGAAACTCTAGTGTGGCCAAGAATGGAAATTGAGTATTAAAAGGCATTGGAGGTCGGTAAGCAGGCCCAAGCAGAGGTGCCCATCCCGGTTGGTAAGGATTTTGTCCCCACTGTGGGGGATTTTGGCCATATGGAATTTGATTATGCCCCCATTGCGGGTTACCTTGGCTATAGGGAGGATTTTGACCTTGAATACCTAGAAAATGTCCAGTCATAGGTTATTGATAAGCAACGTATAGGTTAAGAGCCTGTTGAGATTGTTGACCTTGGACATATGGGTATTGTACCTGTTGTCCCTGAACATACGGGTGGTGAACCTGTTGCCCTTTAACAAGAGGATTGTGGACCTGGTGCCCTTGGGCATAAGGATTATACACTTGTTTCCTTTGGACATAGGGATTACGTACCTGATTCCCTTGACCAAAAGGATTTTGGACCTGTTGACCTAGGACATTAGGATTTTGGACCTGCTGCTGCAGGACTTGACCCTGGCCTTACCCTTGCAAGGGTTGACCATGCTGATATGTATATAAGGGTTGATGCTGCCCGGGATAGTTTTGTTGTTGCAAGGGTTGGCCTTGTGGCTGCAAAAGCTATCCCTGGGGCTGCAAAGGTTGGCCCTGCAAAGACATGGGATGGGAGGTTTGTGGAGCATACTACATTTACTGGAAATAGTTGCGAGGGTTGCCCTTGCGGTTGTTGCAGTTGACCTTAGTGTGAGATCAATTGCCCTTGCTGTTGCGTGAATATCCCTTACTTCAACAAAGGTTTCCCTTGCTGTAACAAAGGTTTCCCTTGTTTTTGTAGAGGCTATCCTTGTTGTTGCAAGGGTACTTGAATAGTGCATGGAAAATTTCCGAAATGAATCTAGCCATAGCCACCCTGGAAAGTGGATGAGCTAGGCTGAACGTACTGCCCAGACTGAGAGGCGTAAGGCGGATTAACCATTCCTTGAGAACCATATGGAATGTAAGAAGTTTGGTATTGGACCTGATCCTCATAAGGATGCTGATATTGGACATTGTTTGACCTAGACGGATCAATGGGATTTTGAACCTGTTGGTACTAGACATTGCTCGATCCAGCAGGATCAACAGGTTTTTGAATAACACCAGAAGAAGGCTGGCTCATACCAGGCATGTGAGCCACTCAAATTGGTGGCGCATGACACCATAGAAATATTCAGATTCTACCCCCCAAGTGGTGGCACAACTTGGCCACTAACCGGAGGAACTGACAGATACATTCTTCGAGACTGTCGGTTGAACTGGATGGGTGACTGGGATGGACGATACAAGAGGGTTCAGAAAGGTGGATTGCACCGGGACTGAGGTAATGGCCTGTTGGGAGGTTGAGATTAAAATGAACGGACTTGTAGGAGGCATGGTGCTGGATGCCCAAACAGAGTTATGGTAAATGGATGAGGCACTAGGTGTACCTGAAACCAATTGTGCCAAGGATACATAATTAGGTGGCAATTCACGATACATACTGATGGGAATGCTCCCTGTATAGGGGAAACCTTCAAGAGTAAAAGGATGTTCTTCCTCCTCGACAGTGTGTGGGGTAGAAACTTCTAACTCATCCGGAGAGGTTCATCGCCTTCGGGTTCCATATCTGGGAAAAAACAATGGTGAACGACCGAAGAAGTACGAGGGGATAATTCCAAAGGAACACCTGGCTGATTGTACAGACTGTACAGATGCTGCGGTGATATCACAATAGGGTAAACAACGGATTCAAAGGATAGATAACCAGTCCAAGCTGACTATCAGTGGTCGGAAAACTCTTAGGAGTTTGAACGGGATTGTCCGGAGATTCTGGGCCAAAATCACCAGGTGACCCGGTATCTGAAGTAGGCAGAGGATGTGATGACAAAGGTTGAATGCTCAGAACGATTCCAAGTTCAACACCTTAGTCCTCGAGTGACTCTGGTAATTCAGGAAATGGCTCCTCAGGCAATCTTTCAGACAGAGGGGAGGAAGAGGAACTAGGTGAACCAGATGGTTCAACCATGATGACCTTGTCTTAGTTAACAGGAAAAAAGAAAGATTAAATTCAAGGTTTTAAAAGTTCTTTAAGGGAAACTCATGATTTGGTCTAGAAAAGACTAACATGATGCTATAAGATCATGGACAATCAATTTATTAAGACACATAAATAGACTGGTGCTCTTTCATTTTTTTAAGAGTCGAGAAAGAAACAAAGATGACCCTATCGCCTTTGATTGGAAACGAGCTCGAAAGGACAAGTGCTCGAATGATATTTTAAGTTTAATGAGTCAAAAAGACCAAATGACTGCTCTGTATGATCTAGGTAAACAGGATTACCAGGCAACCGTGAACTGGAGAATACCTCTTGGGGAATCGAGAAGTACGGGCAGGCAATCTCCCCGAATGCTGTGTTCGGTGTATCACGTTTGTAATTTGGCTGACTCGACTTCCTATGGATAAAGGATTGCAGCGTAGAGGGGTCTCCCATTATATACTCGATGGTACGGGGAGAAAAAATCCATACTAGCATTGTCTAGTGCTGACGCGAACGACAACTGCTAGGTTTAAAGACGCCAAAACATGTCTCTAGCCTAGACCTTCTAGATATGATCTATAAATTTCAAATGCGCCTTAGGTTAATTGAGTTCATTTTAAAGTTTATCTTGATTCATGTCTCAGTTTTTATGTGTTAGTGATGTGACTCGAAAAACCCTAAATGCAACTAAATGAGACAAGACCCTTTCAATTCGATGAATTGTCTACACTAAAGAGGGTAGGAAACACACAATCAAATGCAAACAACCAAGCAACTGAAAGCAAAATGATTTTTCACAATTTCACTTTTTGAGAAAATAAACTAATGAAAAATACATTCAAATTCCTAATTTCCTGACAAGTACATTTCTAATAGTCCTTCCAAAAGCAAAAAGAATTCTTTTTCTTTTCAAATGCCAATGCAATCCTAGTCTTTAAGGATGCTGACTACCATAGCATACTGATGCAACAAACTAGAATTTCATACTTTTCATGAAATGATGAAATGAATTTTCACATACAACACTTCAATGAAAAAGTTTTCGAGACAATTAGCTCCTCAAGCAAATGAAAACACGAAAAGAGAAACTCGTTCAGACTGATGAAACATTGACTTTACCAAAAACAAGACATACAATGTGATTCATGCCATACAAGAAACATTTAGACAAGTAAATGAAAACTTTTCAAACTTGTGTAATGGGGGTCAAAGTCGTAATAGGACTGCAAACGAAATTCAAGGAGTAAATTCACCAACAACTCAAATCAATAAGTTCACAATCAGCTAAATGGATGACAATCTAGATTACCTAGTGCCACTAACGACCCAATGACCCAAGAAATCAAGTGAAAAGATTACAAATGAACAAGCAAACAAAACCAAATGAAAAGCAACTTTCTAGTCAAGGAGAAAATGGTCTAAAAGGCTTACGGGGTCAAAATCATGAGAGAAAAACACACTGGCCAAGATTGGGGACAAACCCTAATCTTCACTTATAGGCATCAACGCGACTGCCTAACTAAAAATAAGCGCTAGAGGGAGGTCGGCGTGACTATTTCTCAGCATATCACGTTGATCGATGCGACTGTCAGCAAATTAAGCGCATTGAGTGAGGAAGCCAAGAAAAAAAATATTTTTTTAAAGCTGGGACCAAATTTGCTACTATGAATTTAAAACTCAGATCAGTAAGCAAAGGAAAACAAACAGAAGCAAAGGGAAAAAGTGGAACAAGAAAAGTTCACACAAAACCATGAAATCTTAAACAAACAAACAAACAAAAGGATTGGCTCACCAGTATGGTCACCAATTTGTGGTGAAGTAAAATTATGAGTGTGGACACAAACATTCCTCTAGCCTGATAATGGGTCTAGCCAAAACCGATACATTCTATGGAAGGTTACCTTAGGTTATAACCAATTAAGAGGGCCTACCTCTTAGTACACTTATCCTGTTTGATGATGTCCTTGCTTGTTCGCTCTAGCTATCTCTCGTTTCCTTCTTCAAACATTTGAAACAAGTAAACAACGACGAAAAACAACCATGATAATAGACAAATTGTAATTCAACCTACTTAACAAGTCAAGAAACATTAAGCCATGAACATGTAAGATGACACATCATGTAGGAAATTAATCGATAACTACATATATATTGAATGAAGAAGAGATTACCACCATTTTCTTGACATTTCCGTTCTCCTCCAACAAAACCAGGTTCCCATACACTTCTGCTAGCATTCCATGATGGCCTCAACAACGATAATTTTAAGGCTATTCCCTTTAGGCTTCACACTAAACCAAATTCACACTTCTCCCTCACAAAACTAGAGAGCTACAACTATGAATAGGTTACTGTTTACTCCAAACTTAATTAGCACCAGCACACCAACATTAACACTAGCACACCAACCTTAACACTTCAACACTCACCTTAACACTAGCTTGTGCTTGGAAAAAAGGGAGGTTTATATAGCATGAATGGATGGGAGATGGATCCTCTTCTCATGGGAGAAGGTATTATCTCTTGAGGTAGTTCCATCCTTATAGGGGAAAGGAGCCCAAACTGACATCCTTGACCCCATCCAGCCAAACCATTTACTAGACTTCCATTACAAAGCTTTTAGAGCTGGAAGCTTCGGCTCTTTATTTAAAAAACTTTCCATAAGAGGACTAGCCCGAATGGAACAAATCTCAGTCACTTTGGTCGGTGCGAGGGATAGTGTTAATTCCTGCATATCGACACGAGGAGGACAAGGGAAATTAGCACCAGTCTTGTAAACTGGAAAAAATAGAAGATTTTGGGGCAATGGTGCAAGAGGGAATTGTTCTGCTCATAAAGAGGGACACAATGGGAGTTTCTACATGAAGGGAGAGCATGTAGGGTTCATTGTAGAGGTCCTCCGGGATCAAGGAATGGGGAGAACAGGGACAGTGAAAAAATGCTACGTAACACACCCTCACCAAACCGTGATCACACCAAAATCGTTGCTCTGATTAGAAAACCGAACCGAGTTTCGAAGGCCATCCAGAATACATTACTATCCTTGAGGAATTTTCCATCTCCTTGTCTCTCAAGCTTTACCACAACCCATTCCCGGATCACTAGGCCCTAAACCAAGACTAGTATCTCATGATTTACTGTAATCCAAACCCAGATCACTAGGCTCTAAACCAAGACTGATCCCTTAGGCTTTACCGTGAATACCACCAAAACTAGTCAAGGGATTCTTAGGCCTTTGGGAATGAACCTTGAGACCACCTCTGCTCCAGATTCTGAAATCCATCTGGAAGTCCAAAACTAAAAACCAAGATGAACATCCCAACACACCATGGCATCCAGAAAATGCAAGGCTAGGATAAAAACCATTTTCATAACCCAACAAAACCATGCCACCTGTAGCATGAGAACCATACACCAACATGAAAAACCTTGCATGTCAAAACCATCTAGGAAATAACACATGTAATATGTTACCTGTAAGTATCCCTGCAAAAGTTGCTTGATCCTGCTCTTCCTTACTTGATCCTTGCTTTCCTTCCTTTCCCTTTTCTTGCTTTTCCTTCCTTGATCCAAAGCTAGAGTGCTCCAAGAAAACTCTAAGTGACCAAGAGAGAGAGAGAGAGAGAGAGAATGATGAGAGAGCTCCAAAAATTGAATTGAAAAAAGGCTACCAACTGATCCTCAGAAGCCCTTTTATTAAAGAGGCCTCTATTTTCTTCATTTCCCTCCTCACATGCAACCTGTGACCTTTCACCTTACTTTTCTCCTAATTTCCTTTATTTTCATAAATAAATGTGCCAAAAATTCCTTTGCCTTAGCCTTTGCCAATTTCCTTAGCCACAAACACATCTAATGATTCCCACTAGGAAATCTTTGCCCACCATTTATCTTGGAATAAGTGTCCCTTAACCGTAACCTTATTTTTCCTTTATTAACTTTTATTACATGAATTTTCACTAGGACTGTTACAAAAAAATATTCTACATGGAATTATTTTATTAATTTCTTAATTTTTTCTTAGGTGACTATTTTGGAGTTGAAATTTAAACTAATATATTAATCTGTTCATTTTAATTTTAAATGTTTTCAATTATCTCGGTTTGTTGAGATGATAGAGACTGCTAATAACTAAATGATGAAAAACAATGAAATAAATTTTTTGAATGTAAAGTGACAATGTAACAATGTTGAAATAGAAAATGTGAGTAATAAGAATGCAGTCATTTACAAATAGTCTTCATTTTGATTAATATCAAACTATTTTCTTCTACTATTCTTATTATCACACATATTGGTTTTCATATTGATTATATGAAAATGGCAATTGAAATTGCAGACCATTCAAATCTTTAACTCGAGCTATTGTAGTAAATGCCAAGGCTTGTCTATCTTTCTCTTCAATATTAATAGTAGCTTTCTCCAAAATTAATCATTGTGACTTATGGAATTTTAAATCCCAAGTAAGTTTCAATGGTAGTTGTTTTCTATTACCTCTACTAACAATGTTGCATGATGGAAAATGAGAACAATAAGAATGTAATCAATTACAAATAGTTTATAGTTTCAAGAAGAAGACATTTCAAGTAAGTGAACATTTTATGTAAGATGAAAATTCAAGTATTTTATTTATGGTTGAAAAATTGTAACACAAAAATCGATGCATGCCATTGATAATTTTTGTGTGCTTACAATGAAATCAATGCACACTATTAATCTAATTACTTTGAAATTAATGTACACCATAAATCTAGTTACATCAAATAAAAAATCAACATTTGCACTGACAACAATGCATCTAGTGCAAACAATTAAATAGGATTAGAAATCAACATCTAGACTAAAATCGATACATCTAGTGCAAGCAATCAAGTGGGATTAGAAGTCAACATCTACACTGAAATCAATGCATCTAGTGGAGGCAATCAAATAGGATTCAAAATCAACATCTACATTGAAATCAATGCATCTAATGCAAGAAATCAAATAGGATTAGAAATCAACAACTACATTGAAATCAATGCATCTAGTGCTCAATCAAATAGGATTGGTAATCAACATCTACACTTGAATCAATGCATATATTTGAATGGAAAACAAAAATATTGATGCCTTTTTAAATCCAACTTATTTTACCTTTTGTAAAAGTCTTACTTTATTTTCCTCTATGGTTAATAGTTTTCAATATTATATAATACTATATAATGTATGCATTTTTATGTGTGTCTCTTTCTTCTTCCCTCTCTCTCCCCCCTCCATCTATATGTCTATCTCCCTCCCAATTTCCTTCTCTCTCCTTCCCTCCCTCTCTCCCCACCTCTCTCTCTCTCTCTTTCTCTTCCCTTGTCATCTATATCTATATCTCCTTCTATCTCTCCTTCTTTGTCTCTCTATCTCACTCCCCCCAAAACACACACGCACTCTCTCTCCATATCTATTTATCTCTCCCTCCCCTCTCTTTGTCTCTCTTCTTCCCTCTCTCCCCCCTCCATCTATATCTCTATTTCCTTTCATCTCTCCTTGTTTTTCTCTCTATCTCACCCCCAAATGTACTCTCTCCCTCTCTCTCTCTTTGCTCCCACTCTCCACTCTCTCTCCATCTCTCCCTTGTCACTCCCTCTCTTTCTCCACCTCTCACTCTATGTATTTATTCTTCCCTCCCTCTCCCCCCCCCCTCCAACTCCATCTCTCTCTCCCTCCCTCTCTTCTTATCTATCTCCCCTCCTCTCTATCCCTCTCTCTCCCACCTCCCTCTCTCTCTCCATCTTTGTCACTATCTCCCATCCCTCTCTCTTCACCCCCATCTCTCTCTCTCTCTGTCACCCTCTCTCTCTCTCTCTCCAACTCTATCACTATCTCCCTCTCTCTCCCCCCTACAATGCTCCCTTCCACTCTCTCTTCCCCTTTTAGTGCTCCCTACCACCCCCCTTTGACTTCCCAAGCCTAGTGGGAGATGTTACTTTGATATAACCCAACCTCCTTGGTTTCATCATGGAAATAAGGCTACAAAAATTTCCTTCCTTCCCAAAGTTTGTTTGGTAAAATTGACTCGGGGTTTGAGTCAAGGTTGACCTGGTTAAATAGTAGTGGTTTTGGGCACATGGTATAGTGTACCCATGGTATTGTGGTCCATGGTATTGCATGTAATGGAGCCTATAAAAGGTTGGAAAGACTTCATTGTAATGTAGTCCTGGAGGTGAGTGGTGAAGGCTCACTTGGACAGATTGGCTAGGGTTTAGCCAATGCTAATGAGATCTCATTGGGTTGGGTTTTTCCCTGGATTTGGGGTTTTCCTAGATAAATATTATGTGTATTGTTGCTGGTTATTTTATTATTCCTCTTTGTAAATCTCGGTAAATCTCAGTAATAATTTATTCTCTGGAGTAAATCTTAACAACTGGTATCGGAGCTAAGTTGGCTTCAGAAGGAAGTTTTTTGTTGCTAAGGGTTTGTATTGGCCTCGTAGATAGAGAGATGATTGAGTTTTGCTTGAAGATCTGGATCAAAAGCCATAGATTGTGAAGCAAAGCTGCACATTATTGGGTCATGAGAGATTCAGTGGATGAGGAGGATATGTGCACATGGATTAATTAATTGATGAACCATGTACCTAAAAAGAATGTCTAGATAATTGGTGTTACAGTGGCTGATGACCCATGTAATTCGGTAGATGGGTTATTTTTTATATGGTCATTGATGTCATATGTACAAAGACAACAACAAGGGTATATTTTTTTTTTTTTTTTATAATGGAGTGAAATTTTTAATTTGCCTGTAAATGGGCATACTGCTATAAGACCTGGTAGGGCATGCGTACCCTGGGTAATTATTGGTAAAGTCTAGGTTAGACCTAGGTAATAGGGGGATGTCAAATTGACAAATCCCTGGTAAACACCTTGAAGGGGGTAAGGGCTAGAGTGAGCGGAATTGTCTCACTTAGTAGGTTTTGGGTGGATTTAGTCAAGGAACCCCAAGTCAAGTTTAAGGGGGGGATTGTTCTATAAAATTGACTCCGGGTTCGAGTCAAGGTTGACCTGGTTAAATAGTAGTGGTTTTGGGCACATGGTATAGTGTACCCATGGTATTATGGTCCATGGTATTTCATGTAATGGAGCCTATAAAAGGCTGGAAATACTTCATTATAATGTAGGACTGGAGGTGAGTGGTGAGGGCTCACTTTGTCAGATTGGCCAGGGTTTTGGCCAATGCTAATGAGATCTCGTTGTGTTGGGATTTTCCCCGGATTTGGGGATTTCCTGGATAAATATTATGTGTATTGTTGCTGGTTATTTTATTATTCCTCTTTGTAAATCTTGGTAAATCTCAGTAATAATTTATTATCTCTGCAGTAAATCTTAACAAAGTTGACATACTCAACTCTGGACAACACCATTGAATCTAGCTCGTTAAGAGAATTTTAGCAATATAAATTTTATCTTAATCCGATTGTTGGATAAAAAGTTATGCCCATTTGTAATAAGGGGCTCCTTAACCCTCGCCACATCAACAAGGACCTGCCACGTCGTACCCACATGCAACTACCATATCATGCATATTCCAACATGGCACTTGCCATGTCATAGCACCATAGCGCTACCACACCATCACACCACTACTCCAACCTCTAAGAATTTTTTTCACCCAGACTCATGTGGCACGATAAACATATTCACATTAAGTAATGCTGACAATCTCCATCCCATGGCTTTTGTCACTTCCACGACATCCATCAACCATGCCTTGCATATGAAATGCACTACCAAACATCTTTGGGGACCCAAGCTTTGCGATGATGTGGTTTCGAGCTAGGTCAAATCCCCATTAACACCATGTTGCACCCCCACGCTAGGTGGTGCTACAAACCATTGCCACGTGTCACTTAGGTGCCACATTAGCACCTATTCCCATAACCTTGTTGAGATCATGTTGACCTCGAGGTGACATCTCCCTACTAAACCAACCACTTAGCCTTCCAAAAAGGTCGTTCCTTCTTATCACATGTTACACCATCTGTGTGCCATGTCACATGACCATGTCCTTTGAAATCCAATGTGGCTTCCACATAGCCTCATGCGGCCTATGTGCCATCTGCCACTGCATCCTATTTGAGGGTCCCATAGGTTCCCAACCTTTCATGTAAATCAATGAATTCATGTTATACAATTTTATGGTTGATGGGTTCCTTCTATGTTAATCAATGCATCTCCATATTTTCCCCAGGATGTAGTTTTTCTCGTTCCCTGACACATGCATATGTCCATCCCCCAACTTTAAGGCCTTCTCGTCTTGCAGATACTATTCCTGTTCCACTTGGACGTTAAGGCCTTCTCATCTTGCGGATATAGGTGGATATTGGTGGCCACCTTCTTATTCCACTTGGACCCCCACCACAATTTCTTTCAGTTTCCATAATTGTAGCAAAGTTTACTATTTTGAGTATTTTTTCATCTCCTGAAATTCTAGAGTCATTTTGAGGCCCTAAATGATGTTTTTTTTGGAAAATGAGCAAAATCATATATGTTTGTAGTCAAAATTTATAGACCTCGGATATATCTTTCTAACGAGGCATCGTACACATCAAACATAGATTGTATGCCAAAGTTACAACACCAGGAAGTTGATGTACCAACTAACCCCAACGGAGCCCAGATACTTTTGGCACTTCATCTCCTAGGGTTATGTTTTTGGATGTTTAGGGTTTTCCACTATTTCTCGATAATAAAAAGGCCTTCGAGCCTCATTATAACACATTTCAGAGGCATGTAACCGCCACATATCTTCTCAGAGATAACCTACCATCGCATGAGCTAGTTTATTTCCATTCTGCATGTAAACAATTTTTAGTACTTTTTTATTAATGAATTGAATTTTTGTTTTCGATGTAACTCTATGTTTCTGCTTATATATGCATTTCATTTCATTCCTTCATAAATTCAGATCAGTGGTATTAGAGTGGTATGCTCTTTCTTTGTTTTTTTGGGACTTGAACTGGTTGAGCATTTGCAAGACCATCCCTACCAACTCCGACAACATCGCATGGTAGAAGAAGAAGAAATACAAGGGAGGAGAAGATCCTATTAAAACATTGCTTAAAGAAGCCCTCGAGCAGCAAAGGAATGAGATGATGGACAACTTTTACCATAGCCTTCAGCATATTCCCATAGGCGACGCATCTTCATCTAGCAATCACTTCGTATTCGTCGCCCCCTTCAAGGTACAAGTTAAATTCGATATCCCTATTCAAAGTTAAAATAGATACAAATGTTGTAGATAAATGACAAAATCTTATAGAAGGTTATTTCTTAATCCATAGTTTCTCCGATAGGGAAAATAATACTTTTTCACTGCTTAAGGCCACCCTCCATGTCAAGGACTGGTGGGAAACTTACTATGAGAAAATGGTTGAGGAGCCCTCTCTATTTACAACCACACCCTCTTGGAACTCTTTCCGAGACATGGTCAAGGAACAATAATATCTTATGGGGAGCAATGAGGACAAGTACATATAATGGACCACACTATGACAACAAAGGGACCAAGATGTGCATGAGTTCACAAATATTTTTCATACTTTACTCAAAAAGTTGGTTATCAAAGACTCAAAGCGACATTTGGTGCTCAAGTACCAAGATTGTCTGCACAAATACATTCATAAATAAATGTAGTTCCTGAACATATATTAGCTTAGTGCGACATACTGATATGCTACTAAGATTGAACAAAAAATTAAACCAAATAAGCATGACTTTGGGTTTGTGAATCAACAGCAGGGAAAGAGCACCCCAAAACCAGGGAAAATTTTAAGGATGGACAATTATCTTGAAGTTTAAAAACATTGGTGGATCTCACTAGTCCCTAATATACAAACTCAAAAATGTTTATTGATGTATTTGTAAAATTATTAAAATTTATAATTATTTTATATAATATAATGTTGGCGATTTTTAAGGTAAAATAATTTTATATTGTAAAATTTGGGCAAATCATTGTTATAAAAAATAGAAATTGGTGAATCTTTTGTTTGGAAAATTCATGGAAAATTAGCCCACCTGTGAATATTTGCCCCAAAAATTTTCCATGCCCAAAACCATAGAACAAAGGATAGAGCCTAGGTGGAGAAACCCAGGACAACCCATCAAAGTAGCAAGTAAAGAATGTCACCATGAAGATGAAGAAGGACATAGGGAAGTGGTGTGTGTTCCACAAGAGCATCACTTACAACATAAATGAGTGTCGTTCCAAGTAGTCGTTGGTGGTCGAGATAAAAGCTTCAGAATATGATGCATGTTCAGATTCTGAGCCAAAACTCAACAATGGGTATGACAAGAAGAATAAAATTATTGATGTAGAACCCAATGCCACCATTTCCACCACCAAGGTCCAGAAGAATGAGCTCGAAGATCCAGAGGAGGGGGAGCGTCTCTTACACTCACAGATGTGGGTGAAGGGTTCTTTGCTACAATTCATTATTGACAGCGGGAGCCAAAAGAACATCATTTCAATGGAGGTATTTAAGTAGTTGGGCCTACCGACCACACCACACCCACAACCATACACCATAAAGTGGCTCCACCAAGGACAAGATCTCCGTGTCGGCCAACAGTGTTTCCTTCCCTACAACATAAAGCCCTTCACGGATGAGGTATTGTGTGATGTTTCTCCTCTTGAAGTTTTTGATGTGTTATTAGGCCAACCATACTTGTGGAAGCATCATGTTGTGTATGCGTCCAGGACTCACATTGTTATTATTACTTTTGGAAATAAGTTATATAGGATACCAAAGGTAGCCCCTCCTACCACCATATCCTTGATATCTGCTAAGTAATGTAGTAAGATCATCTCCTAGACTGAGAAATTTGTTTTCTTTCTGATTCACTCCCAAAGTAAGTGGAAGATAATGGCCAAATCCATGGCCCTCAGGAAGCGTTCTCCCACGCAGCAGAAGGAGATGGATAAAGTCAGGAAAGAATACAAGGACATCTTCTCCTCACCCACAAGGGTACCTTTGCACTATCAGGTCAAGCATTTTATCGATCTGAATCCTAAAGCACATCTACCCAATGGACCAATATACCAATGCTCCATTATGGAAAATGATGAAATCAAGTGGTAAATCCAGGAGTTTCTGCAAAAAGGGCACATCCGACCAAGTTTATCGCCTTGTGGGAGCCTGATTATACTTGTAGAGAAGAAGGATGGAACCTGGAGGCTTTGAATTGATTATTGGGCACTAAACAAAATTACTGTTAGGAACAAGTATCCAATCCCACAGATTGATGAACTTCTTAAACAACTCAAGGGGGGCCAAGTATTTTAGCAGGATTGATTTGAAGTCTGGCTATCACTAGGTTCCAATAGAACCCAAAAATGTATGGAAGACCACCTTCAAATCCAAGGGGGTCCTTTTCGTGTGGTTGGTCATGCCTTTCGGGTTGAAAAATTCCCCTGCAACTCTTATGAGGCTGATGGATGACATCTTGTGACCCTTCACCAAATTTTTCATGGTTGTATATCTAGATGCCATCTTCATATTAAACACGAGTTGGGAAGAGCACCTGCAACACATTCAACAGGTCCTTCACACCCTACGACAACACAAACTATGTGCAAACTTGGAGAAATGCACCTTTGGCATGCACTGGATCCAATATCTAGGCTACATCATTGATGAAAAAGGCATGCATGTGGATCCGGCTAAGATCCAAGTCATTTGGGATTAGTCAGCCCCAACCACTCTAACAGAGCTTCGCAACCTTTTGGGCGTTTCCAATTTTTATTGGAGGTTTGTGTTGCGATTCTCTCATAACACTTAGCCTTTGAGTCAGGTTATCAAGGGTGGAGTGAAAGAAATTTTTCCCTGGTCCGAGTCCCAATAGAAGGCATTCATTGAGCTGAAGCACTGCCTCTGCTTCACACCTTTAATCACATTATTAGACTTGCAACAACCATTTTAAATTGAGATAGATGCCTCTAACTATGCTATTGGTGCATTTCTCATGCAACAAGGGAATCTGATGGTCTATCGCAATGAGACACTTTCTAGTACAATTTGGAAATACCCCACCTATGATAAAGAGATGTATTCTATTGTGCAGGTGTGCCGACAATGGAAACATTACATTCAAGGTAAGGAGACAGTCATCCACACAGATCACCGACTCCTTTAGTTTATACAGACACAAGGGAAGTTTCAGAACGATCAATATTAGAAGTGGTCTACATATTTGCAACAATTCTACTTGAACATTAAATACAAGAAGGGCAGCACTAATCATGTTGCATATTGCCTCAATCGTCCCCCAATTTCAGCAATGACTAATGTTCTCAACTCTTGTGGCCACGAGACCTTCAGATGGCCACAACTATACAAAGATGATCCAAATTTCACTACCACATACCAGATGCTAGTGGATGGCAAGAAAGTTCCATATTTCCACCTCCAGGATGCATTATTATGCTACCTAAGACACATTTGTGTTACTTCAAGCGAGCATGCCAAGATGATTTGGGAAGCACACTATAGTCAGGTCATAAGACACTTTGGTGTGGATAAAACTGTGGTTGTACTACATAAGTATTTTTATTGGCCAAAAATTTGACAGGACGTTCGAAGATATGTCAAATCCTACACTACTTGTGCCATCACCAAGCCAACCATCAAGAAGTAAGGCCTTTACACTACTCTGCCTACTCCTAACCAACCCTAGGAATCCATCTCCATGGACTATATGTCGGGCTTCCTTCTACCAAATATGGTAATGACTGTGTATTTTTCATCATGGATATATTTCCTAAGATGACTATATTGGCGGCTTGCAAGAAGAATATCGCAATAGAGGACACTGCCAAACTCTTCTTTGAACAAGCGTGGGTACATTTTGGGATCCCATAGACCTTATATCAGATCAGGATAGCAAGTTCCTTAGTAAATTTTGGTCAATCCTATGAATATTATTGGACAACAAGCTCACCAAGTCAACTGCATTTAATCCCCAAAGTGATGGCTAGACAGAGGTCGTCAACAGGATGATAGTGCACATACTATGCATGTACAACTCCAAGAATCCTCAAACCTGTGATGAGAGTGTTTTGTATGTGCAACAAAATTATAACAGAGCTCTCTATAGCTCAATTGACTGCAATCCCTATCAAGTGGGTCAGGGATTTCAACCATTATGTCCAATTGATGTTGTCATTCCTCATGCGACTACACAGACTAAATCCGCACATGTACATTTCGAGGTTGTTAAAGCAACCAGGTTTATTGAACGCATCTAGCACATCCGCCAATAAGTACATGATGTCTTGGATAAGTCCAATGACAAATACAAGCAGTGACATGAATAACATCGGGTGCCACATAAGTTTCAAGTGGGAGACAAAGTATGGTTGCATTTGCAGAAAGAATGCCTTATCGAAGCCCATCAGAAGCTCTAACCACTATGATACAGGCCTTACACCATCATCAAGGCAATGCGATACAATTATTTAAAGCTCAGGATTCCTCCATTCCTTGGCATACACCCAGTGTTCAATGTGGACCACATTCAATCATACTTTCCACCATTGCTGGAGACATCAAACATTAAAGAACAACTAACACCAACAAAGATCAACCCAGACTACATGGAACAAGCCACAACTGATCAGATCATGGACACACAGATTAAGAACACCTACCGACAAAAGATCCAATTCTATCAGGTTGTTAAGGCTAGCCAACTCCTTGACTATGGCAAGTGGCTCACCAGGGACCAAGTTCAAATGAAGTTTCCCATCTCATGGAGGCACTCAATGCCATGGGGACCATTTCTTCTTAAGGGAGGAGAAATAATCCAAGTGGATATTGGTGGCCACCCACCTATTCCATTTTGACACCCACCACTATTTCTTTCAGTTTGCTTAATTGTAGCATGATTTACTATTTTTGGTAGTTTTTTGGGTTTTAAATTTTCATAGTCGTTTTGAGGCTCTAATTGACACTTTTTTGGGAAATGGGTTGACCCATAGATAGAGGTATGGGTTTGCAGTAAAAATTTGTGTTGCTAAGATATGTATTTCTAATGAGGTATTGTAATGTCAAACGAAGATCATATGCCAAAGTTACGACCCCGGGGAATTGATGTACCATTTAACCCCAATGGGGCCCACATACTTTTGGTGTTTCATCTCCTAGGGTTAGTTTTTTGGATGTTTAGGGTTTTCCATTGTTTCTCAATAATAAAAAGGCCTTCGAGCCTCATTGTAACACAATTCAGAGGCATGTAGCTGCCACATCTGTTCTCCAAGATAAGCTACCATCGCCCGAGCTAGTTTATTTCCATTCTGCATGTAAACGATTTTCAATACTTTGTTATTAATGAATTGAAGTTATGTTTTCATTGCAACTTTATGTTTCTTCTTATATCTGTATTTCATTTCATCCCTTCATAAATCTAGATCAAATACATACCCTCATTACTCGGGACATATGACTTACTATCACCAACCATCAACTTTCCTATTCCGTGGAGGTATTTCTCCCTTCATCAAAACATGTACGTTATTGTTCTCGACGATGTACATTTTCCCATTTGCTAGCTGAAAATATTTCCTTTTGCACCCTGTGCCTCCCAACAATAGTTCCATCCTCTTGATAGACAACACATAAAACTTGGCACGACCCACATGATGGTACTTAGCACTAAGTACCATTATTAAGCCACTGATTAACTCTAGGGTATTTTTTAAGGATTCAAATATTATGTATATTTATAGTATTATAGGCGATTATTCTTGTTTGAAAAGTCATACATATATAATGTAGGCAAATATTCAATAAAAAACATGTAATTTACTATCAAAACTAGTAAATTTTTGGCAAATATCATCCATTTAATCATATATATGTAAAAAATAGGAAAATATTTGACCTAGATGGCCAAAATATCACCCCTAAAATTTTCCCTAATTAACTCGCCAATTAGTGGTAACCTGATGGTTAACGAAGTAATAATAGAAGTCATGAGTTCTACTCAAGTCCAACTAGCCTTATTTGGCTCAAAACATATGCTTGTCACTATACGACACACCAACATAGGAACTTAAGGATTTCAACACTTCTCTCAAGCTTCCATGAAGCCCATGTTGCTTAGAACACTATTTCCGACATAAATGAGTCCCTCATTTCCACTCTAATATTCAAACAACATCCATGTACATAATACAATCCAATAAATATATGAACATTCCATATACCAGGCATTAAACAAGCCGAGCCATGGCTAATACTACTCTACATTTTAAGCATATTAATGGTATACTGCACCCCATGATGGGTGCAACACAATGCCATCAAACCTAAAGATAAAACTCGCAACACATCATAACAACAATCAATGCCATCTTAACTAGGAAATAACCTTGGCCATGCTAGCAATTAAATTCACACATTATAATTTAGCTCTATGACCCATAAAAGTATCAATAAACCTAGAGGTCTCTAAGTCCCTCAAACCATGAGAATAATTACATATACATCTCATTAAAGACAACTAGGAATAACACAATTCCTACATAAACGATGCTGAAAAAACCATTATTATATCCCATAACAACATCATCCATTATTCACAGTTCAATATGCATAAGATACACTTAAATGTATAGCTTGAATGAATAGAATTTGAGGGAGGGACTTCCACTCTCGACCCAACCATAGGCCAACTATACTGCAATCTTTCTTGTAGTTAACCACCCCCTAACCAAATTCAGAGTCCGAGGATTAAGTTTCAAGGGAACTTAGATCAGTGCCAATCAATCTAATCACATAGGATTCTAGAGACCAACCCATCCCCACCTTCTTAGTATAGGATTATATCCCATAATGTATTCGCCTATTCAAACACAAATCTAGAGCACAATAAATGTCCATCTGCTAACCTCGCAGATATTTGAAACACATAGAGAATTCTCTCTGCTAATCAAGAATCTAGAGAAAAATAAGTTTCCACCAACTCAACTCATCTAGTATCCAAAATACAGAGTGTATCCACCTACTTATTCTCTTCCACCACACTCCCCAACGTGCTCTCAATACTACACCAATGCTTGTTCCCAAAATTCTTCTTCTTCCCTACAAGTTCAATCACAATCCTATATGGCTAACCCAACATATGTGCATCTGTGGCACACAAGTCATGTCTGTGAATCATTACGAATAGAAATCATGCCTCTTCTAAGTGATTTCTCCTTGCACATTTCTAAGTGCTCCCTCAATGCCAATCCCCCTTGCTTTTTCCCATTAACTCCTCTTTCTTTCATTGACCCCCTCGATAACTCTTGCTCATTGACCACACAACATGGCCCATGAGGAACATAGGTGATACGGGCTTGTTCTCCACTGGGGAGGCCCATATTCAACCTCCCTTCCTACCCTACATTCCATTAAACCCAATAAAACAATGGTGCTAATTGAATGAATAACTTGAGTTAACCAATTCCTTAAATTTGTGTCCACTCTTCTTAGCTATTCATTGTGTTTACATTTCCACAATATTTACATGAATTACAAATTCGAAATGTTTTGTTGTTGCTACAACACCCTCCAAAATTTTTGCCTGCACCAAATTTCATAGCTTACCTTAGTCTTTCTTTTTGTCATCGCAAACATTGAAATCCATTGTATGTGTTTTCTCGAAGCATTTTTGTCCCTTCAACAAGAAAAGAAAAATGTTGTCTTTTCACATTTTAAGTGTCACATAATGTATATGAGCTTGTTTTGGTGGTTTAAAGGGGTTACCTTTGTGTAAATGAGTTTATCTTACCATGTAAACATCTGTTGCACTCATTTCAAAAGTTTTAAGCATTGTAACACAAGTGTCTTCATGGTCGTCACAAAGTGTATCTTTAGTGTCACAATTGTCATGAGCCATTGCAAAGTTGTCACACTAAGGGAAGTATGTTGTTCATTTATCCTAGCTTATCTATGTTTTTGTGTCGTCAAGAGTTCTAATTGTATGATCACAATCGAGTCTTATAATTTTTCACATCAGTTTCATCTATCCAACACTTAGTTAAACTCATAAAACTTTCCAACCAAACAACTTAGCCTCATCTATTCCTCCTGAACTGTGCATTATGTAGTCTCAGCCCTTTAGCTACAACCCTGCCTCTTGACACTGCGCAATGTGCAATTCCTTCCTCCCAAAACTGCGTAATGCGTAGTTTCAGTGCTCAAGCCTGGACCTTGGCCTCCAAAACTACACATTTTAGCCCTATAGCCTGACCTCAACTATGCATTATGTAGTATTCGACCTCAAGCCTGACCTTTGATCTCCTGATATGTGCAATTGTGTAATCACCTGGCCTACTCTGCCTTCCATAACTGTGTAGTATGAAGAATCAATGCTCAACCCTTCATCCTGACTCATTGAACTCCAAAACTGCGCAATCTACTTGCTTAGTCTAGCTTGAACTACACATTGCACAACCTCAAGGCTTAAGCTTCACCCTTGACTGCCTCAGTTGTGCAATTGTGCAATCACTAAGCCTTTCCCTCAACCTACCACCCAGTTATGGCTCAATAAGTGGATCAACATGCAACATCTTAGATTACGGGTTTATCAGACTGATGTTGTCTAGTCATGAGTGAATTGCATATGCAGGTACTCTATCATACCATGACAAGATGATGAAGAAGGAGATAGAGAAGGGAAACATGTTGGAAGACATCTTTGTAGCTAATTATGCAATCTAATTAATCAAGAGAAAGAAAAAGGACACCAGTTTGTGACCGCATCTCAAGACATGATATCACTAAAGACTCCTTACCTCTAATGCAGATGGAGGTGGACATAAGAGCATTCCCAAGAAGACACATAGCAAGGAGCAATAAGAATGGATTGACATTTCCATGTCATCAAGAAGTCCATGTTAGCAGTGTCATTTCATGTCATGTCATGAGTTGTTATATTCCACATCATTCTAGTGGATTATGTAATGTCTTATTCGAAAATGTATTGTATAGTGGAAGTCTAAAGCACATGTACAAAAGATGAAGATTCATGTAAATTCAAAAAGTCATAGGAAGTCAAATAGTCATGAGGGTAGTCAAAGATTCACAAGAGAGGTGAAGCATCACCCCATTGGTTATAGATACTCCCTAATTGTAAGAGGAAAGGACTTTTCACCTTGGCTTCTCCTGCAAGGCATCAGAGAGACAAACTAGTTCTTTTGGGGAGAAATTAGTGGCTCCAACGCTCCACTATTGGAGCTAGTGGTGTTCATTGTATACATGTGTCTTGGGGCTTTTACTTAATATATGAAGCCTAATGAACAACACGTTCTTCATCCATGGATTATGAATGTTTGTAAGACTATTTTGTGAATGTTTATGATTCATGTTTGTTTTCACTTGTACTAGAGTAGTTGCACTATTTCAGTTATCTTAGTGCTTATCCTATTGACAATGTGATATATTGGTTGCAATGACCATCATATATTTGTGGACTATTATGTTGGATGTTAGATGAATCCTTTTTTTTTCATGTGTGTCTCTGCTAGGGTGGTACTATTACCTCTCTCTTAGAGGCTCACTTTCTCCTTCCCTTTGTAGTAGAATAACCTTGACACACCTATGACTGAAAACTCATGAGGCACACTTGATTTTCGAAGGCACATATGTGCTCCTCTCTCTTGCTGACAGTTAGAGCCAAGAAAAATATTTAAGAAATAAACAATCGATCTATATTCTGGATGGGGCTCCTATCCCAAACAATGTGAGATCTAGCTGGGACCACATGTTGGGAAGACCCCTTGAATGTTGGTGGGTCCAACACCATCAAAATTTTTGGCTCTAGAAGGAAGGTAACCAAATTTTAATGGTTGATAACCTCACTCACCCTCACCTTACATCTTCCGGTCAAGGAAGTAATATTCCCAGCACCTCCCCTACTCATATTCCTAAAGTTGGTTGATCTTCTCAGCCTGGTTTTGAACAAACCTATGAAATTTCTTACGAGAACATTCGAGCCATCTGGCCTATAACCTGTAAGTTTGCAAAGGCTATCAGAATTATTCTTGGAGTACACAATCTGCCTTATTTTCTAAATAATAACACAACCACTCCTACTGGGATTGTGGTTTAGATAGTCGAATATCTTGTTCTCGCTACCCTTAAAGAGTTAGCAGAGATTGTTGAAAGTGCAGAGAAACTAGATCATCCTCCATATTTTAACAGAGGTGATGCAGAAAATGCTATACTCTCAGATGCAGGTTAGGTGTTGAAGGAAAATAGGAAGAGGATCTATCAGATTTTGGAGAAGAAGAGGAAGATCCACATATTTTGATGAAGAGAAGGAACAAAAATATGAAGATATAGCAGACCAAGATCTGGATTGGATGACTCAAGGCCCACCTGCACTTTTGGTTGTGTTGATGTCAAGGCACCCGGAAAAGCTGTTAACGAAGTATGACCATGACAAAGTAGTGAAAGTGTAGGACCACTTGGACGACTTCTACCTGCATCTACAAATGTTTGAGGTACGTTATGATGATGTTGCATGTAGGATTTTCCCTTGTACCTTGGATGGAAGAGGACCTGTATGGTATCACAGTATCCCTCCGAACTTAATCCATAATTGGAAGGGGTTTAAGAAGATTTTTCTTGAAAAAATTGTTGATGACAAAACCCCTGTCATGTTATTGAAAGAGATGGGAAATATGAGGATAAAGTAGAAAGAAAAGGTTAAATATTTGAATCATAGGTTTAATCACACATTGAATAAATTTCTTGCAAATACAAAACCTCATGACTCCATCACTATTGATTACTACACATTTTCCTTACCGACAAGCATCGCACAATTTGTGAAAAGAACTGCAAAAGAAAATTTAGCAGAAAATTATGAAGAAGCAATCATAGTTGAAAATGACTTGCATGTAATCGGGGTCGTTGTTGATGATGAACCATCAAAGGAATCCAAAGACATGGGAAAAATGTCTCAGGCCTCCGTAAGCAAGGCTAAGGAAAAGGAAGTTGTCGATCTTGAGAGATTGACCTGCACCATCAAGTCTCTTTCCAATGAGCTGACATAGTTTAAACATAGGTCAAGCGAGACCACTATAGGAAGCAAGCCCCCTAAATTCAAATTTTTGAGAAGGGCTCCAAACTCCAGCAGAAGTAGTAACCATCCAGCCAAGTATGCGTAGAGCTCAAACGTTGTGCTGAATGTTGAGAGTATGAGCATGGACCAATATTGTTCATTTCATCAAGAGTATCATTCAGAAAAAGCATGCCCGCAATGGAACCACAACATGAACGCTCTAGTTGTGCTGATTATTGATACAATACTTCCTAATGAGAAAACTGAGCCAGCAAAAGATAAGGAAGAAATTGATGCAGCCAAAGAAACTGCGAATGTTGGATACATAGTGAATACACTCAGTTATGTTTGTGTAACTGAAAAGAAAAGTGTCTTATAACAAACCCTACGTGAGGACCCAACCCAAAAGTAGAACAATCATTACAACTTGAGAAGCCAAGGGTCAGCCTCCAAACAAGAGTTGGTGAGGAAGAAATTGAAAGAGCATTCACTAAGGAAGATCACACCGCCCGTCAAATCAACCCATAACACTCAGAGAAAGTCTGGAAATGTGGCTACAATGTAAAGTACTTCCGTGAACAGCAAAAGAAATTCCATCATTCTAGAAGCAGCAGATAAGGTTACTCCTCTAGACACTTTGAAAATGACTCCCGCACTTGATTATAACATTGTTGAAGACATGAAGAAATCTCATGCCAACATCTCACTCTTTGAAATTACAAGGATCACGAACTAACGAGAACAACTTATCCACGCTATTAAACAACCTGCCTCAGGTAATACTGCTTCTTCACAGAAGGGATCTAGTAAGTCTTCTGGTCCCATGGAATCTGTGCTTAATTCTTTCACATTGGATGCAAATATACTCTGTCCTCCATTTTTGTTAAAGTATGAAATTTTCAATCACAATGTACACAATTTCTTAGTTGATTCCTGTGCATTTGTAAATGTAATGCCCCTATCTATAGCAAAGAAAATTAATGAAAAATGGGATAAGGTAGATGCACAGATTATTTAGTTGGATAAGACCCTTGTCCATGCTATAGGTGAACTCATAAATGTGCTTATTCTCCTATCATCCGACCAACGAGTCCACAAGTGTATAAATATTGTAATTGTGGACATCCCGGAAGCATACAATGTATTTATGAGTAGATACTTTTCCATCAAACTGCAAGGGTATTTTTCTATGGACTAGTCACATTTATGGCTTCCGTATAAGGGAAGAAACAACCAAATCTGAGTAGACTCGGAGACCTAGTTTCTTTCGTAGATCTAATATTTTGAAATTGCTTTCTAGAAACTGATATGGGGTGCTATCTTACCCAGCCATCCCCAGTCCCACCTAACACACAGTTGGATCTCCTTCCTAGTCTAACTGGTGCAAATGACTTAGTTACAGTAGATTGTAATAGTAGTAGTAGTACTAGTGTAGGGACTAGATCTTGTACATATGATGTTTGGATTTTGTACTTTGATGGTTCAAAGATGCAGGAGGGCTCTCGAGTTGATTGTGTTTTAGTGGACCCACAACAGAGGAAACACCTGATCTCAAGCCACTTGTAATTCAAGTGCACAAATAACACAACAAAATATGAAGCACTCATATTGGGTTTACAAAAGGCCATCAACCTCAATGTTGGAGTCCTGAAAATAGTAGGTGACTCTCAAATCGTCATACGATAGGTACACAATACTATTCACTGTGTGTCGCCTCATCTGAAAGGTTATCAAAAGGAGGTATGGTGTTTGATTTCACATTTCCAAGATTTTAATATTATATTTGTTCCTAGAATGTGTAACAGAACTGCAGATGCATTAGCAAATGCTGATGCTAAGTGATCACCGCTTAGGGATAATTTTTCTGTTGAAATTATTTACAAACCATCTGTTCCTGACAATATCACTAATTTACTAATTTTCAATGATGACCAACATATACTACACTTTATGGATAATTCTGATGTATTCAAATACACAACTATCAATGAAGACAAGCACGAAAAGGCATTTCAAGATGCAACTTGTGCAAATAAAGAAAACCCCATACCAAATGGTGTGGTATAATTGGAAAAGTTGTATGACTTGCAGAATTGTTTTTAAGGGCCACTCAACTCAAAAATTCAAAGTTCAACATTGTTGCATGAATAAATAAATCTTGGAACAGAAAAGGATCCAAATTTTCTCAATCTCGGTACTTGCTACACACCGCAAGAGCGAAAAGCTTTCATCTTCCTATTCAAGTAGTATCGAGATGTGTTCTCATGGACATATGATGAGCTCAAAATTTATGACACACAAATAATCTAGCATGTTATCCCGATCAAGGAAGGGGCCAAGCCTTTTCAACAAAAGTTTTGAAAGGTGGATGCGAAGCTTGAGCCCTTGATTCAAAAAGAGTTGAGAAAGCTGTTGGATGCTCATATCATATACAAAGTGCAACATTAAACCTGGGTATCAAACCTGGTCCTAGTGAGGAAGAAGTTCGGGGAAATATGCTTGTGTGTCGATTTCAAAAATTGAACTGTGCCTCGGACAAAGACAACTATCATGTGCCGTCTATGGAATAGATACTACAAACAATATCAGGGTCAAAGATGTTCTCCTTGCTCGATGGTTATTTAGGAAACAACCAGGTTTTGGTCTTAGAGCCTAATAGACTAAAAATTAGATTCTGCACTAAGTGGGGCACGTTCACATTCCAAAGAATGCCATTTGGACTTGTCAACGTAGGTGCGAAATTTAAACTTGCAATGGACATCACATTTCATGGACTAATCGGGCAGAGCGTAGTGGTGTATCTCAATGATGTCATAGTGTTCTCTAAGAAGAGATCCCACCACTTATGCCATTTGAAGAAAATCATTGAGGGATGTTAGAAGTATGAGATATCCCTTAATACCAAGAAAAGTATTTTGTAGTGTCTGAGGGTAATCTCTTGGGACACATTATCATGAAAAGAGGGATTAAAGTAGAACCTTAGAGGGTCAGAGGTATCATGCAAATTCCCTTCCCAATAAATAAGAAATATATGTATTTTTTCCTAGGGAAGATTAGTTTTCTTTGGAAGTTCATCTCCGATTATGCTCAGATTGTGAAACCTATGCAAGAGATGGTAAAGAAGGATGCATTATACAAGTGGGACAAAAGGGAAAAGAACGTGTTTTCCCATATCAAATAGGCTATTGTAAAAGCACCAACCTTGTACAACCCATATTTGAAGAAATATTTTCTGCTTTACACTTTCACTGCTAACACTTCTCTTGTCACTATGCTCACATAAAAGAATGATAAAAATAATGAGCGACCGATATATTTCATGAGTGCCAGCCTATAGGGACCTAAATTCAAATATCTTTCCATTGATAAGAAAGCATATGCAGTCTACAAGGTGGTAAATCACTTTTGACCCTACCTCTTGAAGAATCATTGTATCATCTTTGTGCCACACCTAGTAGTTAGATCGTTGTTTGTTCAACAAGAGTTGGGTGAGAGAAGATAGAATTGGATGATATGTTTGCAAGAGTATGAATTATAATTCAAACAAGTTCACACGATTAAGGGAGATGGTATATTTTGGCTAGTAGTAGAAGCAGTGGATGAAAAAGAAGAAGATCCATTTAGATGGGAGCAAGAAATCGAAATGTATAGCGCTGAGAGAGATTCCATCCACTATTATCACAAACTCTTGGTACATTGATGTGTGCTAGTATGTTGAGTACAACATAGTGCCCTCACACTTATCCGCATGATAGAAGAGGGAACTCAGACTAAAAGCATTATCTTATCAGTTGGTGCATGGGGTGCTTTTTAGAAAGCATTAATGAGTCCCATCAATAGGTATATTTCACAGTTGATTATGCCATCCTCCAACCTTAAAACTATCATTTTCTCACAGTTTGCCACATTTTTTGTTATAATATTCCTAGTAAGAAGATTCAAAGGTGTTTGTCATAGTATGTGGCCTAGTGTGAGTAAATTAAAGGAAAAGAAGCATTTTTTAGGCATTTACTATGCAGGGGCTTGATGAAGACAACTAGCAGCGAATCTAGGGAGGCTTTTCCACCTCCTTAACTCTCTAACTCAGCTTGAGATTGCCAAGTCCTCACTCACAATCTCGAATTCATTGACAATCAAGTAACTCCAAGTACATGAGAAAATCAAGGAGGACAAGATCCACAATTTTTGAGATGAAGGAGGGAACCACTCCTATTCTCAATGGAGCTACTATCAACTATCCTTTTGTATAAATAAATGAGCTGAAAGGATCATTACGATTCAAATTTTTGATTCAACTACAATAGCTATTGAGCCCATGGCTTGACCATGTTATTGTTAACTTTCATGTGATGTATGAGACTACTATTTTCTGCTAATGAGAAGTTTGTTATTGAGCTGCATCTGAGCTAGTTCTAGATGGATGAAACCCTTGGGTTTGGGCCTAACCTAGAGGCTTTAGTTCCGCTTCTATATTTCTATCTTGTTCTTGTTTCCAAGAACTTCATGTCTTTATTTTGTTGCAGTAGATGTTAATCTATAAAAACTTTTGATTGCAGGCTTCCTTATCACCTCTCTTTCGGGAAAAGTGGTGGGAAAGATTGACAATCTCAAACCAAAAATATTCCTTTATGATTTCTTAGAAATAGGTAGATGTTAGTTATCATTTTCTATATTTACTTTATGCAATGTAGGAGTTAGTTCATTGATTAGAGTAGAATTGTGAAATAGAATAAGATTGTAGTAAAATTCAACCCATATTTTCCATGAAAGTTTATGTCACTGTGATATGGATCATTTAATGCATGTCATGGGCTAGTTGCAGGGTTGTGTTGACTTGCAGGGGTGGTCACATATTTCATCTCCACTTAGAATTTTCCATCTTCTCCCTTTACCTATCACACTTCTCTCAAACTTTGGTTCCACAATCCTTTTGGTTAGGCAATTAGAGACATCGTGGGAATCCATCTTGGTGCAAGAAAAACATCCGAGGGGTCTAGGGCTTGGCTAGGAGGTTTCCCCAAACTTCATTCACTCCCTCCTACCTTCATCCATCTCTTCATGCCCTCAAGACACCATCTCCACCCTCAAAGGACTCTTGGAACACCTCTTGTAGCATTACAGGGCCTCCTGTAGCATTAATACAAGACCTCTTTTCGTAGCACCTGTAGCCGGCTTGTAGCACCATTTTCCTCTACTTGTTTTTCTCCACACTTCAACCTTATCTTGGCTCAAATGAATAATGACCCCCAACTTGTTATTTGATGATCTAGAGAGGCTCTTAGATCACACTGACCTCCTCTTTTCCTCACTGTAATACAAAGTAGAATTAGTGTTTTTAATTCACAAGCATGTTACAAGTTAGATTTTTTATTTTCAAGAAAATGCAAAGTAGATCAATGATACATGAAAGTAGGTTATTGATTTGATGAAATGTGAAAAATAGAGTAGCTTCACTTCTGCAAATAGACGAGTATTTTTGTCATGAAATGTTGATTAGTTGAATGAATTGCATTTCCACTTTCATAGTTAAAATCAGTTTCATCAAGATTTTTCACTATAGTTAAGTTGGAGGAATGGTCTCTGAATGCCTGGATCTAATGTCATAAATAATGGTGGCATGAGTAGAACCTAACCTACTATGCATACAACACTATAACCTCTAATTTTGTATGAACCCCAGGCTAATAATTTAAGTTGAGGAGCCCTTGGGAGTTGCAACACTCTTGGTGCAATACTAGGGCTCACCACTTTTTGGCACCATTGACGATTTTTATCCATTGGAGGGCACACAAACTGAGGTGCCTTGGGATGTTAGAGAGGTCACCAGGGTCATGAATGAGCTTCATATGGATTACTAAGTTTCTCAAAGGATGAGAAACGCCTTCAGCAGGGGGGTGATAATGAGTCCCATCAATATGTTGAAAATTCAACAAGAAAAATCCGTATTTAATTTTCCCTTGAACTAAATTAGGAGAAAAAATGTAATTCCACATCACAAGACAACCTGTACGAGTTAACTAAGTTAATTTGACTTATTTGGTTCATTTAATTCAAGTTGAGGGTTTAACTTGACTCATGTAGAGTGTCTCCTACTTTATAGGAGCCTTGGTTGAGTCTATTTTGAGTTGTAATTAAATAATTTAGTTTAACTAAGTTAAATTCAGTTAAACTAGTTCCAACTTATGGAGGAACTAGTAGGAGGTCTAATAGTGGGGTGTTGCTTTATGTGTTTAGCCAGTTAACTGATAATTCAACCATAAATAACTCATGCATGTTAGATACAAGAGTTACCCATTTGAGATTGGAGTTCAAGGGAAGTGTACTATCCGTTGTATAATCGTCCACATTGTATAGGTGGTGCATGCGGTTAGAGGAAGGCCTATGATGGATTGCACAATTCTAATTGCAGAATTTCCTTAATTAATAGGGGCTAATTCCCAAGGAAACAATGCAAGGAAATAGGGACTTGGGAAAGAAAAAAATTAGTTAAGTATTGGGCAAGGCTTGTCTAGGAAGTAGTGAGATAGATAGAGATAGTGAAACTGTTGCTCGGGATTGAGCAAAGCAACGTAATCTTCTCATATTTTCTTACTAATGCAATATACATATAACAAGGGCTTTTAGTTTTTGCTTTCCCCAGGAAATCAGTGTGTAATGTGTTGATTGAATTCTTTCTCTTGCATGCTTCATGATTTCTCAATTGATTAATTGTTTTTGTTGATCAGTAGAGTAGATTCAAATCTTTTTTTTTAGAAAATTACATAAGAAATTTGAATCTACAAGGAATTTCTACATGGTATCAGAGCATAAATCACACTAGAAGAGAAGAATACGAGTTTGTCTTTGCAGGATCGAATTTGCAGAATCAAATCTTCAGAGCTAACAGGATGGCCTTCTACAGATTGAGACTCAAATATGCCCTTGATGGTAGTTCAAATTATATTTCTTGGAAGGAGAGGATGGAAGCAGTGTTGGAAGAGAACGGGTTGAATGAATTCATAGATAATAATATTCCTTAGCCTCTAACAACCGATGCTCAAGATCTGGTAGAGTGGAAGAAATTTGTGGCAAAGGAAAGAAGGATCATACTAGGAGGAGTTCAATATCATATTATCTCGAATCTCCATGGGAAGGATACATCATATGCAATGTGGCAAACCTTGATAGAATTTTTTTAGAACAACAATGACCACAGGAAGTTGGCACTAAAGGGCAAGCTTTGGAAGATCGAGATGGAGAAGGGAAGCAAAATACCACAGTACTAAAGTAGGTTCACCCAATGTTGGGATGAGCTTGGGAGCATTGGTATTATAATTGTTGAAGATGATTTGGTCAGCCTAGCACTTATAGGCCTTCCCAAGAGCTAGCACAACTACCAATATTCGATAAATGGGAGGGATAATCTACCAAAGTGGGAGCGTTTGTGGTTCGACTTGGTGCAAGAAGAGATAAGGCAGAACACTAGAGAGGGAACCTCATCCAAGCATGATGATGATGAGAACTCTGCCTTGGCCAAAAAGGAAAAGA
The DNA here is from genome assembly GCA_031772625.1 of Pinus tabuliformis. Classification (NCBI taxonomy): domain Eukaryota; kingdom Viridiplantae; phylum Streptophyta; class Pinopsida; order Pinales; family Pinaceae; genus Pinus; species Pinus tabuliformis. The sequence goes on from CM062816.1 coordinate 856,387,589, forward strand.
AAGGGAAAGCGATGAAATCCCAATCCAAAGGGAGTTCCACTCAGGGCCGTAAGAAGAAGGACTTGTCGAAGATTAAATGTTTTCATTATCATGAGTTGGGGCATTATGCCACAAAGTGTTCGCACAAGAAGGGTGGTAATAAGCCCTCGGGAGGAGAGACAGGTGAAGCTATAGCTTCATGGTTTGACTTGGATTTCACCCTCATTGCATGTAGGTGACATAGATGATGGGTAGTGTGTGGTATATGGATAGTGGAACCTCATTCCATATGGCTGAAAAAAAATAATTTTTCTGCGACTTGGAGGAGAAGGACCTCTAGATGCACATCGAGATGGGAAATGATGGAAGGTATAGTGTGACTGACATCGATAATATTACTTTTTAGAGGTAGTATGGTTCTCCTCTCACATTAAAATATGTCATGTATGTTCCAGGTCTGAAGAAAATTTTATTTTCAGTTGCTATGTTGGAAGACCATGGATACGATGTGATATTTAGCAAAGGAAAGGATTTCCTTTGCCACATAGCCATGGGACAAGAAAAGCGGATCATGGTTTAGGTGAATAACCTCTACAAATTGGATGTAGAAGACTATGATGCTTTGATCATGAAAGAAGAGAAGGTGCAGAGCCGAGACATCAATGAATTAAGGCATAGAAGAATGGGCCATTTTCGCCATGGAGCCTTGAAGATCATGCAACAGATTTCTACAGGATTTCCCAAGGGTGCACTAAAGCAGCAAGATACATGCAAAGGGTGTACATTAAGGAAGTACACCAAAGTCGCCTTTCATGATAAGGATAGTCGAGCATGAGCGATCCTTGAAGGAGTTAACTCAGATGTGTGTGGACCCTTCTCGAAAGCCTCCACAACCAAGCACATGTATTATGTGATATTTATATATGATTTCTCACGTAAGTGCTGGATATTCTTCATGCAGAAGAAAGACCATACATTATCAATTTTTTTTAATTTAAAGAATTTGTTGAGAAAGACAGTCCAAGGAAAGTGAAGACTCTCAGGAGCAATAACGGTGGAGAATATGTGTTGAATGAGTTCAAGAAATTCTGTGCATCAGAAGGCACTCAGTGAGAGTTAATAACACCTCATAATCCACATCAGAATGGGGCAGAAGAAAGGAAGAAAAAAATTATTATGGGAGATGCATGGGTGGTGTTACATGATCAAGGCCTACTGTTGCAATTGTGGGTTGAAGCATTCAACACAACGATATATGTGAAGAACAGGAGTCCTCATTGGATTCTCAGGATGAGTACAACAAAAGAATATTTTTTAGGGAAGAAACCAGATGTTTCATGCTTCAGGATCTTTGGTTCATCAGTTTACTATCATGTTACCGAGGATGAAAGGAAAGAGCTAGAGAAAACAACTGAGTTGGGAATATTTGTGGGGTACACTGATACACCTCACAACTATCGGGTGTACCTGCCATGTCACAGGATGACAATTGTTCATATAGTTGTGAATTTCAATGAAGAGAAGGCCATGATATGTTCCCTTGAGAGGGAGATTTAGTTACATGCAGATGAGGAGCTTTTGGCTCCAAAGGAAGAACCTCAGGATGATGTGGATCAACCACATGCAAAGGAGAGGAGAGTGGAAGCACCCACTCATGCAGAGAAATAAAGATATAAAATGAAGTCCACCAGAGAAGTTGACCGATTGATGCATAATTATAGAGAGAATGTGGGAGCACTCACATCACAACACAGGTAGAGGAGGTCATCAAATAGGTACACTAGCTACATGGCTATGATGAGCGAGAGTGTAGATACTGAGCTATCTTCATTCAAGGAAGTAGTGCATCAACGAGTGTGGGTTGATGCCATGGTAGAGGAGTATGACTTCGTTATCAGGAACAATGATTGGGAAATTGTCCTACGGCCAGAGGACAAGTCAGTGGTAGGTTACCAGTGGATCTACAAGGTGAAGCAAGAAGCATATGGGAGTGTCGAGAATAACAAGGCCAACTTTGTGGCCAAGGGTTTCTCTCAAGTGGAGGGAATTGATTACGAGGAGACCTTTTCTCCATTAGAAAGGTACTCTTAAATCAGATCTATTCTAGCACTTTCAACATAGATGGGATGGAAGATACATCAAATGGACATGAAGAAAACCTTCCTCAATGGAGTGATTGAGGGAGAGGTGTACATAGATTAGCCAAAAGGATTTTATAACTTCAATAGATAGTCGCATGTGTGCATACTCAAGCGAGCATTGTATGGATTGAAACAAGCACCCCGTGCTTGGTACACTAGGATCGACAATTATTTCACCAAGTTGGGCTTCGCCAAACGTGAAGCAGATGAAAACCTTTACCATATTTTGGTTGAAGGTAAATTATTGATTATATTACTATATGTTGATTATTTAATTCTAACAGGTGATGAGAAGCTGGTTAAATATTGCAAAGAGGATCTTGCAAGAGAATTCAAGATGAAGGACCTCGGGCTCATACACTATTTCCTTGGTATGGAAGTATGACAAGGAGATGAGGAACTATTTATCTCTCAGGGAATGTATGGAAACAAGATATTGAAGAAGGTCCAAATGGAGAGAAGAAAACCCATGTTGACTCCTCTAGCAGGGAATTAGATTATGGAAGATGCTACTTCATGTGAAGTAGTGGAGGCTACTATTTATAGGCAGCTTGTGGGTTCACTTATGCACTTGGTGAACACATGACCAGACAGGGGTTTTTCAATTAAACATCTTAGTCAAGAAATGGTTAAGCCAACCAAAATATATTGGAAGGAACCTAAACATGTGTTAACATACCTCAGAGGCACCACTCAGTTTGGTCTTTGGTACAGACAGACAGAGGGAGTGAAGCTTCAAGGCTTCACAGATGCATATTGGGTGAGGCGTCCATCATATAGGAAGAGAACATCAGGGGGAATCTTTAGTATTGGGTCAGCAACAGTTTCTTGGTACAACATGAAGTAGAGATTATTTTCACTCAGTTCAACAAAAGCAGAGTACATGGCTCCTAGTCAAGCAACTTGTGAGGCTATCTGGATGAGGAATATCCTTGTTGGGTTATTCGGTCAACATATGGATCCTATAGTGATTTACTGTGACAATCAGAGTTTTATCAAACTCTATAAGAATCCTATTTTTCATGATCGGTCTAAGCATATCAACATCTGGTATCACCATCTCGGAGATTGTGTGTAGAGGAGAATCATGTTGCTGGAGTACATTCCTACAGAGGAACAAGATGAAAATATCTTGACTAAGGCACTGTTAACAGGAAAATTCGAGTTCCATAGAGGTAGGATTGGGGTATCTAATAATTCCTTTCTTGTTGAGAGAGAGTGTTGAAAATGAAATAAGAGAAATCCTGATTTAATTTTCCCTTGAATTAAATTAGGAGAAAAATTGTAATTCCACATCACAATACAACTTGTACGAGTTAACTAAGTTAATTTGACTTAGTTGGTTCACTTGATTTGATTTGAGGTCTTACTTGAGTCATTTAGAGTGTATCCTACTTTATAGGACCCCTGGTTGAGTTTATTTTGAGTTGTAATTAATTAATTCAGTTTAACTGAGTTAAAGTCAATTAAACTAGTTCCAACTAATGGATGAACTAGTAGGAGGTCTAATAGTGGGGTGATGCTTCATGTCTTCAACCAGTTAATTGATAATTCAACCATAAATAACTCATGCATGTCAGATATGAGAGTTACCTAGTTGAGATTAGAGTTCAAGGGTAGTGTACTGTTAATTGTATAATCATCCAAATTGTACAAGTGTTACATGCAGTTAGAGGAAGGCCTATGATGGATTGCCCAATTCCAATTGAGGAATTTCCATAAATAATAGGGACTAATTCCCAATGAAACAACACAAGGAAACAGGGACTTGGGCAAGAAAAAAATTGGTTAAGTATTGGTCGAGGCTTGTCTAGGACGTAGTGAGATAGATAGAGATAGTGCAAAGGTTGCACAGGCTTGAGAAAAGCATTGTAACCTTTCCATATTTTCTGACTAAAGCAATATACAGATAACAAGGGTTTTGGTTTGTATTTGTTTGATTAGTTTTGTTGTGCTAATAACAATTACATATTTATAAACATGTCCTTTCTTCTTGATTTTTGTGCTGAGGTTTCCTTAGTTGTTGGTGCTTACAAACAAGTAAATTTCCTTAAGTTAAACAAGACATTCATGAGAAAATAGTTTCAAAAATGAATAATGAACGAAAAACATGTATAGTGCAACAAATCATTACAAAGAGACACATTAACACAATGTTTTGATGAAGGAGTTCACCCCTCTTGGGCTACATCTCCTTAGTCCAGCTTCCATGGCTTGGGCCTCTGTATTAGCTCAATGTGGCAAAAATTCTATTTACAAAGCTCTATGGCTCTTGATACCTACACCAATGTTTTAATAGGGTCCAACTTAGCCAAAAACAATTCTTTTTTATCTCAATTTGGTTGAAAATTGAGTAAGTTATGGCTCAAACAATTTTTCCTAGAAAACCTCCATTAAATTTGGAGAAACTCCAGTTAAGTCTGCCAAGTTTGGTGGAAGTTCCAGATTTGGTGGCTCTGCCATAATTTCCACCAACTTAATCAATGGATTAATTAAGGCTAATCCTGGATTAATGGCGCTCTAAACACGCTTAGTGCTAGCGCTGGCCCTTGGTCATGTGGTTTGTGGTCGCATGGAGAGGGGGCTGGCTCCCTCCTCTCTGCCATCAGTCAACAGTTAAGGTTTTAAATAAATGTACGCGGGCCTCCATACAATGCATATGGGATGTAGCTTAATGGTAATGCATGGGAGTTATGAGGGGGAGGTCACGGGTTCAAACCCGCCCTCCCCTGTCACATTTTTTTTTAACATATAGATATATGCCAATGTAACTTTGACTTATGCACCATAATTTAATGTGCCATTACATTCTGAATTTGTTTAATTTTTAATATTTAAATTATAATGATATTTAAATAAATAAATAAAAATCAAATTCCACCTTAAAGGCCAATTAGGCAATTTCACCTTCCCTGAGACAAATTGGTGAATCCGGAGGTGACACTTGTCACAGATCCATTAGGCAAAAACTAAAGAAGATTCCCCTTGCTGACTGGATTGCTAACTGGAATGTCGTGTCATCATTCTGTCCCATTCTGCAATTTTTTTAGCTGTTTAGGAAAACGAACAACATGCCTTTTCTCCTTCATCTGGATTCCGTTTTCGACAAAACAAATTGCGTTATGATCGTCTTGACAAGAAGGACACGACCACACAATTTTTGAGCCAATATGATAATTTTGAATTTTGAGCTAAATACTGAGCACCTGATAAGGTTTTTAGTTGTCTTTCCCTAAGAAATCATTGTGTAATGTGTTGCTTGAATTCTTTCTCTTGTATGCTTCATGATTTCTCAATCAATTAATTGCTTCCCCTAATGAGTAGAGTAGATTCAAGTCTTTTGTTTTATAAATTTACATAAGCAGTTTGAATCTACAAGGAATTTATACACAATAAGTATATATTGAAGTTCATTGTGTTATCCTCCAGCCTTAAAAATATCCTTTAATCACATTAATTCACATTTTTGGTTATAATGTGCTTAGTAAGAAGAGTAAAATATGTTTTTCATAGTATGTGGCCTAATGTGATTAAATTACAGGAAAAAAAAAAAGCATTTTTGAGGCATTTATTATGTAGGGGCTAGATGAAGACAACCAGGAGGGAATATAAGGAGGTTTTTCCACCTCCTTAACTCTCTAACTCATCTTGAGATCACCAAATCCTCACTCACAAGCTCGAATTCATTGACATCCAAGTAACTCCAAGTGCATGAGAAGCTCAATGAGGAAAAGATCCACAATTTTTGAGATCAAGGAAGGAATACTCCTATTTTCAAGGGAGATGCTTTCAACTACCCTTTCGCATAAATAAACTATCTGAAAGGTTCATTAGGATTCAATTTTTTTATTCATCTAGGAGTAGTTATTGATCCCAAGGCTTGACCTTGTTATTGTTAAATTTCATGTGATGTATGAGACTACTATTTTCTGCTAATGAGAAGATTGTTATTGAGTTGCATCTGAGGTAGTTCTAGAGGGATGAAACCCTTAGGTTTAGGCCCAACCTAGAGGCTTTATTCCCTCTTTTGTATTTCTATCTTGATCTTGTTTCCAAAGGGGAAAACCTTAACAAGTATGATAGAGATATATATAACATACTTCTCTGAAGGGAAAACCACTTCTGCTCTTAATAAGTCAGGATCCCTCTTCCGCCTCATGGAATAAATAAGTGCCTATGCACTGTTCTCTAAAAAATCATAATAATAATAATAAAGGTGAAAGAAGATAAAGGCTTCCTAGGTAGAGAGGTGAAGCAAGTAACTCCAACGGGGTATTGTCCAAGCTCGCTGGCAGTGGAGCGATGCTTGCATTCCTGAAGTGACTCCGCTGGGGTACTATCCAGGCTTGCTGGCAGTAGGGCAACACGAGAGATGAAACTTAAAATTTGAAAGTCTATATAACATTTTCATCAATATACCCCTCATCCCCAATCAAAACAACTCAGTTGACTTGGCTTGGTATGTGTGTTGATTGATCAAGAGAATGGCATGGACTATATCTTTAACTCAAGCTAGTGAGGAAGCCATGACGATCAAAGAATCAAACAATACTTCTAGAGGAGTTAGACTAACTTTACATGAAACAAGGTCCATACAAAGAGCTAGAGTTCTACCAGTGTGTCGCCAATGATGTAGTAGCTACAACCACCCTCCAAAATTTTGTCTTCGCTTCATTTTGGAGCCTCCCTCCCTAAATCTCAGCAACTTGTCTTTCACTGCCCAGGTACTTGTGTTTTCATTTGAATTTATCTTTCTCTTTACAGCTTTTTTTTCGCTTACTTTATTTTTTGTCTAACCACAAGCTAACCCCCCATGACTTGGTTGCATCAGGTTCTTGCATTTCCTTGAAAAATTACACAGTCCTAGAGGGCAGCCAACCTCACTCTCAAGAATTGCACAGTGTGACCCAACAATGAGCCTTTATCTCAAGAATTGCGTAGATCAGCCTAGCAGTGAGCTTAGGCTCCAGAACTATGTAGACCCAACTGATAACTTGTATTTAGCTGGGAAACTGCATAGAGCATGAGAGGCAGCCAAAGCCACTCAACACAGGAATTGTGTAGAAGCATTCCTTTAGTTGTTGCCCGATGCATGTGCCAATAGGTTTCCTTGTTCCCTCCAGAATTGTGCAATTTTTCCATGCATGCATGGAAACCTTTCCCAAAAAAGAAAAAAATAAAAAATAAAAAAGCATCCCTAAAAATACGGATCTATATTTAGCACTGGGAGTTACACTTGAGTCAATGTTAGAAATTGTCGCCACTTGTCACTTTTTCATAGATTTTTGGCATGCACATCATAAACCCTAAATTGATCATGGATGTTGCCAGAGCTCATTTTCACATTCAATCTTGGAGCTATGGCATTCCCAAAGCATATAGGAACCTTCGACATAATCGACACAACTTTTCAAGGTAAGTTTTTCTTTTCAAGTCTTTTGCTGCTTTTTCTGTTGCTTTTGTTTCCTTGGCTTCTGTGAGTGTTTTTTTGCATGTTTTATTAAATGACCACTAGTGTTTTAGTTTTTTTTAACTCGTAGAAGTGTTGTTCAAAGTTTTTCATTGTCTTTCTTAAGTGTCGCATGCATAACCCCATTTTTTCACTAAAAGTTGTCGTTGCGGCAACTCTCCCCACAAGCTTCATTGTTCATCTATTTGACTGATTTCTACACTTTATTTGATTTCATGCATGGCCATTCACTTATATCTGCACCATCCTTCGCTCATGCATTCATATCTACTCATTTTTAATTTTCCCTTGGGAAGATCTAGGTTTCCTTAGCTCAAATCTAGCTCTTCCTAGCATGCACAATGCATTTCTGAAACTCAAGGCTTTGCGTTGGCTCCAGGAATTGCGCAAATGCTGCCAGTCACTGGCTCTAGCTGTGCTCTATGCAGTTCCAAGAGACATTCCAAGAGTCTTTCCCACTAGGATTATGCAATGCACAGTCCCATCTAGGATCAATCCAGACTGAACTTCGCATTGTGAAGTTCCAGTCCTTAGCAAGTCACACTGGACTACACTTTGCATAGTTCCAGCCATCAGTACCTCTCACTGACAATTGGGACTATGGAATTTGTAGATCCAACTGACACTCCCTCACCTCTAAGAGTCACAACTGTGCAATCTTTCCTAGCAGTTACCCAGTTTGTTGCATGATTTTTCCTTGAAGTGCTTTTCTTTTAAGCTAACATTTTCTTGCAATGAGTGTTTGCTTTGTCTCCAGGTACAATAGTTGTTGAGAAGCTTCTCAGTGGTACAGGCAGCATGGTTTCCAAGAGAGCTAGATCAAAGGATACTATAGAGAGCAACACTAGAGATGCGGTTGAACAGGTGCCAATAACCTTTCCCATCTATGCAGACACGCAGTTGTTTGTAGAGAAGGACATGAATATTACATGGCAAGAAATAAAGGACATATTTGTAGGTAGCTTCAAGGAAGATTTGGAAGATCAACAGGTCTAAGTCAACATTCATAATTCAGGGTTGTACATGGTTGCATGCAGGTACCCCACCTTCTCATGTGCAGATACCATTCACTAGATTGCCTCACATACCGATACCGAGATGATGAAAATTAGAAGTACCAGTGGAACACATCTTGCCAACTTCAGGTTGGAAAATTACCATCAGATATATCACTTTGCACAGTCGGTGAACCACATGGATGCACTATTCTACACTCCCAATAGCAATGTGAACACTAGATACATCATGAAGCATTGGGAAAAAGAGCCATCGAAGTTCAGAGAGACACCCAACTAGGTCTACAAGATGAATTCACTTAGGAAGGCCGACCAACTCTTGGTCATATTTGCATGATACTTGTATGGTCAAGAGAGCACAGAGACCTTTCTGCAAAGTTGGGTGGTTATGTTGGATCAGTTGGAAAATGAAGGAAGGCCATTCAACTGATCTGACATGTTGGCTCTTCAGCTGAAACTACATGTGTCTAATGCCTGAAGTCTGCCTAAGGATGAGCAAGCAAGACTATTTATGTCTGCGTACCTGCTTGATGCAATTTGTGCCCCAACAATAGTTTCCTGACATGGGTTGGACATGGACACCATTAGATGATGCTGTGAACATCTATTATAATTTTCTCTCTGAATGCAACTACCAAGGAGTCATGTCGAGGTTGTCTGAATACTTCATAACCCCGGTTTACAAGATGATATTCATACAAGATCAAGCTTGCATGTCCCAAGAAGAGATGCAGGCATTGCTTAACATTGCAGATCGGTAAGCCTCACTCAGTGGAACCTTCATCAGGATGTTTGGTAGAGAGAAGCCTTCGCACGAGATACTGAGGTTTTCCACTGACAAGATGGTCATGCAAGAGGTTTCATACCACATCTCCATAGGGTTATCAACAAGATTGCACAGGAGGAAGAAGGCACCATGGCCTACTCTTCCTTTGCGGACTGGATTGTATGAGATATGTACCGTGAAGGATGTGGATGACGAGGTCGAGGACTTGAATACGTTTAGGTTCGGCACCAAGAGTTTCAATATGTATGACCCCCATTGCATATACAAGAACCACTATGCGAAGGTATATTACCCATGGATCCACGGGGCATGTCATTGGCTAGAGGAAGACCCTTGGAGGTATTGCTACAACTCCTCTAGGCTTAACGAAATAGTCAGCATAGTTGTAGAATAGAAAGTAGCATTGTAGGCACCAGTAACACATGAAGCAACAACAAAAACAACAGTGAGAAGTAAACCGACAAAAGACAAAGGCAAGAGGAATATTTCCAAGAGCGTAGAGGCTAAGCAGAGCTACAAGTTCAAAGAAGATCCTCTTGTTGAGAAAGTAGCTTTGGAGATAGAGGAAAAGAGATGACGTCGTGAAAGGAGAGTAGAACAGAGGAAGAGAGAGAAGCAAAGGTTGGAATATACAAAGAGGAAGTTGCAAGAAATAGAAAAGAAGTTGAAAGAAGAGTAAGAGTCAAGAGGAGAGAAAGGGAAGAGAAGAAGAAACAAGAACAAGAGGAAAGGAAAGACGCACTAATAGAGAAAACTGCGGATATATAGGTTGAAGAATCAAAGAAGCCAACAGATGAAGAAGAGGGTGAGCAGGTGCAGGTTTGGGAACTCGCTCAACAGGTTGAGAATATGGTTGAAGAAATGGACATGGAGACAGAACAGGAGCCACAAGACCAAGACACCAATATCATGTAGAGAGCATCTGAGGTCGCACCACAGTCTCCGACACCTCTAGAATCATAACCAATCTTGAGTGAGCAAGGAGAGGTTGTTCTCCTTGATGATGATCCATTGATGGATGTGTATAATCTTCCATTTGATAAGTCACAACAAAGGATTGTACAAGCATGAAGAAAGCATCTCCCGGATGAGCACACATCACCTGCGCACATAGAGGAAAGGGTGATTGTATCAAATGTTAGAAGAAATTTAGCTGCCATGGTTGAGGCTTCTCAGGCTTATGTAAAAGCCACGAGTTCAATGGTCAAGTTATTGATATCAGAGAATGATCAGATGACAAAGGACTTGCAAGAGGCCAAGCAGAGAACACAGTAGTCCGCAGGATCCACTATGGAAAAAATGAAGAAAGTGATACTTGTTGAAGTATCAACTCTAGAGACCACCACACAGACATTGTATAGCAGATTTGTCACTGTGAACAAAGCGATTTTCCATCTATATGGTTTTCAGTAGTAGTGTGCGAAGACAACCCAAACTCTTAAATACATCCACGTTTCTATTGTGCATGTACAAGAATGGACAATGAGGTACAAGGAAGCCCCACTTTACTTGCACAAGATGATGAAGTCATAGGCAGAGCTAAAAAGTATGGATTTAGATGTTGATCTAGAACTATGAGCAACTCCATCCGCTTATCACCAACATTGAGGCTTCCTATGCACGGTTGTTCAAGAGTCTGGATGTCATAGTGAGGACACATAATATCCCTTCAATTGAAACCCTCACTCAAGCCATGAGGAAGAACCAAGTCATGTTGGAGGTTTATAGGTACATAGAGTAGTTGATGCGCGAGGCCACTAGTGATGACTTGTAGCTGAGTGCAGAAAACATGCAGAAGTACATTGGTGGTCCAGCCACACTTAGGACAGTGTTTTGCATGCTTCAGGATGAGTTGGACAGAGTTTTCATAACCATATACCCGGAAGCTATGGAGGCAAGAGTTCGCTTCGATAAATACATCACCAAACAGTACGGGGACACAATAACGCAGTACCAAGCTTGGTATTAGTTCGTCACCAAAGACCACCATGAGGAGGTTATCGAGTTGGTTTTCCCCAAGAACCCGAGTAATGTTTCTTGTCTTGTTAGGCTGACTCAAGCCTATTTTGTTCCACATGGGTATATGTGGAAATTGTATTATTGTAAATATGTTGTAAGTGAAATTCCAAGTGTCACTAGTGGAATGTGAATAGTCACTATGTAATGTTAGGAGTCATGAGGGTAGTCCAAGAGTCAAAGGGGAATGTCAAGGGTTAACCCACCCTTTTCTATATATAGAACCTCATAACCCATATTATAGGATTTTTGAAGCCAAGCTTTTGGCTAGGCATTGCTTAGAGAAGGCTTTGAGAGTATTGTGACGAGCCTTGTCTTTTCCACAACGTAGAGTGAGTACATCTCTTTGAAGGAGTAGGAAATGTTGACTGTAATGTTCCACTATTGGGGCAAGTGGCTTTCAATGGTGTATGTATGGATAGAAATTTCACTTAATAATATATAACATAGCCAACATGTTTTCATGCATATGTTGTTATTTTAGTTGGACTATTCTGGTTGCTTTAGCAATGTATGTTATTTAACTTACGCATTTGTGTATGAACTATTTTGTATGCAATTGTATGAATCTTGTTATTGACGTGTTGTTGGTTTAACCTGTCACTTTTGTTTGTTAATTGTTTCTCTTTCCAGCTTGTGATGTCATTTCGCTCGTATGTTTCCTTCAGGTTGCGTACTATTACAGGATTCTAAGGGACACACTTCCTTTTCCACTCCTCGTGTTAGAACCCCCATGCATCTCACTTGACTTGTTGCAAGGTCACACACTTTCTTCTGACAAAGTTATCACACTTACCTCTGCGCACTACCGAACCAAGGAATTACTTTACTACCCACTATTGGGACTCCTACTCTAAACGGTCTGAGGTCTAGTTGGGACTTCATACAGGGGAGATCCCCTAATAGTTTGGTGGGTACAACACCATCAACAATATAATAAAGGTTAATAAAGGAAAAATAAGACAAATTTCATGGGACATGTATTCCAAGTTAAATGTTGGGCAAAGCACTATAGTGGGCATCACTTTCAGGTTATTAAAGGCTATGGAAATTGGCAAAGGAAAAGAGGCATTAATTGACATTTATTTATAAAAATAAAGAACATTTATTTATAAAAATAAAGGAAAATATGAGAAAAGGCAGGTGAAGAGACATAGATTTGCATGCTAAGGAAATTAGAATAAAAATTAAGGAAAATGAAGAAAAATGAGACATCAATAATAAAAAGGATTTAGAGAACCAATTCACAACGTTTTCTAGTTTAGTGTTTTGTGAATTTGGATTTGGAATTAGCTCAGAGAGAGAGAGAGAGAGAAAGAGGAGAAATAAAGTAAGAAAGCAAAGGAAGGAAAATGAAAGCAAGGAGAAGGTTGGATTAGCAGCTTCAACAAGTAATAGGTTGCATGTGTGATTTCCTATTTGAGGTGTGAATTCATGGTGCAAGCATTTGCTTATTTGGTTCATTTGTTTTCATTGGCATGGGTTTTTACCAGGTTTGACAGTGATTGCAACCTTGCCTTTCCATTTTTTGGATGGTCATTATGTGATGGGATTCATTTCTTAGTTTAGCTTTGGATTGCCAAAAGGTTTTGGAACTGGGTGAGGTGGTCTTAATAAAATTCCCAAGGGTTGGGGTGGAGATTGTTTTCTTCAAGAAGCTATTGACATGTGGGTGGAGATAGGAAAATTCCTCAAGGTATGGTGAAGAAATTATGAAGCATCGAAGCTTGGTTTGATTTCGTGATCTCAAGACCGATTTAGATGAGATCATGGTAGTTTGAGGGTGAAGGTGGTTTAACCTATAGATTCCCTTGGTTGCTTATGTCTCGGTTTTGTTGGGTTGTATTATATTCTTTCCATGACTAGCCCCCCTAGTTAATCGAGGGGTTATTTGGGGGGTGAAGCGCCCCCTTCGTTGCGCAGTGGGGGGGTCATAGGGGGTTTGAGGGGGGCAACTAGCCCCCCTCTACGGGGTTCAGGGTAGCGCCCTGGGGAAATTTTTTTGGACACTATATTAGGTGGGCGGACCTACCTATGGTTTTGTGCATGGTTTTCGCACATGGTTTTGGGCACGATGGTTTTCGGTCCATGGTATTGGATGCTTCGGCATGTATATAAATGTATTGTAACATTGAAAGGAACATAATGAAAAATCAATCTGGTAGTCCTGATTTTGGGATCCAAGGGAAAATCTTTGTGTATATTTGTTTTATATGTTATGCTCTCACTATTGTTTATTTTCTGTGTTTTAGAATTCATATGCAGGTAATTTTTTTACGGGGTTAAAACCTACATTTGGTATCAGAGTTGTTTTGGCTTCAAGGGGACGCGTTTGTTGCGGAGGGGTTTTTCTCGGGACTGTGGTAGACCCTATTCAGTGGGAGATCTGCGGGATCGATTCTTGTGGTGAAAGAAGATGGAAAGAAGTGGAAAGATGGAGATCGAGAATTTAATGGTCAGAGTTTTGAGTTGTGGAAAATCAAGATGGAGAATCTATTGGTGTACAAAGATCAGTGGATCACAATAGATACAGGTACTAAACCAATGGGAGTGTCTGATGAAGAATGGAAGAAGTTGGATCGAAAGGCAAAGAGCAAAATACAATTATGTGTCTCAGATTCAGTATTGCTGAATGTATCAAGCGAAGCTACGGTGAAGGCTTTGTGGGAAAAGTTAGGGACTTTGTACCAATCTAGATCTCTAGTGAATAAACCATTCCTATGGAAAAAACAGTATAATCTGAGGATGAAAGATGGATACTCGGTGACAGAGAATATGAATGCATTTAATACTGTGGTAAGTCAGTTATTATCTATTGATATTAAAATTTCAAATGAAGATAAGTGCATTAGTTTGTTGTGTTCTCTACCAGATTCGTGGGATAGTTTGGCTATTGTAATAGGTAGCAATGCAACTGCCTTGCAGTTTGATGAAATAGTCTAATCCTTACTGACGGAGGAGATGAGACGGAAAAGTATGGAGAGCCAGAATGGTGATTCCTTGTCTATACGAGGAAGGTTCCAGAATAGAAACAAAAATAAGTCATCAAGTGGGAGATCTAAATCTAGAGGGAGATCTAAATCCCCAGGAAAACCTGTAAAGGTGTGCTGGAAATGTGGAAAGGAGGGGCACCACAAAAGGGATTGTAAATCTAAAGCTCCTAACAAAGGAAAGGGATCTAATGATTCTCCTTCCGCAGAGGCGAAAACCACCTCAGATGAAGGTGGGGATGTGTACTTGGCTTCTTCAAGTACACATGTAGATCATGAGGCATGGTTAATTGACTCAGGTGCATCCTTTCACTTCACCCCCCATAGAGAGTGGTTCTGCGAGTATGAGAAATATGATGGTGGTGATGTCTTCTTGGGGGATGAAAGGAATGCTAGAATCGTTGGTTGCAGAAAAGTCAAGTTGAAGTTGCAAGGTGCAAGGATTAGAACACTTCCGGGTGTTCTTCATATTCCTGCATTAGCTAGAAATCTGATTTCTGTAAGCAAGATGGATGATGCATGTGTAAAAACAGTGTTCAAGAAAGATACCTACAAGATGGTTCGAGGAGAACTTATATTGATGCAAGGAGTTCAGATTGTAACTTTGTACAAGCTGCAAGGTAGCACTGTTATTAATGGGTGCAACAGTTCTGTGGTTCCTGAAAGTGGAGTAGAAAATCTAGTGACCTCTAGAGAAAAGACCATGCTATGGCATCAAAGGCTTGGAGATATTGGAGAGAAGGGCCTTCGAATACTTCATGGTAAAGGTATGGTAGAAGTTATGACTAATATCTCTCTGGATTTTTATTTCTGTGAAAATTGTGTATATGGGAAGTAGAATTAGGTGAGTTTCCCCTCTAGTGGTAAGAGGGTGAAACAAATATTAGAGGTTGTGCACAATGATGTGTTTGGACCTGTGAAGGTTCCATCACTAGGTAAGTCTATGTACTATGTATCATTTATAGATGAATTCTCAAGGAATACATGGATATATTTCCTTAAGAATAAATCTGAAGTCTTTGATAGGTTTAAAGAATTTAAGGCTCTGGTGGAAAACCAGACAGAGAAGAAGATAAAGGTGTTGAGGATAGATAATGGTGGAGAGTTTTGCAAGAAGGAATTTAAAGAATTCTGTAAGAAGTGTGGTATAGCACGGCAAAAGACTACTCCATACACACCTGAGAAAAATGGATTTGCAGAAAGAATGAACAAGATGTTGATGGAAAGGGAAAGAATCGTGTTCAGTGGTGTTAGGTTAGGATAGGAATCCTGGGCAGAGGCGGTGGAGATTGCATGTTACCTGGTTAATAGATCACCTTCATCAACATTGGAGTATAAGATTCCACAAGAGGTATGGACTGGTAAGAAACCCTCTCTTTCACATCTGAGGGTATGTGGATGTGATGCATATGTACATGTTCCAAAGGAGAAAAAAATAAAGTTGGATTGTAAATCTGAAAAGTGCATCTTTATTGGGTATAAGGATGGTTTAAAAGGTTATAAAATTTGGAACCCAGTAACAAGGAAGGTTGTGTACAGCTAAGATGTGGTGTTCAAAGAGGTGAAAGATTTTATTAAACATGAAGTCCAACCAAAGGAACCTGAGAAGATAGAGTTTGAGCTAAAGGAGGAAGAATTAGACTCTACAGTAGAAGAGGAATCAGAAGATGAAGAGCCACAAAATCCAGGTGTGAGAATATTAGTTTGAGAAAGAAGGCAGCCAGAAAGGTATAGTCCATCTACGTTCTATTCAAATTTTGCTTTATCTATTACTGATGATGATCCCAAAACTGTGAAGGAAGCAGTAGATTCAGAGGATGGAAAACTCTGGAAAGAGGCCATGGTTTATGAAATGGCATATTTGTGAAAAAATGAGGCTTGGGATCTGGTGGAGTTGTCGGCTGGAAGGAAACCCATTGGCAGCAAATGGGTGTTCAAGAAGAAGAAAAATGCAGAAAGAAATATGGAGAAATACAAAGATCGGTTGGCAGAAAAAGGTTATTCCCAGGTGTCGGGAATTTATTTTGGTGATATTTTTTCTCCTGTTGCCAAGGTAGCTTCTATTAGATTACTTTTATATGTTGCCACTGCTTTTGATTTTGAGGTAGAACAAATGGATGTGTAGACAACATTTCTTCACAGGGATCTGGAAGAAGAGATCTACATGAAGCAACCTGAAGGCTTTGTGGTGAAGGGTAAGAAAGAACTGGTATGCAAGTTAAAAAAGTCTCTGTATGGGTTAAAACAGTCACCAAGGATGTGGTATCAGAAATTTGATACATTTATATGGGGACTTGGCTTCACCAAAAGTAAAGCAGATCACTGTGTGTATTTTAAATTAATTGGTGACCGTGTTATTTATCTAGTCTTGTATGTAGATGATATGTTGCTGGTTGGAAATGAGAAAGAAATTATCTAGGATTTGAAGACCCAATTGTCCTCCAAATTCGACATGAAAGATCTTGGTGCTGCAAACTATATTTTGGGCATGGAAATTAAAAGAGATCAGGCAAAGAGGAAGCTATGGTTAAACCAGAGGAATTATGTCGAGACAATACTGCAAAGGTTTAATATGCAGGATAGTAAACCAGTGAAGGTTCCTATTCTTGTAGGTGTAAAGTTAAATTGTTGAACAGTTTTCAAAGACATAAGAAGAGGAAGAGGACATGTTTCGTGTTCCATATGCAAGTGTAGTCGGTAGCCTAATGTATGCGATGTTTTGTACTAGACTAGACATTCCACATGCAGTGGGAGTATTGAGCAGGTTTATGTCAAAACCAGGGAAGGAGCATTGGACAACAGTGAAGCAGGTTTTCATGTATTTGCGTGGCACTAGTGATTATGGTTTGTGCTACTAAGGAAGACCAGGATTGTAAAGATTTTTGGATATTTGTGGCTTTGTTGATGTAGACTGGGCTGTATATCTGGATTAGAGAAGATCTACAAGTGGGTATGTGTTTAACCTATTTGGAGGTGTAGTTAGTTGGATGAGTAAGAAACAATCTGTAGTGGTACTATCAACTACAGAGGCAGAATACATGGCGGCCACTCATGCAAGAAAGGAAACAATTTGGTTGCAGAGATTTTGTTCAAGTATGGGGTTAGTCTAGGGAGCTATAAGGATAGACTGTGATAGCCAAAGTGCAATTTTCTTGGCAAAGAACCTTGCTTATCACATGGAAAATCATTTGTCGACGCGTTTATTATTACTATTATTAATATTAATATTATTATTACTTTTTATTAATTTATTTATTTTCATTATTTATTTTCATTTAGGTATTTATTCTTTACCTTTGGTCCTTCAGTTAGGTTTTATTCCCCCTTTATTTATTACTTGATTACTTTATTTGCTTGTATTATTATTATTATTATTATTAGTTTAGTTATTTTAATTTATTTTTATTATTATCTTTATTTATTTATTTATTTATACCATTATTTTTCAGTTTTGTTTTAGCCCCATTTGGTTATTCAATTTAGTTTTATTTTTATTAGTTTTCATTTTCATTATATTTTTTATTCACTTATTAATTTATTATTAATTTTTAGTTTGAATTAATTAATTCATTATTATTAATTATTACTTTAATTATTTTATTTCTATTCTTATTATTTATTTTCATTTATTCTTTACCTTTGGTCATTATTCCCCCTTTATTTATTATTTGGTCTCATTATTCTTAGAGCTTTAGTATTATTTTGCATTACTAAGTTTTAATTTATTAATTAATTAATTTATTTATTTGTTTTAATTTTATTTTTACTATTGGTATGTGTTTTATTCCATTGATCCATGAGCGTTTTAACTTTTATTTATCTCATTTGTTTTATTCGATTTGGTTGTTTTTTATAATTTCATTCTCCCTTAATTTAGTAATCTGTTGCAACTAATTTTCTTACTGTATTTTGATCCTGGTCCCTTGGTCATATTAGCGGCTGGTCAAACTAGCCGTTGGAGGCTCTACTCGGTCTATTTAACATGCTTCGCTAGATCTGTTCTTCAACTTGTCCTGACGATGAACCACACTAGTTGGTTCGAAACGCGTCGACAAATGATTTTCCATGTGATTTTCGCCGAAATCTTTCTCTAACATAATATGGATCACAGAAGCCTTAACTCCAACCTTGCTTATCATTCAAAGACAAAGCACATTGATGTTCAGTATCACTTTGTGAGGGATATGATAGAAGACAAAAAGGTGTTGCTGGTAAAGGTGGACACTTTGAAGAATACTACAGATGCATTGACAAAATTTGTGAGCTCTAAGAAGTTCTCTTGGTGTAGAGAAACAATGGGTGTTGCGGGGTTGGATAAATGACTAAGCTCTCCTATGAAAAGAAAACAACAAGTGGGAGAATGTTGGGTTGTGTTATATTCTTTCCACGGCTAGCCCCCTAGTTAACCGGGGGTTTAGAAGGGGGGCAGAGTCCCCCCTTCATTGCGTCGATTGTGTAGCGGGGGGGTCACAGGGGGTTTGAGGGGAGTGGTCAGCCCCCCTCTATGGGGTCCGAGGTAGTGCCCTGGGGAAATTTTTTTTGGACCCTATATTAGGTGGGCGGACCTATCTATGGTTTTGTGCATGGTTTTCGCACATGGTTTTGGGCGCGATGGTTTTCAATCCATGGTTTTGGGCACAATTTTTTTTGGTCCATGGAATTGGATGCTTCGGCATGTATATATATGTATTGTAACATTGAAAGGAACATAATGAAAAATCAATCTGGTAGTCTCAATTTCGGGATCCAGGGGAAATCTTTGTGTATATTTGTTTTATGTGTTATGCTCTCGTTGTTGTTTATTTTGTGTTTTAGAATTCGTATGCAGGTAATTTGTGTACGGGGTTAAAACCTACAGGTTTATCCCATGAGATCCCACATTGATGCTTGGAATATGGCACGGGGGTGAAAGGCTGAAAGAAAGATTTGTTTCATCTCAATCTATGGCTAGGTGGTAAGTTAATAAGAGTTATTTTCCTATTGTAATCTATGAGCACTTGTACTTTTTATTATCTTGATTTGATGGTTGTTCTCTCATGGTTAATATTCTGGTAACATGTTCATTATAAGCATGGTTCTAGGATGTGCTCTAGCTATGGATATTGTTATGCTTTGATAAGTTATTCAATGGTTGATGAATGCATGGATTAACTAGTGTGTCGCAGTTGCTTGGGAGGGCATTATAACTTCTCGATGATTTTAAGCTAAAGTTCAGAGATTTACACTCATATATTCATTCATGACATGTAGTGTACATGTTTAGCATATGTTTGACGAAATGTCTAGTGTGTTCTAGTTAGTCTAGGTCAAGTTTTGGCTTCAAGTTTGAATGATTAGCATTTTTTCTATGAGAAAAATAATTCTGGAAAGTTACATGAAGTTATGGGTATTGGTTTGGAGGCTAGCCTAGAAAGGTGGCTCAGATCTGAGGACCGAAGGCATAGAACTGGAGATATGAGGTCATAACCACATGGAGCAAGGCTTGTGAGTGTGGTTGGAGGCTCACAACAACATGCAGGAAGTGTCAAGGGTGCGGTTATAGGTTTAGGTAAGAGAAAAGGGTTCTAGCTCAAGTATTGGTCACCTAGGTGGTTGCTTAGCCTATGAGTGATTTGTGGTTCCTAAGGAAGGTCAATAAGTCTTAGTTGTAGGCCTCAATTTCTTAACTGGAACTAGGAGGTTGGGTCATGTCATAATAGGACTATGTTTCACATTTACCTTGAGGGATTTTAAAAGCGAGTAAATGTTGGGAGGGGCGTGTTACAAGTTTATGGATTCTTTCCTCTTATTCAAATCCATGGTGGCGACTGGAGTTATCTCCAATCATCGACTAATTATTTTACAAGTCTCGACAAAGGAAAGCCCTAAAAAGATCCCATTATTCTTTCTCCCTTCATGGATCAAGGAGGAGTATCATTCATTGGTTGCAGGCTACTGAAGACACTTGAGGCCTTCAACATCATCATCCTATATGGAGTAGTTTGCTAGCAACCTGAACTTTGTCAGCAAATCCTCCAGGAAATGGGCCAAGGAATACCATAAAAGAAAAATTTGAGGCTAATCGAGGTTGAACAAAGGATAGAGGGAAACCTTTCTTGAATGGACCCAAATTATATACTAAAGGATCAGTGGGAGATGATGATATCCCTTGAGGCAGAGAATCATTCCCTGTTGTTAAAAGAAGAGGAAAAATAACAATTGAAAAGCTAGGAAATTTGGTTATCCTTGGAGACAACAACACTAGTTTCTTCGATAACTATGCCAATGGTAGGAAACAAACCAATACTATCGGGAGCATTGCAATCCTATCAGGAAAATTTTTGTTCTGATTTAGGGATAAAGCATAGGAAGGAGTTAGATATTTCTAGAAGCTCTTTTCATCTCCCCTGGGGTGTCCTATTTAGTAGATTCTATAGTTAGTCTCTCAATTTCCCCATCTTGTCAATGAGGAGATGAGGGATTTCCTATTTGAGGAAGTCTTCAAGAAGGAAATCTAGTCAACTTTATCTTCAATGCAAAGAGGTAAGAGTCTCGGTCCTGGTAAATTTCCATTGGAGTTTTATCTAGGATTTTATGATCTATTAAAATATGACATGGTCAAGGTTGTGAGGGAATATCAGTCCTCAGAAAATTTGCTAGTCTCATACAACTGCCCTTTCTCTACCTCATTCCAAAGTCCCAACAAGGCTTCTCCTCTATGGAATACATGCCTATTGCCTATTGCAATTTCATTTATAAAAATATCTCCAAAATTATAACAAGTTGAATGACACTAGTTCTCAACTCTTTCATTTCAAAGGAACAATTTGGATTTCTACATCATAGAAACATTCATGACACAGTGGTTGTTACATAGGAATTCTTATACTCAGTCAAGAAGGACAGCCTAAACATAATTATTATGAAGCTCAATCTGTCCAAAGTGTATGGAAAGGTAAATTGAACTTTTCTTGAGCTAGTTTTCATTCATCTAGGTTTTGAAATTAATTTTGTCAATTTGATCATGGGGTGCAATCAAAATTCATCCTATGTGATTATAATCAATTTCTCTCCATCTTCATTCTTCTCTATCTCAAGAGGCATCCTTTAGGGATTCTGCCCTTCAACTCTTATTTTTCTTATTGTCTTTAAGACATTTAGCGGTTGATGGCCAAGTCACAAGCAATGGAATTCTTTGAAGGAGTGAAATTTTTTTACTTAGTTTTTATTTCCCACCTTTTTTTATGGATGATCCACTGACATGCTCCACTATAAATCATAGGGACATATATTCTTTGAAAATTACCCTGGATATATTTTGTAGAGTAATAGGTGTGGAGGTTAATGGACTCAAAGCATGCATTATTATTAATGGCATGTTTCAAAAAGCTACGACACATATTCAGGAATTTTTCTCATTACCTATCAAATTTTTGGATGAGGGTATAAAATACATGGGATTTCATTTGAAACTAAAAAAATATCGCAAACCATATTAGATGTGGATGATTAGAAAAGTGGAAGGGTGCATATGACAATGGTCAAATCGATTATTATCAAGGGGTGGATGATTGGTCCTAGTAAAGGTTGTATTGGAAATAATTCTAGTATGTTAGAACTCCATTTTGGAGTTATCCCTAAAGGAATCCTCAACCAGATCCAAAGTGCATGCCTAATATTCATCTAAACAATATCTTGTAATAAAAAAGGCTTCATCCTAGTTAAGGGGTCCTGAATTTCGGCTCCAAAGGAGCTTGGAGGATGGGTGCTTAAGGAGATTTAGTTAATTTCTAAAGCGCTGATAGGAAATAATTTATGGAGGGAATCATCCCTTTGGTTCAAAGTCATGCAGGCTAAGTACTTCTCATGAATGTCAATTACACACTAGTTTAGATGTCTTGACAAATCCTCCACATGTTCGATAGTTTGGAAATCCATACTAAACGCTTTCAATTTGGCTGGTAATTGGTTAGCGTGGTGTGTAGGGAATGAAAAATCCATCAAAATTAATAGCGACCCTCAATATGGTGCATGAAACAACTACAACCTCTTTTCTCCCCTTGTGTAATAATTAAGGCAGATGAATCTTCCAACATTGGATGCTGTTATCACTCAAAATCTGTAGGTTAGAGGTAAGGATGGTTGGAAGTTAACAGGGACTTGGGGTTATCATCTGAGATGGAAACATAATGTAACAAATTTGTTGATCTCCCAGATGAATCTCAAGTCCATATTTGTGAATATATAGTTGATTTTATATGTTGGACTAAGAACCCCTTAATAAGAGATTTTCTAGTGAAGCTAGGGTACAATTGTTGGTTCAAAAAGCACTTTCTGGATAGTAGATTATGGTGGTGTAAGTTTCTCTAGAGGGTCAGAGCACTGCTTAAATAAAAAATCTATTCATGGACAACATTCAATTCAAAACTCCTCACTTGGGATAAGTTGCAAAGAAAGGGATGGTGTGGGCCAAGTAGATGCCCCTTGTGTAAAACCGAGAAGAGACACATGGTCACCTTTCTATGCATTGTAGTTACATTAAACAAATTTGTAAAGAGGTTATGGGTTGAATTGAAGTTGAACTATAGGTGGTTGGGTCCTTCACTATTAAATGTATGTAGAATTTGGTAGTAGGACAAAGTGGTTGTGGTCTTCTTAGGCTTTCCTTGTCCATTAATTTTTCATGTATGGTGGGCCTGTAATCAAAGCTTGTTTCAAGATAAAGTCATCCCTACATAGTTATGTACAAAAAAATAGTGACAATGGCACAGGAATTCAAATAAAATCCCAAGTAGCTCTGACCCAAGACCCCGATTATGCCAATGACAAACTTTGGTTACCCATGGGCTTTTTCTTACGGAGCCAACCAAGGGAACCTTCCATGCTGTGGGGTGGGGATGGTCCTCTCTCTTATTCAAGCTCATTAAATCCATTGTAGATATGCTCTAGGGAGAGGCTCAAACAAAAAAGAATAATTTGTAGCCTTATGGATTCTGCTAGAATTGGCCAAGGAAAATGGGGTCTCATGCCTTTAGGTGATGGGAGATTTGAATTTGGTGATATATTTGGCAAATCAAAAGGTTGCGGTGGGAAATCTTGGCATCGAGTCCCTGCTCTCGGATATTCACAAAGCTACAAACTCCTTTGACCTTATTTCTTTCTATCATATTATCTATGAACTAAATCATGTCAACTCTTTGTCAAAAGAATCTCTTGTACTTCTTATTGGGTTTGTTAATTATCTTGTTTTTATGGATGGGGAGGAGGTTGAGTCCAGGGGTACAAACCTCCATTTCTAGAAATTATACTCACTTTTTTGAGTTTGTAGTATGTTCCCTCCTTAAGGGAAGCATTTTCCAGTAAGTTAAGTCCGAGATGGTCTATTCCTAGAGGACATAGTCATTATGAAGTTTTATAGGCAATGCATTAAGAAGATGTATACATTTTTTCTCATAAATATATAAAAAAATTCTTTGTGAAAATAATAATAAATAAATGAATTACTAACACAACCGTATAAATTAAATGGCTATCAAAGCATTTCTTTCATAATACATCTCAGAAAAAAATTAAAATAAAAAATAAAATAAATAAATAAAATAAAATAGAAATAAAATAAAAATAAAAATAAATAATAAATAAATTATAACTTTATTATTATTATTTATAAAAAAGAAATAATATATAGCTTAAACATATATACATTTGAAAAAACATGGAACATGATTATTATCCATGGAGATTTACCCATACTTAAACATCGAGATTCCTAATATGTAAATAGACATTGTCACAATACCATGAGCCAATACCATGGCTTATTAATACCACATGCCTAAAAAACCATACATCATTTCATATGAAATTTGTTCATATGACATTTCTTTTGATTAATCGTTTTAATCAAAAGAACAAAAATGACATAAGTACTTTGGAGATAAACCTTTGATTTGTGTATACTACTAAGAATATTCTAGAATATTCCATGGAGATTAAATGCCTACCATCCACGGAATAGTTATTGACGATTAAATTAAATTTATGGAAGTCATATTCCAAAATAGACATGCCTATCAACATAATTAGGTGATGATAGGGATTTAACTTCCACAGAATATTCTAGAATATCCATCATAGCATACAAAAATCAAAGATTGAAATTATCTCCAAAATAGTTATTCTCTTTTTTTCTTTTAATTAAATTGATTAATTAAAAAAAAAAAAGACCATATAAACAAGTGTCATATGAGTGACTTATGGTTTTATGTGCATGTGGTATTGATAAGCCATGATATTGTAACAAAGCTTATATATAGATTAAGAATCTCCATAGAAAAGTAGTCGTGGTGAGCAATCTCGCTCCATGTTGTTTAAAATGTAAAAATGTTTATAAGTTTTAAATGTATATATGTTTAACTTATATATTAATTATTTTTATAATTAATGATAATATTAATAATTTAAAATAAAGTTATAATTTAGTTTTTTAGCAAAGTAAGTGTTTTGATGCTGATTATGGATTCATGCTTGTCAATATTTACCATCCATTTAATTTATATGGTTGTATTAGTTGTGTGTGTGCCCGGGGGAGGTTTTGATAGATCCATCTTTAACATAGAACTATAAAATGCTAAGAGGGGAGGTTCCGATAGATCCATCTTTAACATAGAACTATAAAATGCTAAGAGGGATCAACGCTTTTGAGGTGTTAACTCTTTTTCAAACTTTGCACTCTAAAAGAGGTTTGTACCTCAAAAAAATTGATCATTCCTGTCACTTGCTATATCTATGGTTAAGATGGATTTATATTGCTATTCTCACTATTTCTCTTTCTAAATTATTGTCATTTTGTTTTTTAACTTTGCATCATCCATCTCAATTTTTATTTTTATTTTAACTTTTTAGAGTTAGATTAATTTACATATCTCATTCATATTAGGTTGTAAAGTACATTGCACTTTTCTCTTATTACTATAAGAACTAGCCTAGATTAATCTTAACCTAAAATCTATGAAGTGTAAAGAGAAAAATATTTCAAAATACAAATTTAATATTTTTATTTTAACTTTTTAGAATTGGATTAATTTACATGTCTCATTCATATGAAGTTGTGAAGTACACTTCACTTTTCTCTTATTACCATAAGAATTAGCCTAAATCAATTTTAACTTAAAATCTATTAAATACAACAACAAAAAATATTTAAAAATACAAATTTATTATTTATTTAAAACAAACCTTACATGGTCCCTTAAAAATATAAAAATTTAAATATGTAAAATTAAAAAAATTGTCTTTTTTATTGCAATACCACTTTTATATAAGATTTCTTATATACAATATCAATCTTATATACAATAACTTCATCATGTTACCTCATAATTTTTTAAATATAAATTTATATATATATAAAATAATGAAATAAATTTGTTATTAATATAATCATTTAATAACACTATTTTAATAATAATTATTTTATTTTTACTTAGTATAAAACAGGTAGGTAAATGATTGCATCTCAAGTATCTACCTTATCATAACTAATATAATTCTTTTACTATATATATTCATACATAAAGTCACGGGTCATCCTTTATTCCTTTCCCTTTCATATACCATCCAATTTCACATGTATGAAATATGATAAATTATATCTTAAAATATTGTGAACAAATACCCACCTTATTTTAACTAACACAAGTTTCTTGCTCGTTTACAAGGCCATATTTGAGCGGGAATCTCCAGTGTCGGCCGACGCAAATCCTAGGTTTCCTCTCACGTTAAGGACTACGTCAGCATGATGTAGCACTTTAACCTCACTTGTGAAAAATACAAAATAATTTCTAATTTTATGGTAGTATTTTTAATATTATATTTTTTATAATTTTAATTAAATTTAATATTTTATAATATTTTAATTTCGGATCTACCAAAAGGAATTAAATTTTTTGAGATGCAAACATTTTTTTGGAGTGAGAAGAAATTTGATCTCTCTCAAAAACTGGTATAATATATATGGAATTGATATTGAAATATTTTATTTACAATTTACATTTTTCACATTATTTTTTATTATTAATATTTTCAAAATATTACATATCAAATCCATATTAAGGGTTGAAAAAATTACAAATATCCCTCATACATTCAATCACAAAGTAGTGAACAATGAATAAAATTTCTCTCAATCTTTCTCTCTCTTTATATGTTTCATGTTAAAATCTTTTACTCAACATGGGAGTAGAAGTATTTTATTTATAACCTACTTGAAATTTTTATTTATTATTGATATATTTAAAATATGATATATCAACTCCATATTAAAAATAAAATAAATTAGACATCTCGCTAGTTATCCAAGGTGAAATATAAGAATTTCTAAAATTTAAATCACTTTATTTTTCTTTGTATAAAATTATTTTATTTAATATGGACATTGAAATATTTTTCAAATATTTTTTGTTATTCAAATATTTCTGTTTTAAATATCACATGTCAACTGAATGTAGAATGAATTATAGATAATGTAATATCAATAATATTATTTCTTGTCAACTCCATATTAAGTATCGAGCAATTATATTTCTTTTTTGTAGTAAAAAATAAATTCGTTTTACTTTTCACTGATTTCCATATTAAGTAATGAAAAACATCTCTCCCTTATTGAGTTGTAGATATTATTATATTTAATTAATATAAAACGGAATAATATTTTTATTAAAAATATTATATAATGTATATAATTGTTTATATATTATGTTGTTTTGGTATAAGCAAAATAATAGAATTTACGATCCTTGGTATGACAAAGACTGTAAAATTGCCAAGAAAGCAGACGCTCCTAATGAAATCAATAAGTATAAGTATATACAAAGCTCTCATCAAAAGGAAGAAGAGGTCAAATATTAATAAGAGACAAGAGCATCTTCTCCACCTTTCTAAAGTTCCGCCCAAAACTAGAGCATCTTCTCCACCTTTCTAAAGTTCTGCCCAAAAAGTTTTGGCGGAATGTGCTTGTTCGTAAAACTAAAGGTAATCATTCTATCCCCTTAGAAAATTGAGACAACTATCTTAAGAAATTCTATGACTCTCCGAACACCATGAGCACCATCTTAATCACTCATATTAAGGAAGATATATTTTTGTGGAAGACGTTGAGTCTGGGATTA
This sequence comes from Pinus tabuliformis, assembly GCA_031772625.1. Classification (NCBI taxonomy): domain Eukaryota; kingdom Viridiplantae; phylum Streptophyta; class Pinopsida; order Pinales; family Pinaceae; genus Pinus; species Pinus tabuliformis. The sequence goes on from CM062816.1 coordinate 856,415,136, forward strand.
ATAATCTCGCTAATGGGAAAGCTAAAGATATTGAAGGATACCAAGCTGAGATCTTTGAAATGGGAAGATCTATCCTCATTCCTCATCTCCACAAGCTTCTCAATTTGGTAGTAAAGCATGACTTCCCTAAGATTTGGACGGAAAGCTTTATTGTGCCTATCTTTAAAAATGGGGACAAAAGTGTTCTGTCTAACTATAGGACCATTTTGATTAGCCAAATCCTAGCCAGGCTATATGGACTCATTTTGGAAAAGAAGCTTAGCCTTTGGCTTGCAAACCATGGTAAAATAGCTAAAGGGCAAGTTTGTTTTAGGAGATGTTACTCGACTATCAACTATTTTGTCATTCTTAGGATCACTGCATAGGAATGTCACAATAGTGAAGCCAATCTCTTATGTTGTTTTGTGAACTTTAGAAAAAAAATTGACATTGTTCGTTGAGATAAGCTCTGGGAGAGACTTGGAGAGATCATGGTTCCTCCTGAACTGAGGATTGTTGTTATCCGCCTCTACGAGACTATCATTTCCAAGATTAAGACCAACAAAAGGTGATATAAAGATATTAAATGCAATATCAGGGTTAAGAAAGGGTGTCCCCTATCCACTACCCTTTTTGAAATTTACATCGATAAGCTAGAGGAGTGCCTAGAAACTACAGGTTGCAAGGGCACCGAGCTTGCTGGTATAATCATTACTCTTCTCCTCTATCTCGATGATATCATTCTTCTTGCAAAAAACCATGATGACCTAGACAAGCAGTTTAAGACTCTTCATGTCTACTGCTCCAAGATGGGTATGACAGTTAATATTGACAAGACTAAAGTTATGATCATTAAATCCAAAAAGATCACCCATGGTAGTTTCTTCTATGATAACCATTGCTTAGAGCAGGTTTCTTCTTATAAATATTTGGGTATTGAATTTCCTCATCAGCTCAACTAGAATTATAACATTGAGAAAAGGATTATTGGAGGCTAGAAATCTTATTATGAACTTGAAAACAATTGTAAGTCGGTCGATCTTTGCATTTTGAGTAAAGAAAGGTTCCTCTTTGAGAATCTCGTCACCCCTGTTGTCTTATATGGATGTAAAGTTTGGGGTTGCAGTACATCGAAAGAGCCGTGGAGAAAGATTGAGACAATTCAAAAGAGATTCATAACCTACAACCTCAAGATCAAGGGAAATACTCTGTATCTTATCCTCTTAACTGAAGCTAGCATGTTCCCCATTGAAGGTACGACTATATTTAGATATCTGATGTATAAGAAGAAGCTTTACAACATGGAATCTAAGAGGCTCCCAAAAATTGCTTCTAACTTTAGTCAAAATGCCCACCTTTGCCTCAAACTTGGGTAGCATAAGGATTCCAAGTCTTGGCTCAACCATTCAAGGATTAAGGAGGAGATCATCATGGGAAGCAAGGATAGTGTTAAAGATACTATTACCTCCAATTTTAAGGACAAGTTGTGGGATGATAAGGAGTTGAAGGGTAAAATGAAGCTAAGATACTATAAGGAGGTGATCAACCCCACCCTTGATAACCAAAATCATTTCTCTATGTTGACCAACACTAAGAAAAAAATTAACATCGATAGGATAAGAACTAATTCTCATGAGCTTCGAAGTGAAACCGAGTAGTGGTCTGCTCCCAAGTCTCCCTCGGATGGTAGAATCTGTCAGATTTACGATACTAAGAGGGTGGAAGATGAAAAACACTTCTTTTTAGACTGCTCAACTCTTACTCACATATGCTCTCAATTCCCTAACATCTGCCACACCTCCAATCTGCTTGACTTATTAAATTAGCCTAACTACAACGATTTTGGAGCGCTTCTTTCTCTTCTTTTTGATCATAGAAACAAGATCTTCAAGAATCACAATTAGATTGTTTTTGAGAAAATTCTTTGGCGTAAATCACATGATCTTACATTTGTTGATGCGTTTCGAACCAACTAGTGTGGTTCATCGTAAGGACAAGTTGAAGAATTAGATCTAGGCTGCAAGTTAAATAGTTAGAGCAGGACCTCCAACGGCTATATTTGACCAGGCAACGGCTAAATTGACCAACTAATGGCTAATCTTGACTTGGAAATGGCTAGCAGGATAGGACCAAGGGAAAGGAGAACAAATTAATTAAAAATTAACATAAGTTAAATTCAGTTAAATTAAGGCTCATTTCAAATTTGTTTTAATTTTAGAGTTTATAAAAAGAAAATTAGGATTGTTATAAATAAATATAATAAAAATTTATAATTTTATTTTATTTAATTGTTTATTTATTTATTAGTTTGCTTAAAAAATGAGAAAAAAAACTAAAAAATGAATAAATAAGTAAATAAATAAATAAAAATAAAAATAAATAAATAAAAATATAAATAAATAAATAAAAATATAAAATAAAATAAAAATAATAATAAATAAATAAATAAAAATTCAAAAAATAAATAATAATAATAATAATAAAATAAGATTTTATTTTTATTTTATTTTGTATACTCTTATTTATTTTTATTATTATTTTTTTTTTTTGAATTTTTATTTATTTATTTTTATTTTTATTTTATTTTATATTTATATTTATTTATCTTTTAGTTTTTTTTTTTCATTTTTTTAAACAAATTAATAAATAAATAAACAATTAAATTAAATTAAATTATAAATTTTTACTATATTTATTTATAACAATCCTAACAATAGGATTTTCTTTTTATTAAACTCTAAAATTAAAACGAATTTGAAATAATTAATTTAACTCAATTTAACTTTAACTTATTTTAATTTTTAATCAAGTTGTTTGTCACGACCACATTCTAACTTATACCATAAATAAAAAAATTTGTTGTTACCTAACCCCTACAAGTCACTTCCCACCGTGACCACAAGGGAATCAGCACCATGGTATAAGATTATAATTCATGCGCAAAACTTATTTCACTTTGTATTAACAGGTTATGACTTACCAACATATTGGTTTTCACGCCTGTATAGTTACGTTACACCTTACTCGCTCCAGCACTTATGCAACAACCTTAATGTATTGAATACTTGTTCATTTAACACGGCACCAGGTGGTAAGCGGATGTTAATCCAGCTCATCCATCCTGGGGCCAGGTGGAAAGAAGCCATGTGATTGCCATGTGAACGTTCAGAGGGTTGTACATCTATGGTTTTCGCGCCAGCCTTCCCGCTCATACGAACGATGGCGATCACTCCATCTAATCGTAGGGCTCAGATTGGTTCAAGGGTTTGGCCGGAATCATATAAGCCACCGGGTTCTTCGGCCTCAGTTCATTTGCGTCCAGAGCGAACCTCAGCTCAGCAGAACTTCCTCCGCACCGCACCAGTTCTGCCACTCTCTCTCGGGTATGAACCTCTCTGTTCATAGCAATAGTATACAGGTTTACAGTCCTGCACTTTGACAATTTATTATGTAGCTCATTGATCCTTTGCTTTCCTCTATTCCAGTTAACGATGGTGTATTTTCTGTGCAGGAGGGTTTGGACTTTACAGCTTCTACTGCCTGCAAGGAGAGTGTGCTGGTCCACGGTCATTCCGGGTGAGTCATCATTCTTGTAAGCGTTGTCATGAAGAGGGTGTCTGTTGCTAAGTGGAATGGAGGTCTCCACAGGCCGAAACGAGACTTATGTCTTGTTATTCATGTGTTCTCAGGTCTGGATATTATTGTTCAAGCCCTGGTTGCGATTTACAGGCGGCCTCTCCCCATGCCGGACCTGTATCTCGTGAAACCCTGAGGGTTTAGCTATGTTTGTTTACGGCTACAAGCCATTTGTAAATCTGTGTAAATGGTTACTTGGAACTGAGTTCGAATCTCTGATTCGAATTGATACAGCTAATTCAGAGTTCATATATTCAAGTATTTTGCATGTTTAATAGAACCCTTATGTTACTGTTTCTGTTACGCCTTTCTATTGGGCTATAGTCCCTTATCGGGCTCCTGAAGCAAATATTGTGAATAGTTTACCTGTGTATTGAACATCTTATGCTCGGCTACGGCCTCTTAATGGATTAACGTTGATTTTGTTATTACACTGCCGACTATATCTATGCAGCTTCTGTTTATTTGATGTTCAATTTAATGTTCTCATTCATACGCTAGTGATATTCCACGGGGTTACCCAACTGTCTGTTACCACAGTTTAATATGGTCATGCGTATGAAGTTAATGCCCTATGGGCTTACCACAGTAAAGGATTTGTTCTGTTTCGAACTTGGTATGATTGTCGACTCTTTAGTTTGAAGTTATTCTATACAGCAAGACGCTCCAGTCTTTTATAAGTAGCTATATTTAATATGCATCAGTAGTCGAGCTACCATATGGTTCAGGTTTAGTATTCGAGTTCATTACCAAATTTCATGTCCTCTTTAATGCGGCTGTAGGGTTAAGGCTTGCATTCGAATTAATGAATGCAAGTCGAACCCTTTTCGCCACACACAGGGTTATATACTTGTGACCCGTGATACCTAAGCCTGGTAAAGGCATATTGTTTAATTTCCACAGTTTCTATATCATGATAAATTCATATCAATGTTCTGCATGTAACGTTAATACTCATCTTGTACAGCTATGTGATATTTTCTATGGTTAAACGTTCCGCTGGGTTTTAACTGTGAGCATAACCCTCACGGCCGTTCCGAATACTTTTACTTTCACAATGTTATTGTTTATTAAAGGCCCTCGGCCCTTCACTATGGTTTCCATGAAGTATCTTTGTGACTCATACAGTAATGACACCCGTCTGAGCACCGTTTCATGACTGTTTCTTTTTATTATTTAAGAACTGTAACTTTCTGAGACGGGTTATTTGACTACGTTCGTAGCCAATGGTTCCATACATGCATTCATACATTACTATTCATTAATGTAGTCTGCGGTCTCTTAACCGCTTCAGGGTTTAGTCTTAATCTGGCATTTTCTTTAAACACTCTAGTTTCTACAGCGAAGAATTTAATCACGAAAACTAGTTCTGCAGGATAGACTATATGCATTAACCATATATAACCGCTACAACTATCATTGTTTAATGTCTAAAAGGATCAATAGATAACTGTAGCATCTAATAACCAGATAAAGAAACATAAATACCTGGACCTGTCTGTATGCTATCTTCATCTGTTACTCAAGTCAGAGCTCTTTAGAAATGCATACCTGGCAATCTGCTACCGTCGTGCCTTCTTCAGGGATTCACCTGCAATGATTTTGCTCTTATCCTCCCAACCTTGAGATCCACTTCACACTGGATTCTCCCCCCGAGCAGTCTTGCAGGCCTACAGCCCTCAACAAGACACATGCACTCCTGTGCTGGGTTATCTGGTCTCTACCAGACTTAACCTCTTTCTCAGGTTATCTGGTCTCTACCAGACTTAACCTCTTTCTCAGGTTATCTGGTCTCTACCAGACTTAACCTCTTTCTCAGGTTATCTGGTCTCTACCAGACTTAACCTCTTTCTCTGTCTGCTCTCTCCTGGAATTCTTCTCTCTGCCTGTTCCTCTCTGCCCTGTTAGGGTGCTCGCTGATCCCTTTAACCAATGCCAAGAATTAGTTGTAACTGATATGTAATTTAAAATTACTTTTACGCAGGTTTGATTAACTGATTGGTAATTTAAAATTACCTTACCTGGGGTTAATCACAATAGGTATATCACATACTCCCCCCCTTAACAGGAACACCGTCCTCGGTGTTCATCTTTCGTTGGAACTTGATATTTTACTCGTGGTATTACCATCTAATCCACACAAAATGTGATCCTTTCTCTTTGAAATCAAAGATTTCATTCCAAGAAAAGACGACAAATAAAATAGTAATGATATAGTCTTAAGAAATATCATTAGTTATAAGCATCAATAGTCATAATCATTCGTAACTGCAAAAATATGCAACTTCTAATCGCCACCACCTGGCCCTTATTCATTCATAATAAACAATTCTCTGTGTCAACTTACCATAACTTACCATCTTATGCTTGAAAATCATGAATACTTCCATGTAAGCCTGTTAATAAAGGTTGGACAATTCTTCACCCTTCCATGGTAAGTAGTTCCTGCAATATATGACTAACAAATTCAACCACATTAGTCACTATATTTTGAGTCAAATGAGACACTTTGACTAGCAATCAATTGTGCAATATTAGATGCTCTCTAAATCACAGTACTTTTACAAGTACTTAAAGAGTACTAACACTAATCATCAAATGATAAATCACTGCTCACGTGTACACTGAATGAATTCTCACTAAAGACATCTGTAAAGTACTTCAAGAAGTACCAAAAGAGCACCTAGCTCTCTAATCATCAAAACAGTCAAGCACTGCATTATTTGAAAATGGTCTTAGCCCCTACTAAGACTTCCACAAGATTAGTAATACAACAAAGGAATTAACATTTCCAATAACTCCTTATATAGAATTCATCATCAACTTATCATATAGCTGATTCGTTCATTTCTTTAGCTATGAGCACCATAATAGGCTAAAGAATTCCCAATCCATGGGAACTGGTTTCCACAACCAAACCGAGTCATTTTCACATCCAGATAGTTTCTTTGATAGAGACCTTACCAGGTCTAACATGGAATTCCACTGGACAACCAGCTCAAGAATTCCAAGGAGAGTAAATCTAGGCGGACAAGTACCATCAACCCTTCCGGGCAGGTAGCTGCCATCAACCCAAGGCATTCCAGCCTTTCACAATCCGGCAGACAAGTACCATCAACCCCTCCAGGCAGGTAACTGTCATCAACCCAAGGCATTCCAGCCTTTCACAATCCGGGCAGACAAGTACCATCAACCCCTCCAGGCAGGTAACTGTCATCAACCCAAGGCATTCCAGCCTTTCACAATCCGGGCAGACAAGTACCATCAACCCCTCCAGGCAGGTAACTGTCATCAACCCAAGGCATTCCAGCCTTTCACAATCCGGGCAGACAAGTACCATCAACCCCTCCAGGCAGGTAACTGTCATCAACCCAAGGCATTCCAGCCTTTCACAATCCGGGCAGACAAGTACCATCAACCCCTCCAGGCAGGTAACTGTCATCAACCCAAGGCATGTTAAATTTCTCTTTTATTACTCTTTCCCAAAGTAATTACACAATGAACCATATAATCATTATCATTACAAAATAAACATGCATGTACACCATGCATTTACACTTATCCCTCGTCATGGGTCCACAACATCAAGATTGATGGGAAACTTAGCCATCATACATGTTGTATGCATGCAAATTTTCCAAATAACACAATTCATGCATATCATATAACATCATTCTTTCTCATTTATAATTGCATTTCATATTGCAGCAATTTATGTGATGAGTTTTCTTGTTGCCATTAAGCTACCACTACTTAATTCCATCAGCAACATTAGTTACAAATATGCATCAGTTAACACGTATTCCATTTCCAAGAATGTTCATGCATACCATATTGTCATGTATAAAGCATATGCAAATACTCATTAATGTATAAATGTCAACAACAGTTGAGTTAATACTCTCATCATTCCCAATTTTGCCATAGTCTGTTGTTCCAATTCAAATCATCATTAATGGAGTATTATCTTACGTTTACTATGGCTAGCTTTAGTCATGCATTGTTAGTGTAATTAAACATAATTTCTAACATATAAGAACATAAGAACATAACTCTTACGTCACAATGACTATTCTTTGTGCATACTATTGCTTATCCTATAAGCCCTTCTTTAATGTATGCAACACTTATTCCCTTCACTAGAAGACCACCATCATTTCATACGACAAACCACATACCTCTTTCTTAAAGGAAGTCATTTTAATCCTCATTTCTCTATCTTCAGATATGAGGGTTTCTCAAGATTCCCTTTCCAGAAATTATTAAAGGTATCTACCTTTAGGCATAAAAATCAAGATACAAAAACAAGGATTAATTATCCTTTATGTATCCAAATCAAGCAATCAACACAGCTCATCCAACACGACAATCTCCCCAAGAGATTATTAATTTCAAGGAAGCTAGCATGACCTCTTTCTCTAAGTACACAATAATTCCAAAGTCAAAATAGCTACCAATATGCAACATGTGTTCTTCTAACACAATTACCTTACTTCAATGCACATAGTTCTTTTCATGAAACAAGTAAGGATTTTGGTTCTTGTATGAACACTATTCTAATGTGTCTTTAAGGGAAGAACCTTTACTTTTATTTCCAAGAAAAATTCTCATGCATCTTCATACATGAAGTATGCATACTCTTAGGAGGAAGCTATATTTATGTATATATGTAATATATTCTTTCCTCAAGAATTTAGGGATAAATATCTTTGTGCCTAGAAGCACATTCTTAGTTATCTTTTATCATGCATGTAATGCATAGTCATATCACTAGAGCTTATAAACCAACCAGAATCATAATGCAATTAGCATATATATATATATATATATATATTTTCCAAGAAGCTTTTATCAAATAAAGATACATATTTTAATTCAAGCAAACTTGGCCACCTTCCATGCTATGTCCTCAGGACATTTATATACCTCATCCTCTTTTCTCCAGAAAATACCTCGGCCATATTCAGCAAGGATTTTATTCCAAGAAAAACAACGAGAGACAAACATTTCTCTCACAAGACTCACATGTAGTCCGACTAGGAGGAACTACCTATTCTTTTTACTAAGAAGCATATAAACAGTCAATCTTTAATTGCATGCCTTATCCCATTTTCTTTACCAAGAAAATCTATAAAAGAACCATTCTTTTATTGCATGCATTCAAATACTTTCTCTACTAAGAAATCATGTAAAACATTCATATGTGTTCTTCAAGAAAGTGGACAAGACACTTATCTTATCCTTGGATCAACATGCATAACTAACAAGTTAAACCACCCTTACCGAAAGCAATGGCTCTACTTTATGCGATTAGAAGCATAATCCCCTAAGTGTCACACACGCACCAGAGTTACCACTTGATGCTAGATGCAACAACTATCATAACAGTACTATGTGTCCATTTCAGAACAATGACTTCAAGGAAGCATTACGAAAATCATTAACATCAATACACTATAGTTATCATTTTCCAACTCCTTAAGCATGGTCAAGGGAATACTCACATGCACATCAAGCACTATCTAGTCATTTCCAGACTTAGAGTTTTCTGCAAGATTCTGATACCCAAGCTTGCTCTATCTGGTCATCACCAGGCTTAGCGATTTCTTTTCCCATCTCCGTCTGTCCCTACAGCACGGTCTTCTTCCTTCTCCTTGCTTCCTTTTCCTTTGGAAGCATCTATAGCTGGGGAAGGTAGTTAGAATTTACCGACAACTGTGTTAACACAGGTAGTCTATTTATGAGTAATTATCATATGTAATTATACCATGAATGGATCCTAGAAACGTTACCCACCGAACATGCCTCTCCAATTAAGTTCTCACTGGAAAGCAACATGCATAAGAAATCCATCATTCCCATGGTAGAGATAAATTCAACCATCATTAAGGCTCCAATGGTTTTTATCTCTCAACAAGTAATGATAAACACATACCATGCTAATGGATTTCACTTGATTAGAGGGTAATCATCATTAAATCTATTAAGACATAAGCATATACTATTCATCATGCATTCTCATGGTGAATAAAATTAAGAACTCTTCTCGTGCACCACTGGACTATAGCACCGAGAGAGTAACAAAAATAAAATCTTCATACACACATTTCATGCATGCGACATCAATCAACCTTCACTTGGTTACGAACTGTAACAATCTTAGTTCAATTTAATTAATGCATATAAGTTCTATGGGTTAGTCATACAGCACTAACCAATCTCAACTACCAATCGTCTTCATGCATCCATGACAAGACCGAATCAAAAGTTAGTTATGACAATCAAGTCTCGCTACTTGACTCATTGCATGTTTTCAATATCTAAAGGGGTTCTTCTAATGTTCTTTTTAAAACAATTTTTCATCCTATTCAAGGATGTTCCCCCTGGTTATATTCATGCACTGGCCTATTAAGTTTCGTTCATTGTAATTTCAATCTAGTTCAATATATGCATTGTTGTTATTGCCATATGTGCAAATCAAAAGTTGGTAGTTGATCGTCACTTCCTCACTGAGTGTTCAATATTGTTCTTAAGTGCGACAAAAGTTCATTGTCTTTTATCCTCATCAGGAATCCAACGTTATGAACGTAGTTATGCAACAACTTATCACCTACTTCTCAAAGAAGTTATAAACATGAATCACACCTGTCATGCCGAAAGTAGTGTACGACATAAATGAATATGCGTATGATTAAACTCATACCTGAGTTAATGCCTACTGATGGTGTACTTCAATATCCTTTCCGCTTACCAATTCCCAAAGGCACCAGTATTGCAACCTTTGGCTCTGATACCACATTGTCACGACCACATTCTAACTTATACCATAAATAAAAAAATTTGTTGTTACCTAACCCCTACAAGTCACTTCCCACCGTGACCACAAGGGAATCGGCACCATGGTATAAGATTATAATTCATGCGCAAAACTTATTTCACTTTGTATTAACAGGTTATGACTTACCAACATATTGGTTTTCACGCCTGTATAGTTACGTTACACCTTACTCGCTCCAGCACTTATGCAACAACCTTAATGTATTGAATACTTGTTCATTTAACACGGCACTAGGTGGTAAGCGGATGTTAATCCAGCTCATCCATCCTGGGGCCAGGTGGAAAGAAGCCATGTGATTGCCATGTGAACGTTCAGAGGGTTGTACATCTATGGTTTTCTCGCCAGCCTTCCCGCTCATACGAACGATGGCGATCACTCCATCTAATCGTAGGGCTCAAATTGGTTCAAGGGTTTGGCCGGAATCATATAAGCCACCAGGTTCTTCGGCCTCAGTTCATTTGCGTCCAGAGCGAACCTCAGCTCAGCAGAACTTCCTCCGCACCGCACCAGTTCTGCCACTCTCTCTCGGGTATGAACCTCTCTGTCCATAGCAATAGTATACAGGTTTACAGTCCTGCACTTTGACAATTTATTATGTAGCTCATTGATCCTTTGCTTTCCTCTATTCCAGTTAACGATGGTGTATTTTCTGTGCAGGAGGGTTTGGACTTTACAGCTTCTACTGCCTGCAAGGAGAGTGTGCTGGTCCACGGTCATTCCGGGTGAGTCATCATTCTTGTAAGCGTTGTCATGTAGAGGGTGTCTGTTGTTAAGTGGAATGGAGGTCTCCACAGGCCGAAACGAGACTTATGTCTTGTTATTCATGTGTTCTCAGGTCTGGATATTATTGTTCAAGCCCTGGTTGCGATTTACAGGCGGCCTCTCCCCATGCCGGACCTGTATCTCGTGAAACCCTGAGGGTTTAGCTATGTTTGTTTACGGCTACAAGCCATTTGTAAATCTGTGTAAATGGGTACTTGGAACTGAGTTCAAATCTCTGTTTCGAATTGATACAGTTAATTCAGAGTTCATATATTCAAGTATTTTGCATGTTTAATAGAACCCTTATGTTACTGTTTCTGTTACGCCTTTCTATTGGGCTATAGTCCCTTATCGGGCTCCTGAAGCAAATATTGTGAATAGTTTACCTGTGTATTGAACATCTTATGCTCGGCTACGGCCTCTTAATGGATTAACGTTGATTTTGTTATTACACTGCCGACTATATCTATGCAGCTTCTGTTTATTTGATGTTCAATTTAATGTTCTCATTCATACGCTAGTGATATTCCACGGGGTTACCCAACTGTCTGTTACCACAGTTTAATATGGTCATGCGTATGAAGTTAATGCCCTATGGGCTTACCACAGTAAAGGATTTGTTCTGTTTCGAACTTGGTATGATTGTCGACTCTTTAGTTTGAAGTTATTCTATACGGCAAGACGCTCCAGTCTTTTATAAGTAGCTATATTTAATATGCATCAGTAGTCGAGCTACCATATGGTTCAGGTTTAGTATTCGAGTTCATTACCATATTTCATGTCCTCTTTAATGCGGCTGTAGGGTTAAGGCTTGCATTCGAATTAATGAATGCAAGTCGAACCCTTTTCGCCACACACAGGGTTATATACTTGTGACCCGTGATATCTAAGCCTGGTAAAGGCATATTGTTTAATTTCCACAGTTTCTATATCATGTTAAATTCATATCAATGTTCTGCATGTAACGTTAATACTCATCTTGTACAGCTATGTGATATTTTCTATGGTTAAACGTTCCGCTGGGTTTTAACTGTGAGCATAACCCTCACGGCCGTTCCGAATACTTTTACTTTCACAATGTTATTGTTTATTAAAGGCCCTCGGCCCTTCACTATGGTTTCCATGAAGTATCTTTGTGACTCATACAGTAATGACACCCGTCTGAGCACCATTTCATGACTGTTTCTTTTTATTATTTAAGAACTGTAACTTTCTGAGACGGGTTATTTGACTACGTTCGTAGCCAATGGTTCCATACATGCATTCATACATTACTATTCATTAATGTAGTCTGCGGTCTCTTAACCGCTACAGGGTTTAGTCTTAATCTGGCATTTCCTTTAAACACTCTAGTTTCTACAGCGAAGAATTTAATCACGAAAACTAGTTCTGCAGGATAGACTATATGCATTAACCATATATAACCGCTACAACTATCATTGTTTAATGTCTAAAAGGATCAATAGATAACTGTAGCATCGAATAACCAGATAAAGAAACATAAATACCTGGACCTTTCTGTATGCTATCTTCATCTGTTACTCAAGTCAGAGCTCTTTAGAAATGCATACCTGGCAATCTGCTACCGTCGTGCCTTCTTCAGGGATTCACCTGCAATGATTTTGCTCTTATCCTCCCAACCTTGAGATCCACTTCACACTGGATTCTCCCCCCGAGCAGTCTTGCAGGCCTACAGCCCTCAACAAGACACATGCACTCCTGTGCTGGGTTATCTGGTCTCTACCAGACTTAACCTCTTTCTCAGGTTATCTGGTCTCTACCAGACTTAACCTCTTTCTCAGGTTATCTAGGTCTCTACCAGACTTAATCTCTTTCTCAGGTTATCTGGTCTCTACCAGACTTAACCTCTTTCTCTGTCTGCTCTCTCCTGGAATTCTTCTCTCTGCCTGTTCCTCTCTGCCCTGTTAGGGTGCTCGCTGATCCCTTTAACCAATGCCAAGAATTAGTTGTAACTGATATGTAATTTAAAATTACTTTTACGCAGGTTTGATTAACTGATTGGTAATTTAAAATTACCTTACCTGGGGTTAATCACAATAGGTATATCACATTGTTCTCCTTTTCCTTGGTCCTATCCTGCTAGCCGTTTCCAAGTCAAGATTAGCTGTTAGTTGGTCAATTTAGCAGTTGCCTAGTCAAATATATCGGTTGGAGGTCGTGTTCTAACTATTTAACTTGCTCTATTCTTCAACTTGTCGTGACGATGAACCACACTAGTTGGTTCGAAATGGGTGGACAAATGTAAGATCATGTGGTTTACGCCGAAGAATTTTCTCATAAACTTGATATGGATCACAGAAGCCTCAACTCAACAATAGATTGTTTTTATTTTTTTGAGATTCGATAGACAACATTTCTCTTAGTGAACGCTAATCATAATCATCATTATTGTAAATTAAAATGAAAAAATATAATACAAAAACATATATTTTTAAAATATTTAAAACTTAAATTTATTTTTTATTATTTTTATTTATTTATTTAATAAATAAAAATTAATACATAGGTTTTAAATTAATATGTGCGTGTGTTTTTTTAAAGGAATTATATTAATAACCAGGAGTTATATTTGTCATCATTAATATAACAAAAAAGGTTATTATTTTTCAAAATATAATTATTTAAAAATATAGCAATTTTGAAGAAAATAAGTTGTAAATAAGTATGAGCTTCCTAGAAACCATCCACCATGGTCTATAAGAGTTATTTATATTAATTCTACTCGTGTTTCAGGGTTTGAATTTGACAAAACAGAATTAACAAGTAACCATTCATTAAAAAAATTAGGTAGAATTGGTTGGTTGGGGCAGCTAGGTTTAGTAGTTGGAGTAAATACCTCTTCAATTAGCATCGATTAATTTCATCCTCGTCATTATTTTTAAAATAGTTATATATAAAAATAAAATAACCTATAATTATTTTGAATAAAAAATTTCCGTTTTCATTTTATTATGTATTTATAATTGAAATATAACCATGGGATTAGTAAAGACGCCCATTTAGAGGAACTAAAAAGCTACGTCGCTATACTATCGCCATCCATTTGAGAGTGGCCGGCCTTTATCAACTGCTGCATACCCAAATAAGCCATGGCTACACCTAATCCATTTTCCTTTTCCTCTTGTAGTGGTCGATCAGTTGAATTCACGTTAAAGTCTTGGAACCACTCTTTACATCGCTATCAGTCACGCTGAAAATTTCAATTTTAAAATTTAAAGGAAGGTTCAGCGTGTTAGCCATATAATATTATAAATAACTGACTGCATACCGCGTCAAAAAGCGCCACAAATTTTGTGAAAATGTAGAAACCATGATTAGATATGCAGAGCAAAAAATCACTGATCACTCTGATTCGAGTATCCGACCCAGTCAAAAGGAGCATATCCGCCATGAGAAGATGACGAGGTCAGTCAAAGATGCTGGTATGGTCTTGGAGAGTCGGTGGACACCACGGGTTGGTAAGCCAGCCCCCGCCGATTCTCCGTTTCTTAACCTGACAAACCTTTACACATGGATATTCATGCCACTGCCTGCTACGGATATCCTGTGATCACTATATAAACTCTATTTGCCTCTCCTTCCTCTTCATAATTCCTGCGTCACGCCAAGGTAACGCGGGTGGGTGCTTGGGATCTTTATTGCATCAGAGGCTCCACACTTAAGAGCTTGGCTTAGAGGTTGGAGTTTCATTAGTGTAAATTTGGTCCAGTTCAGTTTCTTGAATAGTTATTAATAACCAGCCAGCTACTGCTTGGATAATTATCACTGCCATGGTCGTTTTAATGGTTGGATTTTCATAGTCCCTCTGTTTCAGTTTCCAGACTCTAATTTGAACCTGTTATCTTTATACCCTTCATCCAACAAACTCGAAACCCATAATCTCTTGTGTCATAACTTTGGAAATAGCGTTCTAATTCTCAAATTTGTGTCTTCTAGTTGCTCAATTTGCACGAGGAAGTTGTGCATTGTTGGTCTTAAGAGGAATCAAGCATGGATGGAGTGGAGAAAACGTGGGAGCCTGGCAAGAGGACGAGCAGAAATATGAGTTGGAGTATGAGGAGTGGCAGCAGATCGAGTTGGGGAGTTGAAGATCTATTCGCTAGATCCAGCACTCGGTCACAGAGACAGAGGATAGATGATGACGAAGAAGCTCTCAGATGGGCAGCTCTTGAGAAGCTGCCTACTTATGATAGGCTGAGGACCAGTATTATGCAAACTTTTGTACTGGACACTCAGACAAATACCAACAATAATAAAAATGACAAGATGGTTCACACTGAAGTGGATGTTCGGAAGCTCGGATTGTTGGAGAAACAGGCCTTCATTGAACGTATCTTTAAGGTGGCAGAAGAAGATAATGAGAGGTTCTTGACGAAGCTCAGAAATCGTATTGACAGGTGAGTTTGTGTCTGTGAGTTTTGACGCCCACAAAAAAAAAGTTCTGAATTTCCTATTGTAATTCCCAAGTTAGCAATAGCTCATATGGTTATTTGATATGAGACCTTTAATTAAAGCTTTTGCAATGCAAACCTCACATATATACTGTTTTGACATTTTTTGCAGAGTTGGTATCCAACTTCCAACGGTAGAAGTCCGATTCGAACACTTGACAGTTGATGCAGAGTGTTACGTGGGTAACAGAGCTCTTCCTACACTATGGAATAGTGTTATAAACTCGGTGGAATCCTTGATAGGCATGACTGGACTGTCACTCAGCAAGAAGGCAAATCTTACAATTCTGAAAAACGTTAGCGGAATCCTCAAACCATCCCGGTAATATTCTCGTTCTGTGGAACATTTCATTTATAATCAAATTCCAAATTGTAATGCAATTAGTGTTTTTATATATTAAATCTCCCTGGACCCTGAAAGGTGTTGACTCTTCTGGCCTTAGATGCAAGGGTTGGTCCTGAAAGGTCTTTCTCGGAACAAGTATAAATGCTTACACCATATTTTTGCACTGATTATGCAGAATGGCTTTGTTATTGGGTCCCCCTGGGTCTGGAAAGACATCATTGCTACTAGCTTTGGCTGGAAAATTGGACCCTGGTTTAAAGGTTAAATCCTTTTCCTATCCTCACTCAGCAATCAGCATTGTGCAGATATGCTATATAATGTTTTATCAATAGAACAAGGTACTGACTTAACCATTTTTGGATGATCAGGTGAGGGGAGAGATTACTTACAACGGGCATAGACTCAATGAGTTTGTTCCTCAGAAAACATCTGCTTACATAAGCCAGCAAGACTTGCACGTTGGAGAAATGACAGTTAGAGAAACAATTGATTTCTCTGCTAGATGTCAGGGTGTTGGTGACAGATACGGTAGGCGTTCTAAGGGAATTTCGATCCATTATAGTGATTTATGTTTCAACTTGTTAACTAGTGCTCTGTATCACAATCTCAAGGTGTCTTTTATATTGAATGGCTCGTTTGTTGACAAATTTTTTATGTAGCGCTGCTTGCGGAACTTGCTAGGAGAGAGAAGCAAGCCGGGATTTTTCCAGAGGCAGAAATTGATCTATTCATGAAAGTAAGCATTGTGCCACTTTACATCCTCCGAGGAAAGCTTATTCTAATGAGTTACTATGCACTGTTTTTGTTACGGTCAATTTGGTTCTTAAACTGTATGGTTGCTTGTGTTTTACAGGCAACAGCAATGGAAGGTGTGGAGAGTAACCTTCAAACTGACTACATCCTCAAGGTACTGATAAATGCATTCCGAACCCAATCTGGCTATAATTTAAAGCTTTAGGTAGATGAATAGGTAACAGAGGACATGGAGAGATTCATCGCTTTAATATCTGTGTGCCTGAACAGATTCTGGGCTTAGATATTTGTGGAGATACAATAGTTGGTGATGACATGCAAAGAGGAATCTCTGGTGGACAAAAGAAGCGTGTCACAACTGGTATGCCTGCTAATTATATTGAAAATTCTTCTGATCAAACCAGAGATGTGTATATATATATATATATTCACAAAACTCACTACAGTTTCAAGATAATACATAAAATGTTCATTTTGCAGGGGAGATGATTGTTGGACCTACCAAGACTCTCTTCATGGACGAGATCTCGACAGGACTTGACAGCTCGACCACGTATCAGATAGTTAAATGCCTACAGCAGTTTACCCATCTCATGGATGCAACAATTCTCATGTCTCTGTTGCAGCCAGCGCCAGAAACATTTGATCTCTTTGATGACATAATACTCTTATCAGAGGGGCAGATTGTCTACCATGGACCTAGGGAGAATGTGCTGGAATTTTTTGAAAGCTGTGGTTTCAAATGTCCTGAAAGAAAAGGCACCGCAGACTTCCTACAAGAGGTATTCAGGTTATAAAATTTCAAAATATTTATTTCTTTCATCAAATCGGTGCTTTCTAATTCTAATCGTACATTAGACTTACATTACCTCGCCAATATCCCATGGTTACAGGTTACATCTAAGAAGGATCAAGAGCAATACTGGGCAGACAAAAGGCGGCCTTATCGCTATGTCCCTGTCAAGGAATTTGTATTCAGATTCAAGCAGTTTAATGTAGGTTTGGATTTGCAAAACGAGTTATCGGTCCCTTATGCTAAGAACAGAAGTCACAGAGCAGCGTTGGTGTTCAATAGGAATCCTGTCCCAAAAATAGAGATCTTCAAGGCCTGTTTTGCAAAAGAATGGCTTCTTGTCAAGCGGAATTCCTTTGTTTATATCTTTAAGACTGTACAGGTGAGATGCTTCAGACTATAATTTTGTCTGATTTGAGATAACTGATGCGTTATTTCAAAATGTTAATCTTAGATAAGAATCTTCAGCACAAGGTTAAAGGATATCTTACTGGAACGATTTCTCTTTGCAGATTATGATTGTTGCCTTGATTGGAGCCACTGTATTCTTGAGGACTGAAATGCACCATAAAACCTCAAGTGATGCAAATCTGTACCTTGGAGCGCTCTTTTTCAGCCTCATGACCAACATGTTCAATGGATTTGCAGAATTGTCCTTGACAATTTTCAGGCTCCCTGTGTTCTTCAAGCAGCGGGATCTTCTCTTCTACCCTGCATGGGCTTTCACTATTCCTACTTTTATACTGAGAATTCCGATGTCATTGTTGGAAGCCGGTATTTGGGTGGTGATGACTTACTATACCATCGGGTTTACCCCAGAAGCTAGCAGGTACCATCAATGAATCATTTGTTTATCAGGAATGTCTACATTCTCAGTAATGGAAGCATAATTCTCAGTAATACTCGTTCATTCTTTCCTTCTAGCTGACACCAGTCGATTTTCCTTGCAGGTTTTTTGGACAATTTCTTCTCATCTTCCTAGTTCATCAGATGGCTTCATCCCTGTTCCGCCTTATAGCAGGAGTTTGCAGAACAATGGTCATAGCTAATACTGGAGGATCCTTATCTCTTCTTATCATCTTCATGCTTGGAGGATTCATTCTTCCTAGAGGTTAGTATTTTTTTTTTTGCCTTTCTAACTCATGGACATAAAATCTTTCTAAGAGCCTAATGAAGAACTGATACAAGACCAGAAGGTTAAACAAGTTACTATGTCACTCTAATCATATAATAGGATTTTAGTCTTCTCGCAATGAAGCATCAGTTTACAATCAAATTAACAGCTTTATGGATTTCAAATGCAGATAGCATCCCAAAATGGTGGATATGGGGCTACTGGTGCTCCCCTTTGATGTATGCAGAGAATGCAATCTCTGTGAATGAGATGCTTGCGCCTAGATGGAAGATTGTAAGATTTCAACCCTTTTAATCCACTAAGGACTCTGAAATTCTACAGAACCAATGAATTTTTAACTATGAAGAGGTTTTATACAACCATACATCACATTGACTAGTTTCATGGAACCATGCTGGCCTTCAGAATGCAGGCAACACCACGAATCTAGGCCTTACTGCGCTGAAGCGTCGTAACATCTTTACACAAGGATATTGGTATTGGATAGGAGCCGGTGCTTTGTTGGGATTTTCATTACTCTTCAATGTGCTGTTTAATATGGCTCTTGCATATCTAAATCGTGAGTTGCTTAACTGCACACATACCTGTGATTCTCTTTCTGTTTATCTCTATTTTATGAAATCTTTTCCGATATGAAATGACATGGAGTTTGTTTATGTGTAGCTCTCGGGAAACCTCAAGCTGTCATTTCTGAAGAAGCTTATGAAGAAATGCAATCCCAACAGAATGGTACAGAAGAAGGGCTCATTACAAGACCATCGAGGTCAAGAAGAGGATCTTTCTCACGTTCTCTGTCTTCTGCAGATGCCAACAATACTTGTAAGAAAACTGTTAACCATCTCCTTCTCAGATTTTGTTGAACATATTGAATTGTAAACGGATTAAAGAGTAGATGAATTCCGTGATTTTCAGTTTTATAACAATTTTTTCAATGGTTATGCAGTCGAAATGCAGATCAGACAAATGAGCATCCGATCAGCTAATATAGCGGGCAAAAATGAGTCGGCTTTAGAGGATGCAACAGGAGTTGATCCAAAGCGAGGAATGATTCTTCCATTTCAACCACTAGCCATGTCTTTTGAAAATGTCAAATACTTCGTTGACATGCCCCCTGTATGCAACTTGAGCCACGAGACTAATGTTGGCAATTTTTGTGGATTCTCTTACTTGAAGGGTTTGGCTGACTAATCCTGGATTTGTCTGCAGGAAATGAGGGAACAAGGAGTGACTGAAGATAGACTTCAATTGCTGCGAGATGTTACAGGTGCATTCAGACCGGGTGTTCTTACGGCATTGATGGGGGTCAGTGGTGCAGGGAAGACAACTCTCATGGATGTCTTAGCTGGAAGGAAGACTGGAGGGTATATTGAGGGTGATATCCGGATATCTGGATTTCCCAAAAAGCAGGAAACCTTTGCTCGGATTTCCGGTTACTGTGAGCAGAATGACATACATTCTCCACAGGTCACTGTCCGGGAATCGCTGTTATATTCGGCATTTCTCCGTCTTCCGAAGGATGTTGACAAAGAAACCAAAGTTGTAAGTCTACAAAACTAATTAATTTCTCTTATTCGACACGGTGCAAAATCGTCATGTTGCTGACTTGCAAAAGAATCCAATTTGCAGGCCTTTGTTGATGAGGTCATGGAACTTGTGGAATTAGACAATTTAAGGGATGCACTGGTAGGCCTGCCCAGTGTGACTGGATTGTCAACCGAACAAAGGAAAAGGCTAACAATTGCTGTTGAGCTTGTTGCAAATCCTTCTATAATTTTCATGGATGAACCCACTTCTGGTTTGGATGCCAGAGCAGCTGCAATTGTTATGCGAACTGTTCGTAATACAGTGGATACTGGAAGGACAGTTGTATGTACCATTCATCAGCCCAGTATTGACATCTTTGAAGCTTTTGATGAGGTAAAGCAACGTCTGGCTTCTATGATAACATATATTGTTTATTTCAGAGTGGTGTTGATTTCTGACTTACTATAATGATTTCAGCTATTGTTGATGAAAAGAGGAGGGCAAGTCATTTACTTCGGGCCGTTGGGCCGGAATTCTCACAAGATTGTTGAATACTTTGAGGTAACCACTTGCCAAGAGTCCTGTGACTAGTCATTAGAAAAAGGATGCTTTGAACAGAGAACTGCTAATTTATTGCCTGAATGTGAGTTAATTTTCTTACTTTCACCATGACAAACTGCAGGGTATTCCAGGGGTACCAAAGATCCAAGAAAAATACAACCCAGCTACATGGATGTTGGAAGTTAGCTCTATTGCTGCCGAACATCGTCTGGGGATAGACTTTGCAGAACATTACAAAAACTCTTCCCTCCACAGGTAAGCATTAAAGTTGTCAATGTCTTGGCACAGTGCACTTGAATCCTTGTGCTTATAATAGCTAGCACTAAAAGTCTACAAGATAGAAAGGTATCCACTTCACATTCTAACATTTCATCCTTTTTCTTGGACATGAAGGCGGAATAGAGCATTGGTTAAAGAGCTCAACACTCCATCTCCGGGAGCGAAAGATCTATACTTTGCTACCCAGTACTCTCAATCATTCTTCGGACAGTTCACGTCCTGTCTGTGGAAGCAGTGGTGGACTTACTGGCGAAGTCCCGATTATAATGCTGTTAGATACTTCTTCACACTTACCTGTGCTTTGCTCTTTGGAACGATCTTTTGGAAAGTCGGCACAAAGCGGTATGTACTTGAGATTTAACTTTGTAAGACTTATTACTCCCAAAATATTTTGTTTGGATAGACAAATCAGCAAAATGTTTGATGCTCTCATTTTGTATGACGTAGACTCTCTCTCAGATACTAACGAGTAGATTACTGCATATCAGGGACAGCAGCAATGATCTCTTTATCGTTGCCGGGGCTTTATATGGCGCAGTTATATTCTTAGGAGTCAACAATTGTTCAACTGTGCAGCCTGTGGTTGCAGTAGAGAGAACTGTGTTCTACAGAGAAAGGGCTGCAGGAATGTACTCTGCATTGCCCTATGCTCTCGCTCAGGTTAATCCTATATCATTGCTTCCTTTTATTCTGGACATTCAAACACTCCATGTGCCAAAAATTGCCCGAACACAGTATGGGCCCTGTAGCATTGCCCGTCCAAAAGTAAGCTTGAGGGTTCAAATCCTAGGGTCAATATGCCCGCATCATCGCACTAGCTCGTATTAGCATTGCCTGGTGCTGAGGGTACCCTTGGGCTTTCTGGATGGGCATTTTCCTGGTTTGGGAAGGTCTTGAAAGGTCCTACCTGAGTTCCACTATGTTAACACCATCAAGCTGGAATCTGGCAACTATACAATTCTCCTTCTATTTATATGAGTTTTTGTCACTTATTACATTATTATAATTGGA
Organism: Pinus tabuliformis; assembly: GCA_031772625.1. Classification (NCBI taxonomy): domain Eukaryota; kingdom Viridiplantae; phylum Streptophyta; class Pinopsida; order Pinales; family Pinaceae; genus Pinus; species Pinus tabuliformis. Next base: position 856,437,225 of record CM062816.1, read on the forward strand.
TAGGATTTCTATTTACATATTTAATGTTTGATGTTTTTTTAACAGGTGGTGATTGAGCTTCCTTACATCTTCATCCAGACAGTTATGTACAGTCTTATCGTTTACAGTATGGTTCAGTTCGAGTGGACAGCTAACAAATTTGGCTGGTTCTTTTTCCTGAACTACTTGACATTTCTCTACTTCACCTATTATGGAATGATGGCAGTCTCCATTACTCCGAACCACCAAGTGGCCTCAATAGTAGCTGCAGCGTTCTATTCTCTTTTCAATCTCTTTTCAGGATTCTTCATTCCTAAACCGGTATGCAAGCTTCTTTCTCTTATTTAATATATCCACATGATAACTTGGTTATGACCAATTCCTTGAGATAATGAGTTTTTCCTAAAGGGTTTTTGAACGGATATGCAGAGAATCCCCAAATGGTGGATTTGGTACTACTGGATATGCCCAGTTGCCTGGACTGTCTATGGCCTCATTGCCTCACAGTATGGCGACGTTACAACCCTGATAGACGTAGTGGGCGAGGGACCAAAACCACTGAATAAATTCGTGGAGGATTACTTCGGATACAAGCATGATTTCTTGGGTGTAGTCGGCGGAGTCCTGGTGGGGTTTTCTGTTTTCTTTGCATTTATCTTTGCTTTCTGCATCAAGGTACTGAACTTCCAACAAAGGTGAAATGCAGAGGAATGGCGAAACACAGAATTCTGTGATTGGGCTATTTTTAGTTTCGATATCGTGGTTCTCAGAGGATCTCCCTGAAACCTACTTTGATGGCAACCTCCTGTGTTGTAGTTATAGGTGTACATAATATGTATCAATATGAAAGGCGGGCGATTTACAATTGTAACCGCTTCATTTACAAATTTGTACTGAACAATATTATTTGTATGCAAAGGTAAGATGTATCGTTCAAACCTTTTTTACTATTATTGTAGGGTGATGTGCTTCGGATTTTGTAAAATTAATGTTAAATAACATTACAAAGTTATACTAAAAATTGGAAATATATATATCAACTTTAAAATAAAAGAAATACAAAATGGTTTTAAAATGATTTTATATTTATATTTTTAAATTAAAATTATAAATAAATTTAATGGCAGCATAATAGTAATTAAATATGGAAACTTAAGACAAAGCAAATTTAAGACATTTTCTAATTTATTGTAAATTACATCTTTGTTTAAAGAAACATGTTTAATAAAAATTTTATTTGGTCATCTTCAAATATGGAATAACATTCTACACGTTTAATGAAAACTTTTTTTGGTCATTCCTTCAAATATGGAATGGTAATATTTGTATATTACTAGAGCCCTTTGCTCTTTAGTAGTGCTTCCATGTTTGGTGCCCAAATAACATAATTCTATCCATTCAAAATGAGTGAATCAATCTTAGAAGCCATCATCAAAATTTTAATATATTTGAATTGTTCAAATAGGTCTCAATCAAAAAATCATTAAGTCTAGGGTCAATCACTATAAGATCTAACTTAGCATGAACTGAAGACAATTGGGCTAGGTCAAAACCAACAGCTCCAATACCATGTTGTGGATGAATCTGAATCCATAACATATAAAGAATCTAAAAGAAATAAATAGAAGAGTAATCACACTCCAAGATGACGAGTGTTGTCTAAAGATGCCATTACGACACTTAAGCACACTGCATTATGATCAGAACATCACAATACATGACAATGAGGTAATACTTTATCATATTAGTCAATCCTTCAATTGTCTATCTCCAAAAGCTTTAGAGGTCTAATGAACCAATAGGAACATAGGTTCCAACAATTTGATCCTATTCTAAACATTATTAGAGGTATATGTGACCATTTTTCTATCACTACTAGACATTCCCTACTATTTTGGATCATTTTCTATTTTTCACATTTTTCTATTTCTAGTGAGTTTATTTTTATAGAGGGTGACACGAAGGATGACATGTAGCAATGACTGTGAAATCACTTAGCAATGACATAGTGATTTCCTCACCATTATTGTGGATTACCCTATCCCTAAGGCCCCTAATCACTAAAGCACATTCCCTCTCTTATTTTGGGAGACTACCTTTTTCATAACCTTATCCACTTACCTACAAACCTTATGCTTTGACTTTCAGTGCTTTCTTTGGAGGTTCCTTGTTATTTCTAAGTTAGGAGTTGTGTGGGAGTCTACACTTCAATTCTAACTTATTTTTTACTCCACTTATATTTATTCAACCCTATTTTACACTCTCACTCTATTTTAGAGTATACCACTTTGATTTTAGGTTACTCGCTAATAAAGGAAAGTGCGTTTCCATTTTCTAGTGTGCATGCACTATGGAACCCCTACCTAGTGTGCATTGATTCCCTCTCAATGAAAATTATTTAAGTGTATTCATTTCAAGTAATAATATATACAAGAGTTTACGAGTAATTCAAATTAGTCTAAACATGAGAACAAAATTAATGTGCTAATTTAGCAAGTTATTTGATAAATAGTTCTTACTTTTTCTTTTCAATATCTAGTATGTCACCTTTGTCTACTTTCTCACCAATAATTTGCAAAAGAGATTTAATGGAAACCAATAAAAGAGATTATTTTATGAAAGGAAACATAAAGAAAAATAGTAAAATGACTTCTATGTATACTTTATATCAAAAATTATAATCAACCAACATGGAAAGAAAAAAATTATAGTAAAAAATAGGAAAAAATATCTAGTAAAAAATTCTAATAGATATATTATGAAGGTATTTGTCATGAATTTGCTTAGCCTCAACTTTTCTTTTCTCTATTGAAGATTCTACAAAATTTATTCATTCTTCTTAAAATAAATTAGATATAACCATGATTTTTGAAAATATTTAAAATAAAGAACTCTTGATATTTAGAAAATAAGTAACTACATATTCCATGTTCAAATTAACTTTTATCTATTAGAAAGTAATAAGTTTCGTTGTAAATATGCTAATACAAGTAATTCCATTTATTTAATACCATTGGACATTGAACATTTTGCCCAAAATAAGTATAATACATCTAACAAATAGAAAATCGAATCCTAAATTCACATGATACCCAAAATTCCCCCCCGGCCCACACACACACACACACACACACATATTAAAAATTAAAGTATATAATAAGAAATTTACTTAAACATATAATTAACCAAAGAAAATGTTAGAGAGATAAAAAGACATGAAATAAACTTTGCGTGATGCTAACTAAAAGTCTAGAATGCTTAATCCAAACTAGTCAATGTCTATAATATTATCTTAATATGCTCGTCTCACATGATTGTTGGGGACTCCCTTTTAATATTTTAATATTTGATTAAAGGAACAATATTTAAAGAAGCAACATCTGGATAACCTCCTTAATCATATCAGGAAGATCTTACATGATTTCCTTAAGATGAGCTTTAAGCGCATCTTAAGGGATAATAATCATGAAGTTGATCATTGTGCCAATAGAGGTGGTGAATTGAAATGTGGGGAATTGTTGGTAAATGGATTTTTAAAACCTTCTCCAATCCTGTAATACCCCCTCCATTCATGATGTAATTAAATGTTTGTTTACGATGTTGTAAATGAATGTACATTGCTATGTAGGATGGTGAGCTGAATGAATTGGATTATTGGTTGGAAGTTGGAATTATACAAGGTGGCTTGTGTGTCCACATATATATTAAATAATTGCAGTGCCAGTGTGCCAAGATATTTATAACCCTGTTAAAGTTGTGAGGCCTTAGAGCCTGAATTGTAATTAATGTAATAAAATATTATAGTAATAATAAACTAAGGCTAGTTGTGGAGCCCACTCCACAAAAAGAGTATGGGGGGTGCAACTCCAGACAAAAAGGCAAAATTTGGGAACCTTTGGGTGAAAAGTGTGCCCTGGGGCCCACATGGCTCGAGCAAGTGCCACTTGAATAGTTAGTGCCATGTAGTTATAAATGGTTATGTTTTGCCTGTAATTCAGAAATTCAACCAGTTATGGTAGGATGAGGGGAAATATAGTCTTGGTGTCTGATGGCCAGTGAGTCCTAAGGGATTGGACTGTGGACTGGTTGAGACATGGTTATTCAGTTAATCGTGTTGTATGGATGCATCTTGTTTATAATGTGAGCCCTTATGTTGGCTCAGGGAGCTTTATACTATGAGGGTTTGTTTGGCCTATTTATGGCTTCGAGGCCATGGGGTTTTGGTGGGAACTTGGTGTTGGTTCATGGCTTGAAGGGTGCTTGGAGCCCTAGAGCAGCACGATTGTTGGGTTGACACCTCGACAACTAGCCTAGAGGATCCTTGGAGCCCTGGAGCATTGTGACGATTGGGTTGGCACCTCGACTATGTGTGAGTGGATGTTTTCATTATTATTGTCTATGGAGTTGTCACCTCAGCTCGCGGGTGACCTGTGGCTGAGATTATGAGCCACATGGTGTACAACTGGGAGGTAGATGGAGAGCTCATAGCTAGTCAGTCTCTTTTATACAGATAAGTACCTCATATTTAATTGTATCACTTTATCTACTTATGATTGATATTATTGAGCTAAAATAGACGGAAACCCTTATTAGAGGGTTTCATGGTTAATTTCCTATTATTATTTGATAATTATGTTGCGTATACTTATATTCTTAGGGATGCCATGTGCTATATGCTTTGAAATGATTTATGGGTGTCTTTGCATGTTTTTATACACTCTGATGGTAAAACCTATGATGGGAAGTTCTAGTATTTGTGTATCTTGCCTTTGTATGTGTATGTTGAACCTTATAATTTGTGGGATATGGATTGTAACCCTAGCTAGAGATTCACATAATTTTATAAATGGCTCAACTATGTAATCATGCTAAAATGTGTGCTCATATAAGTGCCTTATGTTTTCGTTGTGGTATGCAATATATGTTGTGCGCAATGTAAAGTATATGTATGTGGAAAATGGTACTTAATGATTAGTTAATTATAATTTTCCAGGAACATGGTGATTTATGGGAAAAAAAAATTGTGGACGCGTAGCGTCGCCCAACAGGAAGTCGGGGACACTACAAAGTGGTATCAGAGAAAATTTATAGCATTGGGCCTCCATGGGTTAGATATAAGGCGCAGAGACAAAATTCATACAATGTTGTCAACTGTTTAATAAAATGACTAAGAGGGAACATGGAGTACCTAGTTAATTGTTACTTTTAATTTATAGAAATAGAGGAATGCACTTCAACCAAGTTTATTTCTTTTTAATATTTAGAGGTGGTTGATGCAATGCCTAATTTTAATACAAATATATGTGTTCAATTGCATATTTTCTAAGTTTGGTGATATTCTATTGGATTTTGTAATAGCCCAGTTACATTTCCCGCTAAATTTAAAATATTGTAAGCTAGCTAAGTTATGGAGATGGGTTCCAAGGCTGAGGTGGACATGTTGCTTAGGACGGATAGAAAGCAAGGGGAAAAGGCAAAATGGCATAGGGATCATCTGTCTACAAGACTGATGTGTGATTACTTTACCAAACACCACAAAAATCATAAGACAAAGGATAGTTGGAGCAATATTGATTGGTCCAAAAGATGTAGGACTAGGTTGGACTCTAACCACCAAAATGTAGAGCTTGAACAACACAAAATACTCTAATCAGAGACATGAGAGGGGGGGATTAGGAGAAAAGCATTGCTCATTGGTAGGAGATGAAGAGTTCAAGCAATGTTGAGAATAGTATGTTTTCAAAAGAAGTGTAGAACGAAGAGATCACATGCGTTGAATAAAGTCGAAGGTGAAGATTCGATACAGACAAAGAAGGGAATTGTGTAACATCTCTAAGGCTCCTAGTCCTTTAACTGGTCTCCTCATGCCTTGGAACCTAGCTCGGGGGTGACTAGGCTGCCAAAAAGATGAAATCTCAGTGCATGCCAATTTACGGTTGGGCGGAGAAGCTTTATCCCATACCCAGTTACTTAAAAATCGTACAAATAAGTGTTACCCATGAATTTCGACTAGTAGAGAATGTTATGGCTAAATATTGCACCTATAGCAAGAGACAAGGAAAGATCCTTAGAGACAACCTATGGGTTGATTGTAGACCAGTGCCTAGGAAATCTTAAATAGAGGAGTGCTTGTAAGGTTATATGTGAGGGGGTTGCAGCACTCCAATTGTCAAGTGAAAATGGTATGAGGGGGCTTGGTTCATTCCTCCAAAGGTATGAGTTATGTACTTAAGGTATTCCCTCACACACACAATTCCTAGAAGTATCACATAGAATAACGAAGACCGCTTACTTCAAAGGGGATTACAACCTAATAAGCTTTGTTGGGTAAATGATAGAGGATGAGGAGGAAGAGTAACTCATCATAGGGAGCTTCATTAGGGGAGTTTTGAGGTCTAAAATGGACCTACTAAGAAAAATGTACAACCAAAATAAACTTTATAAGAACCAATAGGATTCAAGATGATGAGGTCAACCATGGGGGATGATTCACCGTTTTTGGAGTTAAGAAGTAAAAAGATTAAAAAAGATAATAATAATAAAACTACTTTTTCAACTCGTATTTTCAACTTATCTCCCTAAGGTTTTAATCAAATTTCAAGTGGGAGTACTCTTTGGATGCAAAACTTAATTCCTCATCCACGGAGCACCCATGTTGCATACTTTCGATGTACCCTACTACACAAAAAATGAGAAATACATGAAAAAACGTGATTGCAATCACATTTATTTATTTATTTATTTTTCTTTTTATGTATTCTCATTTTTCATGTAGCAGGGTCCATCGAAAGTATGGAACTTGGGTACTCCTTGGATGAGGAATCAAATTCTGCATCCAATGAGTGTCTCCGCTCGATATTTTAGTAAACCCATAGGGAGATAAGTTGAAAATATGAGTTGAAAAAATAGTTTTTGCCATTTTCCCTCTAAAATTTGATGATGTAATCTAGTCTTATCTTATTATTTCTACTATTCTTTTATATTTCCTTAGGAGACCCATTTTATACCTCAAAAATCCCGTAATGACAGTATCAAGAACCTTATGCATAACACATAGAGCTTGCAACTCTAAGAATTCCAATACTTATCTGAGTCAGAAGCATATATAATGGGAAGAAGAAAGGTTGGGTGTTGTGGTTCATGAAGAACAGTTGTTAAAGATATGATTTCAATAATCCAGACAGGCACTAGAATTAACAATGTCTATACAAATGGATATGCGAGGAACTACAGGCACATGCATAACATATTGATACCAGCGAGTCTATGAGGAGGTCTTGAGATATTTCTAACAATAATAATCACATGAATTCAGAGAAGAATATAAACAGAATGGAATTAACACGAGGACAAACATATTATAATGCTAAGAAGGAGGAATCACCACCATTTCTGTGATAGTCTGACATATCTGCATGATTAAAGCAATACAATCTTAGATAGCACTCATTCACTTAAAGAGTTATGAGCCAAATTGGTCTCATAGAGCTCAGCCCTCGTGGGTGAGAAATTACGAAACTCTAGTATAATATTGCTTCCCCCTATTTATAAGAGGAGGGGGAGCTGGAATTATAGTCTACAAAATATCTGAGCCTGAGCCCCAGCTGTCACGCTAGACTAGCTGTCTTGGTTAGTGTTAGGCTTTTTTGCCCCCAAAAAGATTACAATCGGGATTGAATCCCTTCTTGGAAATAAACATAAATTAATGAATAGAGAAAGAAAATGGAGAGATGAAGGAGGAGGTGTCCCCTTGCTGTTCCAATGGAGGCCCCTAATTAGGCCATGTGCCTGCTGTCGTCTTGCTCTTTTCGGCTGCTTGAGGCGGTTCACTGTTGCTCAACTGACTTATGTCAATTCTACCTTTACTACATGGGTGAGTTGATCAGTGGAGAAGAGATGGGGTGTTTCTGAGTAGTGATGCGCTATGCAAAGGAGTGAGACTCCATGCCGAGGCATTAAGTCTCCATAGAGGCCTCCCAACTGTCATTTATGCACTCCCTCCTACTCTATTAATTAGTACAACTACTAGCCCATCCACCCATTTAAATCGCTACAGGGCACTATTGGAGCACCACGGTCGCGGGTCTTTAAACACTAAAAACAAACAAAACAGGCAAGCACTTTTAATTTCCCCTTTAGGCCCCTTATTACAACCCCTTTTGTAAATTTCCGTATACGACCAGGGGGGCTAGAACTAGGGACCCGTGTCTGGGAGCCTTTTCCTTTGTATGATAAATACCGCGCATTAGCGCTTTACCTTTGCTTTTTCCTTAATCTTCTTCTTTCTCCATAGTGTGGGCCGATAGTACGGACGCAAGATCCTTATAGACCACAACGTAATACTTTATCGCATCTAGGGGGTTCCCGCATATCTAGTCTCTAGCTCCATCGTCTTTAGTTTTTCCCTTCAACTATCGCTGATTTGCGGGGTGATGTCATCACTGCCACGTGTCACCCTGTGAGTGGTGACACGTGGCACCCAAAAATGGCCCCATCTCATCCTTGAAATTGTTGAAACTGGGTGACACATGTCCCCCTACGGCCATGTCACCCTATGTACTGCCATGTCTGATCTGAACTTAAACAGGAATGCAACAACTTACAAATATACTCATAAACACATAGATGCAACATAAAAACACTTCATTTCATTAATTGAAAAATACTGAACTAACATAGTTACCGATCAAACGAGAAAGTGAAATGGTACCCCTTTTTTTGAGGTAGCAAAAAATCACCCGATTTTGAAAAGCGGTGATGCGAGAATACACCTTTTTTTAGCATATTGTTGTCACTTTAAATTTTCTTATGTATCGAGTATGAACATTTTTTTTTTTTGAAGTTGGTGATTTTCATGCTGATTTTGAAATGTGTTGATGCAACATCAACACATTTTTTTAGAGGGCTTAATTTTGACACTTTAATTTTTTTTTTAATGTATTTGTTAGTGATTTTCATTTTGATTTTAAAAAGTGCTAATGGGCATCAACCCTTTTTGTTTAGAGGGCTCAATTTTTACACTTTAAATTTTCTAATGAATTAAGTGTGGATAATTTTTTTTTAAATGTTGGTGATTTTCATGTTAGTAATAAAACATAAAAAAATAATAATAAAAACATGACAAAAAAAATCAAATGCAAAAAAATATATAAAAAAATAAGAAAAAGTAAAAAAAACCTATAAGAATGTAAAAAAAACATAAAACATAAAACATAAAACATAAAACATAAAACATAAAACATAAAGCATGACATAAATAAAAATAATAAAAACATGTTAGTAATAAAAGATAAAAATATATAAAACAACAACAAAAAAATAAAAACATAAAAATAAAAATAAGAACAAAAAACATGAAAAAAATAATATAAAATAAAAACATAAAACATATTAGTAACAAAACAAAAAAAATATATAAAAAAGGGAATAAAAAAACTAAAAACAAAAAACTATAAAAATGTAAAAAAAAACCAAAATTAATTCGTAAAAAAAAAAAAAAAGAATAAAAAATTAATGAAATAAATAAATGTAAATAAATTTAAAAAAATGTTGTGTTTTTTGTTTGTTTGTTGTTGTTGTTGTTGTTTTTTTTTTAATAAATAACTCCAAATATATAATTTTTTGTTTTTGTTTTTGTTTTTCTTATCACAAAAAAAAACCTATTAAAAAAAAAAACTCAAAATAATTACCCAAAAAATTAAAATAAAATAAAATAAAAATTAAGAAAAAAATTTAATTAAAAAAACATTAAAATAAAAAATAAAAAAATATTTAAATTAAATAAAAAAAATAAAAAAAATAAAAAATAAAAAATAAAATGAAATAAAAATTTAAGAATTATTTTAAAAAAATCATTAAAAAAATTGAAAACAACTAAAAAATAAAACACAATTAAAAAATAAAACACAATTAAAAAACAATTTATGAAAAATTTATAAAAAAACAAGTTAAAAAAAAGCATTTAAAAAAACAATAAAAAAATGAAACAATTAAAAAATCACAATTTTAAAAATAAAACAATTAAAAAAAAACAATTTAAAAACAAACAATTAAAAAAACAATTTAAAAACAAATCAATTAAAAAAAAATAAAATTAAAAACTAAATTAAAACAACACTTACAAAAAAATTTGGCCCCCCTTCCAACCCCTCCCCTCTCGCCCGTCCCCTCGACCCCCTTCCCTCCCCACCCTCGGGCCTCTCTCCCTCCCCCACTCCCCGGAATCGGCCTGCAGCCTCTTGGTCGATGGCTAGGGGCCCATGCGGAGAGGGGAGGGGGTATGGGGGTGAGGGAGAGGGCCGAGAGTGGGGAGGGGAGGGCCGTGAAGGCGAGGGGTGGGGTGGAGGCCGGGTGGGGGAGGGTACAGGAGCGAGATTGTATTGTGTAATTGTTTTTTTTAATTGATTTTTTAAAATTGTTTTTATTTTTATTTTTTTTATTTGTTTTATTTTTTTAATTGTTTTTATTATTTATTTATTTAATATTTTTTTTGTTGAAGTTTAAATTTTAATTTGAGTTTTTTTTTTTAAATACTTTTTTATTTGAAGTTTTAAATTTATTTTATTTATTTTTAATTTTTTTATAATTTAAATTTTAAAATATAATTAAAAAAATTTAATTTAAATATTTATTTTCTTTTAATTGTTTTGATTTTTTTTTTGATAATTATTTAACATATTTTTAAATGACGTTTTTAGTTTTTATTTTTTTTTAAACTTAAAAAATGGTCTTTTTTATTTTTATTTTTATATTTCTATATATATATATATATATATTATTTTTTATATTTTTATTTAAATTTTTCATTTTTACAAGTTATTTTTTTGTTTTGTTGTTGTTTTTTTTACATTGTTTTTTGTTTTTTGTTTTTAATTTTTTAATTTATATATTTTATGAATATTTTTTTTTTGGTCATGGATCGTCCCCTTGCCACCCCTGGCCAGTTAGGCCTCAGGGTTGTCGGGGAATTATTTTTCTTTAAGTTTTCAATTTTTTCTAATGTTGAATTTTATTTTTATTTTATTTTACTCTTTTTTTTTTAATTAAATTTTACATGCTATAGTTACATTTTTATGTTATTACTATATATTTTTTATATTTGATTTTTTTTTGTCATGTTTTATTACATGCTATTATTTTTTGTTTTCATTTTTTTTTCAATATTTGAATTTTTGCATTTCTATATATTTTTTATATTTGATTTTTTTTGTCATGTTTTTAATGTTTTATTACTGTTATTTTTTTTTAATATTTGAATTTTTGTTTCATCTATATATATATATATATATATATATATATATATATATAGATTGTAGGGTATGTGTCAATGCTTGTCTAGCAACCGATCCCATTATGTGCAATTTGTAGTTGATTTTAAAATTTTCGTTATAATGAAACGAGTCTACCCCACAATGTGTTAATTTCATGGTTGGTCTTTAAGTTTTCATTACAATGGGTTGAGCTCACCTACACTGCGTGTCAATTTGATAGTTGATTTTTATTTTTTTCACAATGTATGAAGTTGTCATAGGCTAAGGTTTCAAAATCGCTATACATTTAACATTTAAAAAAAATTACTCTTGGTATAATAACTCTTTCATTTAGGTATTCATTTTTAAAGTTTTTTTAGTCATAAAATTTCCATAATGTCATACTTAAAATATTTTGAAAATTTAAGATTGTTTTGTAGACACAGACTTTGGTTTTAATTCCATTGTTGAAAAATTGTCAAGATTTGTAATGTTTTTCTAAGTTGTGATATTTTATCTTTAATTTTATGGCTGAAAACAATTATAAATATTTTTTCTTAGCCCCATGCTTGAAAATTGTTGGAATTTTAAGGTTTTTCAAAAAAATGATATTTTAAATTTAATGTCATGCTTTAAAATCGTTGGAATTTTAAGGGTTTTCAAAGATGTGATATGTTATTCTTAATGTCATGCTTGAAAATCATTGGAAATTTAAAGTTTTTCAGGGTCATGATATTTTTTTTTTCACGTCATTACTAAAAAGTGTTGAAAATGTACCTTGAAAAAAAAACGTTATTTTGACATCAACACTTTTCGATTTCAAGGTGATTTTTCATGTTTTCTTGGGATTTTTGGGCCCGAGTACCCGTTTTGAGGTAATAGTTCCCGTTTGATTGGTAACTATGTTAATTATGCTTATAAACAGAATGGAAATAAGATAGCTTGGGCGATGGTAGCTTATCTCTGAGAAGAGATGTGGTAGCTACATGCCTCTAAATTGAGTTACAATGAGGCTCAAGGGCCTTTTTATTATTGAACAATAAGAGAAAACCCTAAACAACCAAAACCCTAACTCGAGGAGATGTAACACCAAGAGTTTATGGGCCCTATTGGAGTTAGTTGGGCGGCCAACTTCCTGGGGTTGTAACTTGGTCATATTATCTCCGTTTGACGCATATGATACCTTGTTGGAAATATATCTTTGAGGACTAAAACTATCAACGTGATCACTTATGTAATCATTAGAGGAATTTTGCCATAAAAACTTCATTTACGGCCTCAAAACGGCTCCAGAATTCTAGGACCTAAAAAACTACAAAAAATAGTAAATTGTGCTATAATTAAGGAAACTGAAAAACTGAAAGAAACAATGGTGAGGGTTCAAGTGGAATAGGCGGGGAGCCACCAATATCCACCTGGATCAGTCCTCCCCCCTTAGGAAGCAATGGTCCCCATTGCGTTGAGTTCCTCCATGAGATGAGGAAACTTTTGCTGAACTTGATCCTGGTGAGCCATTTGCCTTGGTGAAGGAGTTGGCCTGATTCGACAACTCGATATGGCTGTATTCTTTGTTGCCGAGTGTTCTTGATTTGTATGTCCATGATCTAATCAATTGTGTCATGTTCCATGTAGTGCGAGTTGAGCTCTGTTGGTGTGAGTTGTTCTGCAATGTCAAATGTGTCCAACAATGGTGGAAAGTATGGCCGAAGACAATCTACATTGAACACTGGGTGCAGACCAAGGAATGGTGGGATGCTGAGCTCAAAGGAATTGTCCCCAGCAGCCTTGGTGATGGTGTATTGCCCATATCGGAGCAGGCGAAGCTTGCAGTGGGGTCTAGCAAGGCGCTCCTTCTGCAAATGTAGCCAAACTTTGTCGCCCATCTGTAATTTGTGCGGCACTCGATACTGATCATGGCGATGCTTGCACATATCATTAGATCTGTCCAATATATCATGGACCTATTGGCAGATGTGTTGAATGTGCTCAATGAAGATGTTAGCCCTTTCAACTTCAGACTGCACGTGAGCTGAATCTACCTGAGTGGCTGCAAATGGAATGGCCACACCAATGGGGCATAATGGTTGAAATCCTAGCCCTACCTAAAAGGGGATGTGTCCTGTTGAGCTGTGGAGAGCTTTGTTGTAGTTGTGTTGGACATAGGAGAGACTTTCATCCCATGTGCGTGGTTGCTTTGAGTTGTACATGCACAGAATGTGTACGATCATCTTGTTGACAACCTTTATTTGGCCATCAGTTTGGGGATGGAAAGTCGTGGACTTAGAGAGTTTTGTATCTAGCATCAACCAGAGACTTGACCAAAATGAACTTAGGAATCTACTGTCCCGATCTGAGATAATGGACTGTGGGATCGCAAAGTGTACCCACACTCGCTCAAAGAAGAGATTAGTAGTGGCCTCTATTGTGATACTCTTCTTGCAAGCCGCCATGATGGACATCTTAGAGAATCTGTCGACAACCATGAAAACACAATCATTGCCGTGCTTATTAGAAGGAAGGCCCGACATATAATCCATGGAGACAGATTTCCAAGGCCGACTAGGAGTAGGTAGAGGAGTATACAGGTCTTGCTTCTTGATGGTTGGTTTGGCAATGGCATAGGTGGTGCAGGATCTAATGTACTTCCCAACATCTTGACAAAGTTTCGGCCAATAAAAATACTTCTGCAGTACCGTCACTATTTTCTCTACTCCAAAATGTCCAGTGACCCCACTGTAGTGCACCTTCCATTTCATCTTGGCACGCTCACTTGAAGGAACACACATGTGTCCCAAGTGGCATAACAGTGCATGCTGACGGTGAAAATTTGGAACTTTCTTCCCTTCCATTTTTCAAGTAAAAGATCAGATCAACATATTGAGATTCAGAATTAATGATACTTATCTCATTTACTTATGCAGTATTATATGAATCTTCATATTCTGGAATATTGGAATCTCCTGCCAATAACCTGCAAAAATGTTGCCCTCTAACAATTTTCGCTGGTTTAATATCAATATCATACTCTTGTAAAGTTGTTACCCAGTTAGCTCTCTTCTCTCCTACTTCCCTTTGAACTAGCAATTGTCTCATTGCAGAGAATGGGACTATTACTTTAGTGTGTGTTTTTAGGAGGAATGGTCTAAAGTGTTTGATAGACTTAAATACAGCGAAAGCTTGTTTTTCAACTTCGGAATAGTTGAGCTCAGCACCTTGCAAATTAGAACTAAAGAAAGATATGGGTGCTTCTACTTGCTGGTCATTGATCTGTGTTAAAACAACATCGTCAGATGTTTCAGTGGCCAAAGTATACAAATAAAACGACTAGAAAACTTTGGAGTGTTCAATGTAGGAGTATTAATGGTTGCTTGTTTGATCGAGTCAAAGGCCTCTTTTTCATTATGTCCCCATTTGAACACTGAATTTTTCTTAATCATGGATTGCAAGGGTAAAACTATATGAGAAAAATCAGGAACAAATCTCTTCATGAAATTTATCTGTCCCAAAAATGATTGCATAGATTTCTTATTATGTGGCAAAAGGATATCAGAAATCTCTTTTATCCTGTCCGGATCAATGTATATGCCATATTTGGATACAATGAACCCTAAGAGTTTACCTTCATTAAGAGAAAAGAATGATTTCTTGGGATTTAAAGAAATCCCATATTTTTTGCAACATTCAAAGATCTGTTTTAAATCATGCAGATGATTGCTTTTTTTCTTAGAATAGACAGTTATGTCATCTAAGTAAACAACGACTACCCTATTGATCAAACCTTTGAAGGCTATATCCATGGCTCTTTGAAAAGTAGCTCCAACATTTATCAAACCAAAAGGCATTTTCAAATAAGCATAGGTTCCCCATTTAGTTATGAATGTAGCCTTTAATCTATCGTCTAGATGTACCAGTGTCTGATTGTATCCTGAAAAACCATCAAGAAAAGACATTAACTCTGAGCCAGCTACTAATTGAAGTATCTACTCCATTGTTGGTAATGGGAAATTATCCTTCTGACATGATTTGTTGATATTTCTAAAATCTATGCAAATCCTAATATCACCATTCTTTTTTTTTACTAGTACTAAGTTAGAGACCCATTTAGAATGTCTGATAGGAAAGATTATTTTAGCTTTAAGGAGTTTATTCAACTCTGCTTTGATTTGAATTTCAAGATTTGTGTGAATTTTCCTTAGCTTCTGTTGTACAGGTTTCTCATAAAAAATCATTGGAACTGTGTGTTGAATGATAGAAGTATCATAAGTTTACAGATCTTCGTAATTCCAAGCGAAAACATTTTTGTATTTCTTTAATAATCCAATGAAACAAATCTTTTATTTGATGAAAGTCTAAGTCCTAGATTGACATTTTGTGGTTTGGCCTTAGTGCTTAGATTTACTAATTCAAACCTTAAAGTAGAACTTTGAAGTTTTGCATTAGTGACCTTTTTGAATCTATCTTTAATATCATAAAGATATTCTAGCTTGACCATAGATTTAGGAATAGGATTTTCATTGATTCTTGGCTTTAATTGAAGATCATGATCGCTTTCATCAATAATCTAGTCATCATAAGATCCTTCAGAAGTCAAGAAATTTAATATATCTTCATCATGATTAAACACACGCCAATTGGTGACATTATCTGGAACAGATGGCCGAAAAATTAATTCAATTGAAAACCTATCTGGACTATAATCCTCGAATGGAAGGATTTTAGAAGCAACATTAGCCAAAAGATCGGCTGTTGCATTCTATGATCTAGGAATAGGAGAAATGTCAAATGCCAGAAAATGAGTTATGAGATCTTGAATAAGTTATTGATAATGTTTGAGATGCCCTAAGAGACAATAGATAGTATTTCTCACTTGCTTAATGACAATTTCAGAATCACCAAATACTTTTAGATATTGGATATTCAGGCCTATTGCTTTATAGAGCCTTTGAATCAATGCCTCATATTCTGCAGTGTTATTGGTACACTCAAATTCTAGTCTACATGATAACATCGTTTTTTCTCCTTTTGGACTAACTAAAATACATCTTGCTCCTGCACTTTCATTAGATTTTGATCCATCAAAATACAAAGACCAAAATAAAGGCTTATTTACAGGCTTATTTACAAGTTCATCTACAACACTAACACACTTTGAGGTATCAGTACGAGAGAAATTTTCGATTTGTGACATGACACTATTAACAGGAAAAGGGGATTGTTGAGCATTAAAATTCCCAAAAAATGATTCAGCTAAGTATTTTCCAAGAATGTTATTATTGAAGGCTACAGGTTGATTTTCTTCTTCAAACTCGGTTACTGTATGAGTCAAATGTTTTTAGCGATCTATTCTGATTTGATTTGGTTTCCCATTATAGGGAAGCCACGTGTGAGACCAATCAGTCAAAATATAATCGGGAAGTTTTTTGGACCAATCTATGCTAAGGATCAAACCATAAAATTCGGGGATGTCAGTAATTAATATATCAATTCTTTGGATAACCCTAGGATCACCTGATAATCTGACAGTAATTGAATTTATTTCTCCTAAAACTTGAACCTTAGTTTGATCTAATTGAACAATATGAACTGCAGACTTATGGGGCTCAATATTTAACTTAGAGCAAACTGAGGCTAGCATTATATTCGATGAAGCCCCTGAATCTATCAAACAGTTATGCAAATTTCTATTATATGTCTCATAATTCAAGTGAAAAGGAGGAGTATGAGAATTTGACCTATCCCCAATTAAAATGACATCAATAGCATCTACCTTATCAGATGGTCGCTTTCCTGATCCTCTGGTAGCCTTGGATAATACACTAGTTGGAAGAGGAGAAGAAGGTACTGCATTTAATTCTTTAAGCAACAACTTTTATTGATGTTTGAGCTTGCTAAGTTCATGTAAAGAAATATTTGCTCGAGTCTTCTTCATGTCTTCCACAATGTTATAGTCCATGGAATCTGAAACTACTAGCATTTTAGATGATGAGGGAGGATTGGAGGATGATGGTTGATTGTGGAGATACATAACTAGAGTTTTCTTTGTGGGAGCTTTGTCTTTAGTAACAGGACTTGAGTTTTTCTTCTTTGAATTTGCTTGATTAGGCTCTACTATACTTTTGCTTTTGGTATTTACTGGGAGAGCTTCCTGTTCAATTTCATTATCAGAGTTAGGTAAGATAAAGTCCCACATTCCATGAAATTCAATTATTTCATCTTCTTCCATTTCTTCAGCTGACAAAACAATATCTTCATCTTCATCATCATCCAGATCAGGTTCTACATTAGATATAGCATTAGGTGGTTTAGGATCAGTTGACTGATTTCTTTTAAAGTTCCTAAATGGTCCTTTCGTAGAAGTTTCAGCTACCTGCTTTTTTATTTCAACCATTTCATTAGGCATAGTTTTAAGAAATTTTTGTAAACCTTCCATGTCATATGGATCCTTGATTGCTTTCTTCTTTGAATCATCTCTAAAGGTAACTTTTTTGGATTTCCTTTCTTCTAGAGCGTTTTTCTTTTCCAAAGCAAGGATACGTTTTTCAACAACGATTGCTTCCTTCATATTTTCTGCTAATGTTGTTTTAGTAGCCCAATCAACGAAGATGGCTATGTTTGAAGGCAAGGTAGAAATATACCATTCGTTTTGGACTTCCTCACTAGGCTTAGATGTCACAGGAATTTTATTCAACAGTTTATTAAAGCGTGAGTTGAAGTCTTTGATGGGTTCCTTTGATTCGGATTTCAGATTAGAGAGATCATTAATCAAAGATGATGTAGACCTATCATGTCCAAACTTAGTTAGAAATTGCTCCTTAAAAGCATCCCAGCTATTGATAGATCCTGGTGGTAATGAAAAGTACCACGATCTTACTGCTCCTTGTAGAGTGTATGGAAATAGTCTAACAACCACATCTTCTTCCATTACTCCATTCAAGTTGATTGATAACATGAAATTGTTCATATGTTCTTCCACTAATAGGCCAATGTCAAGATTAAATTTTGGTAACCATTTTTCAGGATGTGCTGGCAATTGGCTCAAAGGTGCAGGGATTTTGACAGCTCTTGGGTTGGTCCATGGCCTTGGTTGAGGTTGATTATGTGCCATCGTTGAGCTAACAGTAGAAGAGGGTGATGAAGTAGTTGAAAGTGATTGGGTAGAGGATGTTGGAGTTCCTGTACCTGTTTGGACTATGATCTG
Organism: Pinus tabuliformis; assembly: GCA_031772625.1. Lineage (NCBI taxonomy): Eukaryota > Viridiplantae > Streptophyta > Pinopsida > Pinales > Pinaceae > Pinus > Pinus tabuliformis. The sequence goes on from CM062816.1 coordinate 856,455,651, forward strand.
AGGTTGGGAAACAGATGGATGACCTTGCAATGGTATGGATGGAATAGATGATGATGAGGAGAAAGTCTCACAGTTAGATTCTGATGGTGTCTTCCTAGCCCTTTTTCGACTTGGGAGAGGGAATTCAGTTGGTGGAATACCAAGTTTTTCACTCTTTGCCCTAGTAAGCGGTTGCGATGGGATATATTGCAAAATCACACTACCTTGGGATAACTCAGACTCTTCTTGGGATATTGAAAACCCTTGGAGTGTATGAATCAAAGACCGTACTTCAGGGGGTTCATGAGAAGAATTGTCTGGTGTGTTTAGGGTTTCAGTAGTGGGTGTTGTATTTTCCTTTTTAACTTCTCGCTTAGGAATAGGAGATTTAGAATGTGAAGGAGAAGTTGGAGGAGATGGTGAGGGAGTTTTACTCTTAGAATGGCCTGTGGATTTAGATTTACTCGCCATTCATAGTTAGGCTCTCCTTCTAGCACCAAAAATATTGATGCCTCTAAAATCGTAGCACCAACATTAGAGATAACAACCCGGTCCAGACCTTAGTACAACTCCTTTTCCGTTTGGTGTGGTGGCTCCAACTGGATGTTATGGGACTAGTTTCCAAATAATGTATGGTTTGATGAATGAGTGTTTCAAATGTATAACAAAGATGATAGGTGATTTAATCTATAACTCCAAAATATACAAATATATTTTATATAACCTGGCTAATCTCATAACAATGCTATTCTTGATGATTCCTAGTAGACAAATAATCATATAGATGATTTACTTATGCGTAGAAAGATGCATTTAAATAATGATTACTTTGTTTAAGAAATTAAACAAAGTAATTGTAAAAAACATATCGCATGACATACTAATATTTGTTGCTGACATATATCTTTTAATATAACAATTCTAAATCATTCAGAAGTGACATAATATAGAGCTGCGTGAAACATGTGAATACATCAACAATAGCAAATTAAATGGAATGCTAATTACATAAAGAAAAAGACAAAAAAAAAATAGTGATAGAAATACTGAATGCATTTGAGTCTCGTTATGTAAGTAACATTCTCGGTCCACCTCTTTATTCCAGAAACTCCAAGGAGATACAAAAATGTAGGTCTTGATTGAAGTTCTTTCACAAAAATCTAAAATCTTGATCCATGGCTTATAAAAAATAAATTAAGAAGTGCAGAAGTGCAACTCCTCAAGTCTAGTTTTTTTACAAATTGAGGATCCCCTTCTAAAATAACATGAAAGGGGTTTTATAATGAAATTAAAGAAAAATGTTCACAAAAATCGTTGAGAGTTGTTGGAACTGCCTACATTAAAATCTAGGATTTGAATTTCAAAAATAGTATTGCAATCGCCTTTGAAAAGATTCATCGCATCTATTTCTTCTCTTGTATTTGCAATCGAGAAATTGAGAGCATTTTTTGAATTTCTAGAGGATGACTCATCCTGTAGTGTAGTTGTCCTGAGTATGTGGCATATGAAAGCTTAGGCATCATGTGATCAACAACATCGGCAAGGCATTTGATGGTCATCTGTTGGCTGTGCGGCTTGACCAAAAAGGACCAATATGCATCCCAGTTAAGGCTTTTTATTCTGTTGAGCTATTCATCTTTGGTGGCTAGATCTTGCTTCCATTGATTTTCTAATACTTTCGCCTTTGAAAGATTTCTTGGGGAACAATAAGAAATTAAATTGGCTCCATATAAATTATCATTTACCAGCTCAATCACATTATTAATTATAGCCTTGGCCTTGGAGGTAGCCCTTTCTGCCTTTATCAACTGTGTTTCCCATTCTGAAAATAATATTTCTTTATGTGACTCTTGAGTTTTTGATAGTTTAGCAACTCTTCCTTCCTCTGTGCTTTGCTAGGAGAGGTAATTTGTGACCTTATCATCTGCATCTTCAAATTCTAATATGGTATTAACTGCTTGGTTGATCAGTGATGTAGTTGTGATGCATAATGGGTCGATAAGAGATATTTTATGGAAAAGTAGATTCAGTCGTTGAGATAAGGCTTTATTTGCCTCTAGGGCTTCGTTTTTAAATTCCTCAACCTTAGGATAATCTCTGAATTGTTCTATATAGAGTTGTAGCTGTGTGATTTTCTCCTCTTTAGCCTTAATTTATTGTTGATGTGTCAATTTTGGATGGCATGCTGGTTGATCTTCTATTTCTCCAGGTTTAATTGTACCTCAAGCTACTCATTATTTTGTTTTTCTTCTGCCAACTGTTCCTCAAGCCGATTAATCTTCTGTTGTTCTACTGTTGCTTGTTCTTCAATTTGATTATTTCTTTGATCCTTTTCTTTGAACAATTGGTTAACCTCAGTTTCCTTATCAATTGTAGCAGTTGTGTATGCCCCTAAAAATTGAGATAACTTAGTCAAATCCTCAGAAGGATTGACCTTTGAATCCTTCCATAAAACATTTATAAATTCAGATTGAGGAGCTGTGGATGATGTCTGGTCTATTTTCCTCTTTTTCTCTTCCTCTTAACTACAACCCTGTGTTTTGAACTGTAAAATACATCCAAGGGTGGTATTTCCTCAATATTCAATGTAATTTCTCTTGAAGGATTTTCAGGGATTATTTCAATCTCTTTTTGAGCTATGTCTTTGCTGGATGTTCCTTCAATCGCACTATCAAAACATTGGGTCATTGTGTTGTGAGAGATGCTGATGTGATAATGTTTTGGGGATCGCTCCAGCTTTTGATCTGTTGATCAAATTGCTCCCATTATTTAATCAAGATGGGGTCAATATGAACATCTATGTTAAGCGATTCACTGGTCTTTTCACTTGTTTCACTTTCTCCGGAAATTTTTTCAATAGTCTGCTCCCTGCTATTCTCTACTTGCTGAACAATAGGGGTAGTATTTAATAAATCTAGAGGTACTGTCAGTAACCTCTGTGTCCTATATTCCATGAATTTTTCCATCTTATCGACTCCCAATTTGAATCTTGCCAGATGACTTACTTGTGAAAATAACTCCGATGAAGTGAATAATTCATCAAACTCATCATTCTCATGTATGAATTTATATAATTTCACCTGAGTGGTGAAATTGAACACGACCTTGTTTGGATCATATTATATTTTAGGAATAAGCGCTAGACTCAGATCCTTTGTTTTCTCTGCTTCTTTCTCAGCATGTTTAAAATCATGCAATGTGTAAGTGCCACAATGGAGGGGAAATGGAGGCCACACTTGTTTCTTCGAGTCTTTAACGTTTCTAGACATCCCTTTTTCCACTATCTGGTAGGCTATTTCCCTAACTGATATCTTATTTGGAATGTAGAGTGGAAGGACATGAGGGCCTATGATACTGTCAGAAACCCTAATATAAGTGAACTTCTTCTCCCCGAACCAACTGCCGATTGAGGTTAAATCAATGCTAGCCTCGTCAGACAACTGAGGAGTAGGTTTATTAAAGATGGCTTGATGGACAGGTGAAATGAAACCATTGCAAATCCTGTATAAGTTATTCTTGCATTCAGACTTCCATAAGCACTTATGATAAATATGAATGGGGTTTGGATCCTGAACAGTCCATTTCCAGCCTAGGATGGGAAAGTGGAATTAAAATAGATTGTGTCCATTATATAAGCACTCATATAGAATGGGGGCACAACTTGGGTGGTGAAAAATTTGTTCCTTCTATAATCTAGTATTTGATTGGCCATTTTATCTGATAGAATGGTTTCCCAATCCATAACAAAGGAGTTGATCGCTGCTTCTATCAATGGAACCATTTCTATAGAAAATCTAGCAGAATCAGGGCTTCCAAAGAGCCTACATACCATAGCAGCAGCATAAAAATATGGAGATGCTAAGGAGTCCACAGAGTACATACCAGAAGATTCATGTTTATGCTTGTTAGGAAATGTCTCCACTGTTTGATAGGGTTTGACTCTATCTGATTATCCTTAGCGAAAGCTTCCAGGAAAGATTTGTTGTAGCGTCGTTGGGGATCTGGCAAGTGATACATTATCTTGACATCTTTAGGTTTGAATGTGCCGAACATCCTTCCATCGGCTGTGAAGAAAGCTATGTTTGTTATATTAATACTTTCGATTACCCATTTCACTAGATCATTATATGGTAAAACTTTTGCACGGGCTGCTATTATATGGAGGAAGGAGCTAGCCAAATCACTGAGAGTGTTTTCTGTTTCATCAGTTCCATGAACCATTGCTTCTTCTTCTATCTCTTTTGGATTCTCTGCTTCAATTAAAGCATATATGCCTTCCCATGAGATTTTACCAAGGCCTTGATAGGTAGTATTTGTAATTAACACCAATTTTGCTTGTCCTTCTTCCACTGTAATGGGGGCCTTTGCTTGTCGAGATTTCTTAGACATCTTGACCAACTGTGTGATTCTGGATTAACACTATAAGATGAGAAAGAGAAGCATAATAGGTGAAAATATTGAGAGGAGATAATACATAAATTACAGACTACAAGCAGTTATGCGCATTAGATGCAAAAGATATTATATTGTACATAGCCACCACAGATGAAATCCTTAAAGGACTTAACCATAACTGCCCCTTAATGCTTTTACTGTAGCTTCATAACGTGAAAATTTAATGATGAAGTAATGTATGTCACATCGTAGGTTTCATAACGGTCCTTTTTTAGAACAGGTGTCGTGACTCTGCGATTTACGATTAGCGATTGTATTATTTTAAGATTTGTGAAATCATCGCGTATCGCAAATCAGGTGTTACAAACACCACGCTCAAAAGGTTTCCTTGCATTGTTGTGATTAAGATGAGTGCTGAGCTGGCATGGGGCGACGATGGGTTTCAAACTTGGAAAATCACGTTTTTCTTTATAATTGATTTATCCCTATATCACATGTATTCATAGTATTTATTACTCGCTTTTATCGAGAGCGCGATATGCGATATTTATGTCGCATCACAATTTTTCAATGGAGTGTTTTGGATGCTTTCCTATGAATTGACGATATGCGATTGCGATAGCCTTATCGCATCGCAAGGTTTCAACGAAATGCTATAAGTCATTCCTCGGGATTAATGATGTGCGAGACGCGATAGTTATATTGCATTGTGTTTTTTATAAATGGCTTATTTTGATTAAAACTTCGCGATGAGGTTTTGCTATGACTTTGATCGCATCGCAACTTTCCAAATGGATGTTCATGGGTTCTAAAGAATTGCGATTTGCAATGAGCGGTTCTAAATACTCATAAATCAACTTTTATATGACTAATATGGTAAATCTAAAAAGTTTTAGTGTTTTTTTATATTCTAAAGGGGACCTTTTTTTATTAGCATTTTAAGACTAAAATTTAAAAATTGAAATGGGGGGTTGTTGTATAGCACAAAAATTGGTGATTCACTGGCAGGAACCAATTATCTCTGAAAAATAATGAAATTTCTAAACTTTATTAAGTAGAATCAATTGAGGAAAAGAAAACTATCTAAGAATTGGTTAGATAAAACAAATCTTACTTTGAATAAACAAAATATCAATTTTGCAATTTCATTTACAAACCCTTATGATAAATAAAAACATTTTTGGTTTATTCAAGCTTTGATTGGTTGTTAAAGATAAAGTAGGGGGCTCTTCCAACTTATATTTTAAATTTACTCTTTTGTCACAGGTAGTGCCTCTGCTGCTAGCAAACATCTATAGTCTCGACAGGGTTACCTTTTAACCATCAACCATTCATTGTCCCATTCATCTAATAGTATAAATTTTGAAAGATAAATCCAAAAAGATATATCTACATGTATTTTCATTTTTTTCTTTTTTATTTTTTGGATAAAATCCGTTGTCCTGGTTTGGGAGCTAGAAGATGACAATGCCATTCACTGGTTACAATTGAACTGAACAAGCTAGCTCGTAATGAGACACCTTGTCTTATTGTTATAAGCCATTACCCTGTTTTGGTATGCAGTATTGGTAACGTTAGTTTAATTAGTTCTCTATGATCATGGTAAGCGGGCTCATCATGAGACCTCTTATCTTTTAAATAAGATATATTTTAGCATTACACTCTGAAAAATCATAAACCTAGGGGATGGGGTGAATGAATTACTCCTTAAGAGTTTATGGATGACAATTCTAGAGTTGTAGATTGATGCAGGGCTAGACCTGCAAATACCATGATCTTAAACATCTGTTGCATATCAACTTAATTCACAGCTTTTTCCCCAAATCAAAATCCTCAATACTTGGCAAATTCACACTTTGCACATATGTTCTCAAAACCCATATTCTAATAAGCGGGAATTAATAACATGTCATCATAATTTCTCTATTTGCTTTGAAACTCATACAAGGTTCTATGATGAAGCCCAACTCAAATCTTCATATAAAACTTCCACAGCAATTAAACCAGTCAATTTATAAGAGTTTTCTTATTTCAAAAGACCATCGATATCCCATCAAGATAAACCATACCTGTGTTAAACACGATGTCCATTAAAAGGCTGTCTCTATCATACCCCTTTAGGATTACTGTTAATCTTTCGCAACTGCTGCACTTCAACGAAATTGCCAGATTTGACTTTCCACAATTCTTCAGCGCCTTTTAATCTCAATCATTTCTCATTTTATTATTAAAATCGACTCACCATTTCGTTCTTGATTCTGGTTACTCGCCTCCATAGATCAATTTCAAACCTGCGCTCCACGCTGGCCCACGCAATTCTTTACAAACCTGCATCTTACAACTTCTTTACAAATACTGCGTCTTCAACACTTCTGATACTCCGGCAAACTGCGTCTTGTCCATGCTTCTGGCATGTTATTTCTGCATTAAAATGCTGTTTCCACTCCAGCAGAAAACGTTGTTCCTCTCCAGCAGAATTCTGATGATCGATTTCATTTAAGATTCCATTAATAACACAGGTTCTCACGCTCCCAATTCGTCTTCTGTATTTGCTGTGGAACTCTGTCAAGCACAATTTACCCACGCTGGAATTGTCACCACAGATTTCTGCACCCTTTCTCTCAATTCACGACTTCTGGCATATTAGAAATGAACTTCAGCAACCTTCAACAGATACAAATCACCACACCTGCGTTCTTCAATTAAACCATTAAATCGATTTCCACCTCTGCAATAACATGCGTCCTTCAATTTAAAACATTCAATCAATTTCTTCAGGTAAAGCTGAAACCCAATAATTAAATTCGTTTTAAGTTAACCAGTAACTGAAAAACGCATTACGTTTTCTTCATTTTAACTGAAACACAAATCTGAAGTCGAATTCTTCTATTCAATTGAGTCTGCGTTATGGATTAACCCCTCCATTGAATTTAGAACCCTCATGTTCAGCATTCATTCTTGCAATTAGAATTCAATGCTGTATACACCATAATTTCAACGCATTCACACATATTCATATCCAGTTCAACGTTTTCCATAAAAATCGATTTTCCAATTGGATATGCTGAAGCCACTCATTTACCACGCTGTTAAAACTATGCCAATGCTATTTGAAACATAACAATTTTCAATTGAATTCCGACAGAGTTTCAGAACATAGTTCTGCGCACTACTATATTCAATTTTCAATTTCCACTGTACCTCATATTAACCAATCTGAATTTTATATCGACTTTCAACAGAAATCTTTACTTAGAATGGCGCCCTTTGCAAACAGAGATTTTAATGCCATTTACCCTTATGACAGTTTTCACACAAATAAATGTGATTTCAAGCCCATCATCATTAATTTAACAATGCTATGAACTTCAGGAGACAAAAATACAATTTCTCAATCACCCAATGTATAAAAACTGAAACAAAACAATGACTTACAACTTTTTACTGGCCAGATGTTTCAATGTCGTGGCCCTTTACAATTGCTGAAGGCTTATAGCCTTGCTGCTCAAGCCTATTCTCAATCTCACACTTCTCTCACACTCTCTATGTCCTTTTCTCACAAAAAGCCCTCCTATTTATACAATTTAAAAAAAATCATTTAATTAAATGCTCAATCTCTTAAAATCCTCAACAAACCCCTAAATTTCTCAACATCCCTAAAGGATAGGTTTTTATCCCTAAAATCCTTCAATTTATTAAATTTCCTCATATCCTTTTATTAATAAAAAGATATTTACATAAATCCTCACCTTCTCCTATTTAATTCAAATTAATTAATAAAATATTAAAAATCATCACACCCCATATTTACAAATTAATATTATCACACCCCATATTTACAAATGGATAAAAAGGTCTTGATGCTCCTGCATCATAGATGCTTAGCTGGAAAAATTCTTTACCTTTTTATAAATAACCTTTCTCAACTAATAAAACTCACAATGATTTACTGTGTTTTCAAAGTTTGGAAGATTTCACAATTTTAAAGAGGATCTTAGAGTTTCATGTTTTATCTAATTTCCAAAACTGTAATCATTTCCTTGAAAGTTTCTACTTTTTGAAAGCAAGTATAACAATATTCTTTCAAAGAGATTTTCAATAGTGAAAAGTCAATGGTAGACTATTTACAACATTATTTCCTAAAAGAAACTAGCTTGCATAAAGAATATGTACAGGTAAGAAGGGGTTACCTCCTTAGGAAAAGAATTTCTTTAAGATAAGCCCATTCACAGGAAGAGAATCTCTCTTTCTTGATAAGTCTTGCAGTAGAAACATTGATGATCATATCTTTTCAACGATCTGAAATGGTCCAAGCCACATCTTCTGAAATTTGGTATGCTTACCTTTGTCTTCATATGCTTTGTCCCATTTCAAAACGAGATCACCAATCTGTAATGTTTTTGATCCGACAGAACTTGTATCAAAAGAAGATTTAATGACTTGTTGATGTTTAGCATGAGTAATTTTTGCCTTTTCTCTTTCCTCATCCAATTTAAGGATTTGATCAAACCTCAATTGAATAGAGGAGGAAGGAATTTCTTCAATGAATTGTACTAGGGTTAGAGATGGGAGTGCTAAATTTGGTGGTATTACAACTTCTTTCCCATACACCAAGTTAAAAGGAGAAGTACCTATTGAGACCTTCTGAGTTATGCGATCTGCCCATAACGAAAATATTAAATGTTTATGCCAATTCGTTTGGTTTTGATCAACAATTATTTTAATAATCTTGATGAGATTCTTGTTAGTTGACTCTACTAAGCCATTTCCTTGAGTATAGTAATTTGTATAGTATTTTAACTTAAAACCTCTCTTAAGAGAAAATTCAACTAGACTATTCCCAGAAAAATAAGATGCATTATAAAAAATAAGTGCGTTAGGTAAACCAAACCTTGTTATGTTGAACTGATCAATAAATTCAATAATTGCATCAGAATTGGCTACCTTTAATGGAATTGCTTCTACCCACTTTGTGAAGTAGTTCGCTAGCAGCTTGGCATATCTTGCATTTCCATATGTAGTCATGGGCATCTTTAAACAAAGTCGGCCAATAATATCCAGCATGTAGTATTTTGTGAGTTGTAGTGTCTCCTCCAAAATGCCCACCTACTGGGCCATCATGCAATTATTGCAAAATCGTTTGTGCTTCAGTTTTTTCAAGGCATCTTAATAAAATTGAATCATAATTTCTCTTGAATAACACATTATCAATGATTTGAAAGTGTTTGGCTTTTAATCTTAAGGCACGTCTGTTTTTGTAACTAAATTCAGGGGGAGCATATCCATTTTTCAAGTAAAAGATCAGATCAACATATTGAGATTCAGAATTAATGATACTTATCTCATTTACTTGTGCAGTATTATCTGAATCTTCATATTTTGGAATATTGGAAGATCTTGCTAATAACCTACAAAAACATTGCCCTCTAACAATTTTCGTTGGTTTAATATCAATATCATACTCTTTTAAAGCTATTACCTAGTTAACTCTCTTCTCTCCTACTTCCCTTTGAACTAGCAATTGTCTCATTGTAGAGAATGAGACTATTACTTTAGTGTGTGTTTTTAGGAGGAATGGTCTAAATTGTTTGATAGACTTGAATACAACGAAATCTTGTTTTTCAACTTCGGAATAGTTGAGCTTAGTACTTTTCAAATCAGAACTAAAGAAAGATATGGGTGCTTCTACTTGCTGGTCATTGATCTGTGTTAAAATAGTAGCGTAAGATGCTTTAGTGGCCAAAGTATGCAAAATAAAATGACTAGAAAAATTTAGAGTGTTCAATGCAGGAGCATTAATGATTGCTTGTTTGATCGAGTTAAAGGCCTCTTTTTCATTATGTCCCCATTTGAAGACTGAATTTTTCTTAATCATGGATTGCAAGGGAAAAACTATATGAGAAAAATCAGGAACAAATCTCTTCACGAAATTTATCTGTCCCAAAAATGATTGCATAGATTTCTTATTATGTGGCAAAGGGATATCAAAAATCTCTTTTATCCTGTCCGGATCAATGTATATGCCATATTTGGATACAATGAACCCTAAGAGTTTACCTTCATTAATAGCAAATAATGATTTCTTGGGATTTAAAGAAATCCCATATTTTTTGCAATGTTCAAAGATTTGTTTTAAATCATGCAGATGATTGCTTTTTTTCTTAGAATAGACAGTTATGTCATCTAAGTAAACAATGACTGTTCTATTGATCAAACCTTTGAAGGCTATATCCATGGCTCTTTGAAAAGTAGCTCCAACATTTATAAAACCAAAAGGCATTTTCTGATAAGCATAGGCTCCCCATTTAGTTCTGAATGTAGTCTTTAATCTATCTTCTAGATGTACCTGTATCTGATTGTATCCTGAAAAACCATCAAGAAAAGACATTAACTTTGAGCCAACTACTGATTGAAGTATCTGCTCCATTGTTGGTAATAGGAAATTATCCTTCTGACATGCTTTGTTGAGATTTCTAAAATCTATGCAAATCCTAATATCACCATTCTTTTTTTTTACTAGTACTAAGTTAGAGACCCATTTAGAATGTCTGATAGGAAAGATTATTTTAGCTTTAAGGAGTTTATTCAACTCTGCTTTGATTTGACTTTCAAGATTTGTGTGAATTTTCCTTAGCTTCTGTTGTACAGGTTTCTCATAAAAAATCATTGGAACTGTGTGTTGAATGATAGAAGTATCATAAGTTTACAGATCTTCGTAATTCCAAGCGAAAACATTTTTGTATTTCTTTAATAATCCAATGAAACAAATCTTTCATCTGATGAAAGTCGAAGTCCTAGATTGACATTTTGTGGTTTGGCCTTAGTGCCTAGATTTACTAATTCAAACCTTAAAGTAGAACTTTGAAGTTTTGCATTAGTGACCTTTTTGAATCTATCTTTAATATCATAAAGATATTCTAGCTTGACCATAGATTTAGGAATATGATTTTCATTGATTCTTTGCTTTAATTGAAGATCATGATCGCTTTCATCAATAATCTAGTCATCATAAGATCCTTCAGAAGTCAAGAAATTTAATATATCTTCATCATGATTAAACACACGCCAATTGGTGACATTATCTGGAACAGATGGCCGAAAAATTAATTCAATTGAAAACCTATCTGGACTATAATCCTCGAATGGAAGGAGTTTAGAAGCAACATTAGCCAAAAGATCGGCTGTTGCATTCTATGATCTAGGAATAGGAGAAATGTCAAATGCCAGAAAATGAGTTATGAGATCCTGAACAAGTGATTGATAATGTTTGAGATGCCCTAATAGACAATGGATAGTATTTCTCACTTGTTTAATGACAATTTCAGAATCACCAAATACTTTCAGATATTGGATATTCAGGCCTATTGCTTTATAGATCCCTTGAATCAATGCCTCATATTCTGCAATGTTATTGGTACACTCAAAGACCAAAATAAAGGCTTATCTATAGGCTTATTTACAAGTTCATCCGCAACACTAACACACTTTGAGGTATCATTATGGGAGAAATTTTCGATCTGTGACATGACACTATTAACAAGAAAAGGAGATTGTTGAGCATTAAAATTTCCAAAAAATGATTCAGCCGAATAGCTTCCAAGAATGTTATTATTAAAGGCTACAGGTTGTTTTTCTTCTTCAAACTTGGTTACTGTATGAGTCAAATGTTTTTCGTGATCTATTCTGATTTGATTTGGTTTCCCATTATAGGGAAGACACATGTGAGACCAATCAGTCGAAATATAACTGTGAAGTTTTTTGGATCAATCTCTACTAAGGATCAAACCATAAAACTTAGGGATGTCAGCAATTAATATATCAATTCTTTGGACAACCCTGGGATCAGCTAATAATCTGATAGTAACTGAATTTATTTTTCCTAAAACTTGAACCTTAGTTCGATCTAATTGAACAATATGAACTGCAGACTTCTGGGGCTCAATATTTAACTTGGAGCAAACTGAGGTTGGCATTATATTTGATGAAGCCCCTGAATCTATCAAACAATTATGCAAATTTCTATTATAGATCTCATAAGTCAAGAGAAAATGAGGAGTATGAGAATTTGACCTATCCCCAATTAAAACAGCATCAATAGCATCTACCTTATCAGATGGTGGCTTTCCTAATCCTCTGGCAGCCTTGGATAATACACTAGTTGGAAGAGGAGAAGAAGGTACTGCTTTTAATTCTTTAAGCATCAAATTTTGTTGATGTTTGAGCTTGCTAAGTTCATGTAAAGAAATATTTTCTCGAGTCTTCTTCATGTCTTCCACAATGTTATAGTCCATGGAATCTGAAACTACTAGCATTTTAGATGATGAGGGAGGATTGGAGGATGATGGTTGATTGTGGGGAGACATAACTAGAGTTTTCTTTGCGGGATCTTTGTCTTTAGTAACAGGACTTGAGTTTTTCTTCTTTGAATTTTCTTGATTAGCCTCTACTAGACTTTTGCTTCTAGTATTTACTGGGAGAGCTTCCTGTTCACTTTCTTTATCAGAGTTAGGTAAGATAAAGTCCCACATTCCATGACATTCAAATGTTTCATCTTCTTTTGTTTCTTCAGTTGATAAAACAGTATCTTCATCTTCATCATCATCTAGAGTAGATTCTAAATTAGATATAACATTAGGTGGTTTAGGATTAGTTCGCTGATTTCTTTTAAAGTTCCTAAATGGTCTTTTCGTAGAAGTTTTAGCTACTTGCTTTTTTATTTCAACCATTTCATTAGACATAGTTTTAAGAACTTTTTGTAAACCTTCCATGTCATATGGATCCTTGATTGCTTTCTTCTTTGGATCATCTCTAAAGGTAACTTTTTTGGATTTCCTTCCTTCTAGAGCGTTTTTCTTTTCCAAAGCAAGGATATGTTTTTCAACAGTGATTGCTTCCTTCATATTTTCTACTAATGTTGGTTTAGCAGCCCTATCAATGAAGATGGCTATGTTTGAAGGCAAGGCAGAAATATACCATTCATTCCCAACTTCCTCTCTAGGCTTAGATGTCACAGGAATTTTATTCAACAATTTATTAAAGCATGAGTTGAAGTCTTTGATGGGTTCCTTTGATTCAGATTTTAGATTGGAGAGATCATTAATGAAAGTTGCTGTAGACCTATCGTCTCCAAACATAGTTAGAAATTGCTCCTGAAAAGCATCCTAACTATTGATAGATCCTGGTGGTAATGAAAAGTACCATGATCCTGCTGCTCCTTGTAGAGTGTATGGAAATAGTCTAACAACCACATCTTCTTCTGTTACTCCATTCAAGTTGATTGATAACATGAAATTGTTTATATGTTCTTTCGCTAACAGGCCAATGTCAGGATTAAATTTTGGTAACCATTTTTCAGGATGTGCTGGCAATTGGATCAAAGGTGCAGGCATTTTGACAACTCATGGGTTGGTCCATGGCCTTGGTTGAGGTTGATTATGTGCCATTGTTGAGCTAACAATAGAAGAGGGTGAAGAATCAGTTGAAAGTGATTGGGTAGAGGATGTTGGAGTTCTTGTACCTGTTTGGACTATGATCTGAAGTTGGGAAACGAATGGATGACCTTGCAATGGTATGTATGGAATAGATGATGATGAGGAGAAAGTCTCACTGTTACATTCTGATGGTGTCTTCCTAGCCCTTTTTCGACTTGGTAGAGGGAATTAAACTGGTGGAATACCAATTTTTTCACTCTTTTCCCTAGTAAGTGGCTGCGATGGGATATATTATGAAGTCACACTGCCTTGGGATAACTCAAACTCTTCTTGGGATATTGAAAACCCTTAGAGGTTATGAATCAAATCTTGTACTTCAGGGGGTTCAGGAGAAGAATTGTCTAGTGTGTTTAGTGTTTCAGCAGTGGGTGTTGTATTTTCCTTTTTAACTTTTCGCTTAGGAATAGGAGATTTATAATGTGAAGGAGAAGTTGGAGGAGATGGTGAGGGAGTTTTACTCTTAGAATGGCCTGTGGATTTAGATTTACTTTCCATTCACAGTTAAGCCCTCCTTCTAGCGCCAAAAATGTTGATGCCTCTAAAATCGTAGCAGCAACATTGGGGATAACCACCCGGTCTAGACCTTAGTATAGCTCCTTTTACGTTTGGTGTGGTGGCTCCGAGTGGACGTTATGGGACTAGTTTCCCAATAATGTATGGTTTGATGAATGAGTGTTTTAAATATATAACAAAGATGATAGGTGATTTAATCTATAACTCTAAAATATACAAATATATTTATATAACCCGGGTAATCTCATAACAATGCGATTCTTGATAATTCCTAGCAGACAAATAATCATATAGATGATTTACTTATCCATAGAAAGATGCATTTAAATAATGATTACTTTGTTTAAGAAATTAAACAAAGTAATTGTAAAAAACATATCGCATGACAAATTAATATTTATTGCTGACATATATCTTTTAATATAACAATTCTAAATCATTCAGAAGTGACATAATATAGAGTTTCTTGAAGCATGTGCATACATCAACAATAGAAAATTAAATGGAATGCTAATTACATAAAGAACAAGACAAAAAGAACTCTGATAGAAATACAGAATGTATTTGAGTCTCGTTATGTAAGTAACATTCTCGTTCCACCTTCTTATTCTAGAAACTCCAAGGAGATAGAAAAATGCAGGTCTTGATTGAAGTTCTTTCACAAATATCCGAAACCTTGATCCACGACTTATAAAAATAAATTAAGAAGCGCAGAAGTGCAACTCGTCAAGTCTAGCTTTTTTACAAATTGAGGACCCCCTTCTAAAATAACATGAAAGGGAGTTGTTGGAACTACCTACATTAAAATCTAGGATTTGAATTTCAAAGATAGTATTGTGATCACCTTTGAAAAGATTCAGCATCTATTTCTTCTCTTGTATCCGCAACTGACAAATTGAGAACATGTTTTGAATTTTTGGAGGATGACTCATCCTCGAATGTAGTTGTCCTTAGTATGTGGCATCTGAAATCTCAGACATCATTCGATCAATAGCATCGGCAAGGAATTTGATGGTCATGTGTTGGCTATGTGGCTTGACCAAAAAGGACCAATATGCATCCTAGTAAGGCTTTGTATTATGTTGATCTATTCATCTTTGGTGGCTAGATCTTGCTTCCATTGATTTTCTAATACTTTCGCCTTTGGAATATTTCTTGGGGAACAATTGGAAATCAAATTGGATCCATATAAATTATCATTTACGAGCTCAATCACATTATTAGTTATAGCCCTGGCCCTGGAGGTAGCCCTTTCTGCCTTTATCAATTGTGTTTCCCATTCTGAAAACAATATTTCTTTATGCAACTCTTGAATTTTCGGTAGTTTAGAAGCTCTTCCTTCCTCTGTGCTTTGCCAGGAGAGGTAATTTGTGACCTGATCATTTGCATCCTCAAATTCTAATCTGGTATTAACTGCTTGATCAATTTGTGATGTAGTTGTGATGCATAATGGGTCGATAAGAGATATTCTATGGCAAAGTAGATTCAACTATTGAGATAAGGCTTTATTTGCCTCTAGGGCTTCCTTTTTAAGTTCCTCAACCTTGGGATCATCTCTGAACTGTTCTATATAGAGTTGTAGCTATGTGATTTGCTCGTCTTTAGCTTTAATTTCTTGTTGATGTGTCAATTGAAGTTGTTCGAGCTCTTGAGAACCCTATTGTTGTTTTTGGATGGCATGTTGGTCGATCTTCTATTTCTACAGGTTTAATTGTACCTCAAGCTGCTCATTCTTTTGTTTTTCTTCTGCCAACTGTTCCTCAAGCCGATTAATCTTCTGTTGTTCTACTGCTGCTTGTTCTTCAAGCTGATTAATCCTTTGATCCTTTTCTTTGAACAATTGGTTAACCTCAGTTTCCTTATCAATTGTAGCAGTTGTGTATGCCCCTGCAAATTGAGATAACTTAGTCAAATCCTCAGAAGGATTAACCTTTGAATCCTTCCATAAAACATTCATAAATTCATATTGAGGAGCTATGGATGATGTCTGGTCTATTTTCCTCTTTTTCCTCTACCTCTTGACTATAGCCCTGTATTTTGGACTGTAAAATACATCCAAGGGTGGTATTTCCTCAATATTCAATGTAATTTCTCTTGAAGGATTTTCAGGGATTATTTCAATCTCTTTCTGAGCTATGCCTTTGCTAGGTGTTCCTTCAATCGCATTATCAAGAACGTTGGGCCATTGTGTTACGGGCGATGCTGATGTGATAATGTTTTGGGGATCACTTTGGATTTTGATTTGTTGATCAAATTGCTCCCATTCTTTAATCAAGATGGGGTCAATATGAACATCTATGCTAAGTGGTTCACTGGTCTTTTCACTTGTTTCACTTTCTCTGGAAATTTTTTCAATAGTCTGCTCCCTGCTATGCTCTACTTGTTGAACAATTGGGGTAGTATTTAATATATCCAGAGGTACTGTCAATAACCTCCATGTTCTATATTCCATGAATTTGTCCATCTTCTCGGCCCCCAATTTGAATCTTGCCAGATGACTTACTTGTGAAAATAACTCTGTTGAAGTGAATAAGTCATCAAAATCATCATTCTCATGTATGAATTTACTAACTTTCACCTGAGTGGTGAAATTGAAAGCAACCTTGTTTGGATCATATTGTCTTTTAGGAATAACTACTAGACTCAGATCCTTTGTTTTCTTTGATTCTTTCTTGACATGTTTAAAATCATGCAATGTGTAAGTGCCACAACGGAGGGGAAATAAAGGCCACACTTATTTCTTAGAGTCTTTATGGTTTCTAGACATCCCTTTCTCCACTATCTGGTGTTGGAAATAATACTGAGGGGGGGGGGGGGTGAATCAATATTAGCAAGTCAATAATATTTCATTTCATATTTATATACGCTACTTCAGTTAAACAAAATTGCGTGTATACGCAACTATGTTTAAGGCAACTAGCGTATACCCTTCAAACTTATAATTTAGTTAATTCATCATATGTTGATCTTTAATCTGTGCATCAGAACCATATAAACATTAACCAGGTGCAATAAAAACAAAACAAACAGTCACACACATGAACACAAAATATAAGGTGGAAACCCAATGTGGGTGAAAACCACTTGCTACAATCATCTCTATCTTCTTTTAATAAGAAACTTTTTTTTTACAATTTTTGTACTGGTGCAGTCCTATACCAGTATGTAGGTTTCTACCTGTAGAAGGCTACAACCTTCTCTCATTCTCTAGCTTCTCCTGGAAGGGAGCTACAACCCCCTAGCTCTTGTACTAGCTGATGTGTTTACTAGTACGTAGGTGCTAGCCTACAGAAGGCTACAACCTTCTCTTTTCTTCCAGGGACCACGTTTCATAAATTTTCAGATTGGATCCATCAATAACATCAATCAAACATCAATTATATTTGCATCAATCAATCTACTTTGCACCAACCAAAACTGAATCAATCAATCACTTCTCAGAAAGTTGTAACCAGAATATAGTAACAGTAACCAGTACCCAAGCTAGAACCTAGAACACTGCAACAACAAACAAAAGTAGCTAAAGCATATTTTATTAGGTATATCCTACTTCAATGTGTTGAACCTGTGTACATATTCCATTTTCTCAAGGCGAACCTGCGTATATGCTGTTTTGATATGTAGAACCATCGTGTATACGTGCCTCTGCTAAAGTGACCCTGCTTACAGATCTGTAAATGATGATTTAAACTTTACAACAATTCTAGACATCAGTTATACCCAAATCATCATATTTAAACATTACAACATGCACTAGTTATTCAGATAAAAGATCAAAACCACACAAAGATACTTCTCTTCAAGCCTTAATATCTTGACCCATCAATAGAACTTATCCTTCATCAAGCGCTTAGGTTCATCCTTGATTCAGATCCAGCTGTGCACCATAACCCAATAACATGTATTCTAGATCTTGCTCTTCATTAGATATTCAATTCATAAGTGCATTTGCCTAATGATCTTCTCCTCCTTTTATAGTCTTAGGCCTTACTTAATACCATGGTCCAAAACCACTTAGAATCAATACCTTGGACCAAATACCTGGGGTCAACACTTCGGATAAGATACCTTGGACCAATACCATGGATCAAAATACCATGGACCAAATACCACGGACCAAAACTAAGTTTTCCAATATGTACGTGCCTTTTCTTCTGTGAAAGTGTGTGTGTATTCTATACGTGCCTTTTGGTCTATGAACCCATGTGTACACGCGGCTTGGTCAATGGGGAACCTGCGCATACCTCTCTTTCTTCATTCTGTGAGCCTGAACTATGATCTGTCATCTGTGTGAGTTGCCATCAAGGACAACACCTGTGTCATAGTGCCAAATCTGTATCATAATGCCAATAATCTGCCCCTTTGGATTTGATGGCAACCCCAAGTCACTCTCCCCCTTTGTCATCAAGGGCAAAGGGTTATGATCCCCCTGAGTACATGTTGAATTCTCTGATATTCTAAAGTGAGCTGTCCATGCTCCCCCTGAATATAAGCAAGGTCTGCAAAAAGATGACTCTATACATACATCATAAATGACCTTCCTATCACTAATTACTCATACATACATCCATCTCCCAACCAAGTGGGGATATACCAAGTTTGACTCATCCACTCAACCAAGTGGGTATATACCAAATGTTTATACATGTCAAAACAAGAACAGTACATCATCCATCCCATGCATAGTGGGGAAACAAAATAGGTCGTTTCATGACCTTGGCAATAAAAGATATACATGACATAGAGACCAAATATCTAAAACAAGACTATGATAGTTATCAACAACTATCATCAGCAACATCTATCAATCACCATCCAGACCACCAACCATGATCTCCCCCTGAACCTGTTCCACCTGAATCAAAAACAACTGTGAAGTTGTACCAAGATCTTATAAGATAATGCCAACAATGCATTACTATAAGTATATGCTCCCCCTGAACCTATGCCAGATGATCACTGTCAGACCCATATCAGACTCTTTGCATCCACTGTTTTTCTTCAAACCAACATATACGCAACTGTATCCACAACAACTGGCGTATGTATGTGGATACGCTTCATGAAACTTGTGTACAACCACTTTTCTCTGAAATAGATAAGTTTTAACAGAAAGATAATGCATCAACTACTCCCAGCTTCTATCTGAGATATTCAAATGTCTCTCTGGGCAGTGGTTTGGTGAATATATCAGCAACCTGTTCTTTGGAGGGAACATACTCCAATTTGACCTTTTGTTCAAGCACTTGTTCACGTAGAAAATGATATTTGATGGGTATGTGCTTGGTCTTGGAATGCATGACTAGATTCTCTGAAATACTGATTGCACTTGTATTATCACATAGAATGGAGATGGGTGGAGTACATGTGATCTGAATATCTTGCAATGTTTGCATCATCCAAAGGAGTTGTGTGCAGTAAGATGCAACAGCCACATATTTTGCTTCAGCTATAGATAATGCAATTGAACTTTGTTTCTTGCTGAACCAAGACACTAATCTGGAACCCATATAGAATGCACCACCACTAGTGCTTTTCTATCATCCACGCTTCTTGCCCAATCTGCATCTGTATATGCATGAAGTGTAAGATCTGTGTCCCTAGGATACCATAAACCAAAATTTTGAGTTCCTTGAAGATATTTGAAGATCCTTTTGACTGCTTGAAGGTGTGATTCCTTTGGATTTTCTTGGAATCTTCCAACTATTCCCACTGCATGCATGATGTCTGGTTGGGTACCTGTTAGATAAATCAAACTGCCAATCATGGATCTGTAGGTTGGTTGATGTACTACTGCTGATTCATCTTTTGAGCTGAGACTGCATCCAGTTACCATGGGGGTACATACTGGTTTAGAATCTTCCATGCCGTGTTTTTTCAAGATCTGCTTGAGATACTTGGTTTGTGATAGAAAAATACCATCTTTATTTTGTTGAACTTGTAGACCGAGAAAATACGTGAGCTCACTAAGTAGGGACATTTCAAATTATTGCTGCTTTACCAAAGCAAAGTTTTGACTCATGGATTCTTCATTGCTACCAAAAATGATATCATCAACATACACTACAAGTATTAGCAATTTATCATTATCAATCTTTGTATATAGATTGCTATCAATTGATCCTTTTGAAAAACCTTGTTGATGGAGGTATTTGTTAAGACGGTAATACCAGGCCCTTGGAGATTGTTTTAGACCATAGAGAGCCTTTCTGAGTCGGCATACAAGTTTTGGATCATTTCCAAGGATGAATCCATCTGGTTTCTCAATATATACTTATTCTTCTAAGTCTCCATTAAGAAAGGCAGCTTTTACATCCATTTGGTATACTTTGAATTTCTGAAAGCTAGAAAGAGCAAGGAACATTCTTATGACTTAAAGTCTAGCAACACGTGCAAAAGTTTCTTCAAAATCTATACCTTCTTGTTGAGCATATCCTTTACAAACAAGTCAGAGTATCTATAATCATATTCTTTTCTTCTAAATAGATTTTGAGTTTAGAGATTTCTTCATAAATATTATATTCATCTAAAGCATCCAAGAAACTATCATCTTCAAAAGCCATTAGAAGTCTATAGTCATTATTATCTTCATCACTATTTGATAAACCATCGCTATCTTCATGCGTATAGTAGCTCTTCTTACTTACACTTTGTTTTCTATTCCATTTTGCTGATTCCTTACCCTCCAATAAACGAAGTTTCTCCCATCAAAGATTGGTGGTCTAATGGATCCCTCTCTTTCGTAGTTACTCATGATGATAGATCTTCCTTCAAGTGATCAAGCTTCTTCTGAAGGACCTGCTCTGATACCAATTGTTGGAAATAATACTGGGGGGGAGGGGTGAATTAGTATTAGCAAGTCAATAATATTTCATTTCAGATTTATATACGCTACTTCATTTAATCAAAATTGTGTGTATACGCAACTGTGTTTAAGGCAACTAGCTTATACCCTTCAAACTTATAACTTAGTTAATTCATCATATGTTGATCTTTAATCTGTGCATCAAAACCATATAAACAGTAACCAGGTGCAGTAAAAACATAATAGACAATCACACACATGAACACAAGATATAAGGTGGAAACCCAATGTGGGTGAAAACCACCTGCTGCAATCATCTCTATCTTCTTTTAATAAAAATCTTATTTTTACAATTTTTGTACTAGTGCAGTCTTATACCAGTACGCAGGCTTCTACCTGCAGAAGGCTACAACCTTCTCTTGTTCTCCAGCTTCTCCTGGAAGGGAGATACAACCCCCTAGCTCTTGTACTAGCTGATGTGTTTACTAGTACGTAGGTACTGGTGTACAAAAGGCTAAAACCTTCTCTTTTCTTCCAGGGACCACGTTTCATAAATTTTTAGATTGGATCCATCAATAACATCAATCAAACATCAAATATATCTACAACAATCAAGCTCCTTTGTACCAACCAAAACTGAATCAATCAATCACTTCTCAGAAAGCTATAACCAAAATACAGTAACAGTAACCAAAACCCAAGCTAGAACCCAGAACACTGCAATAACAAATAGAAGTAGCTAAAGCATATTTTATTAGGTATACACTACTTCAATGTGTCGAACCTGCGTACATACGTTGTTTTCTCAAGGCGAACCTGCATATACGTTGTTTTGATATGTAGAACCAGTGTGTATACGTGCCTCTGCTAAAGTGACCCTGCGTATAGATCTGTAAATGATGATTTAAACTTTACAACAATTCTAGACATCAGTTATACCCAGATCATCATATTTACAGATTACAACATGCGCAAGTTATTCAGATAAAATATCAAAACCACACAAAGATACTTCTCTTCAAGCCTTAAGATCTTGACCCATTAATAGAACTTATCCTTCATCAAGCACTCAGGTTCATCCTTGATTCAGATCCAACTGTGCACCATAACCCAATAACCTGTATTCTAGATCTTGCTCTTCATTAGATATTCAATTCATAAGTGCCTTTGCCTAATGATCTTCTCCTCCTTTTATAGTCTTAGGCCTCACTCAATACCATGGTCAAAAACCACTTAGAATCAATACCTTGGACCAAATACCTGGGGTCAACACTTCGGACAAGATACCTTAGACCAATACCATGGATCAAATACCACGGACCAAAACTAAGTTTTCCAACATGTATGCGCATTTTCTTCTGTGAAAGTGCGTGTGTACACTATACGTGCCTTTTGTTCTACGAACCCGCATGTACACGCGGCTTGGTCAATGGGGAACCTGCGTATACCTCTCTTTCTTCATTTTGTGAGCCTGAACTATGATCTATCATTTGTGTGAGTTGCTATCAAGGACAACACCTGTGTCATAGTGCCAAATTTGTATCATAATGCCAACATCTGGTAGGCTATTTCCCTAGCTAATAGCTTATCTGGAATGTATAGTGGAAGGACATGAAGGTCTGTAATACTGCCAAAAACCCTAATATAAGTGAACTTCTCCTCCCCGAACCAACTGCCGATTGAGGTTAAATCAATGCTAGCCTCATCAGACAACCGAGGAGCAGGTTTATTAAAGATGGCTTGATGGACAGGTAAAATGAAACCATGGCAAATCCTGTATAAATGATTCTTGTATTCAGACTTCCATAAGTACTTATGATAAATATGAATGGGGGTTGGATCTTGAACAGTCCATTTCCAACCTAGGATGGGAAAGTCGGAATTAAAATAGATTGTGTCCATTATGTAAGCACTCATATAGAATGGGGGCACAACTCGGGTGGTGACAAATCTGTTCCTTCTATAATCTAGTATTTGACTGGCCATTTTATCCGATAGAAAGGTTTCCCAATCCATAACAATGGATTTGATCGTTGCTTCTATCAATGGAACCATTTCTATAGAAAATCTAGCAGAATCGTGGCTTCCAAAGAGCCTACATACCATAGCAGCAACATAACAATATGGAGATGCTAAGGAGTCCATAAAGTACATACCAGAAGATTGATGTTTATGCTTGTTAGGAAATTGTCTCCACTATTTGATAGGGTCTGACTCTATCTGATTCTCCTTAGCGAAAGCTTCCAGGAAAGATTTGTTGTAGTGTCGCTGGGGATTTGGAAAGTGATACATTCCCTTGACATCTTTAGGTTTGAATGTGCTGAACATCCTTCCATCGGCTGTGAAGAAAGCCATGTATTTTATATTAATACTTTCGATTACCCATCTCACTAGATCATTATATGGTAAAACTTTTGCACGAGCTGCTATTCTATGGAGGAAGGAGCTAGCCAAATCACTGAGAGTGTTTTCTGTTTCATCAATTCCATTAGTTGTTTCTTCTTCTTCTATCTCCTTTGGATTCTATGCTTCAAGTAAAGCATATATGCCTTCCCATGAGATTTTACCAAGGCCTTGATAGGTAGTATCTGCAATTAACACCAATTTTTCTTGTCCTTCTTCCACTGTAATGGGGGCCTTTTCCTTTTGAGATTTCTTAGACATCTTTACCAACTGTGTGATTCTATATTAACATTGCAAGATGAGAAAGAGGAGTGTAATAGAAAAAAATCTTGAGAGGAGATAATACACAAATTACAGACTACAAGCAGTTATGCGCATTAGATGCAAAAGATCTTATATTGTACATAGCCACCACGGATGAAATCCTTAAAGGACTTAACCATAACTGCCCCTTAATGCTTTTACTGTAACTTCATAACGTGAAACTTTAATGTTGAATTAATGTGTTTTACATCGCAAGTTTCGTAAGTCCTTTTTTTATAACGGGTGCCGTGACTCTGCGATTTGCGTTTAGCGATTGTATTATTTTAATATTCATGGAATCATCGCGTATCGAAAATCAGGAGTTACAAACACCACACTCAAAATGTTTCTTTTCATTGTTGCGATTGCGATGAGCGTTGAGCTGGCATGGGGAGATGATGGGTTTCAAACTTGGAAAATCATGTTTTTCTTTATAATTTATTTATCCCTATATCGCATGTATTCATAGTATTTATTACTCGCTTTCATCGAGAGCGCGATATGCGATATTTATGTCACATTGCAATTTTTCAATGGAGTGCTTTGGATGCTTTCCTATGAATCGACAATATGTGATTGTGATAGCCTTATCGCATCGCAAGGTTTCAACGAAACGCTATAAGTCATTCCTTGGGATTAATGATGTGCAAGACGTGATAGTTATATTACATCATATTTTTTATAAATGTCTTATTTTGATTAAAATTTCGCGATAAGGGTTTTGCTATGACTCTGATCGCATCACAACTTTCAGAATGGATGTTCATGGGTTCTAAAGAATTGTGATTTGCAATGAGTGGTCCTAAATACTCATAAAGCAACTTTTATATGACTAATATGGCAAATATAAAAAGTTTTATTGCTTTTCTATATTCTAAAGGGGACCTATTTTTTATTAGCATTTTAAGACTAAAATTTAAAAATTGAAATGGGGGGTTGTTGTATAGCACAACACCTTCTTATACTTAATGTTCAAATGAAACTGTTGTAGATAGGTGGACCATTTCTGATGATGATTGTTCTGCAACTTCCGTTATGTCTGTATGAACTATAGAGGCCGATGGTCTGTGTGGATGATCGTTTCCTTCCCCAGAATGTAATGCTTCCATTGATGACAGGCCTGCACAATGGAATACATTTCTTTTTCGTAAGTGGGGTACTTTCAGACTATGTCTAAAAGTGTCTCACTGTGGTAAGCCACTGGATGCCTATGTTGAGTAAGAACTGCAGCAATAACATAGTCCAAGACATTTGTCCCAATCTCAAATGGTTGTTGCAGGTATGGTAATGTGAGCACTGGTGCAAAACAAAAGCAATTCTTCAACTCAGAGAACGTCTACCGCTGGGTTTCCGACCAAAATAACTTGGCTTTCGCTCCACCCTTGTTGACTTGACTTAAAGGCCAAGTGATATGAGAGAAACCCAAAATGAACCTACGGTAGAAATTAGCAAGACCCAAAAAGCTGTGGAGCTCTGTTAGAGTGGTTGGGGCTGGCCAATCCCGAATGACTTGTATCTTGGATGGGTCCACATGTACACCCTAATAATCAACGATGTACCCCAGATATTGAATTTGGGCCAGGCCAAAGGTACATTTCTCCAAGTTAGCACACAACTTGTGTTGTCGAAGGGTTTGAAGGACCTGTCGAATATGGTGGAGGTGCTCTTCCAAACTCTGGCTGAAGATGAAGATGTCATCTAAATACACCACCATGAATGAATTGGTGAAGGGACACAAGATGTCATCCATCGGTCTCATGAAGGTTGTAGGGGCGTTCATTAATCTGAATGGCATGATCGACCATTCAAAAAGGCCCTCCTTGGATTTGAAGGCAGTCTTCCACACATCGGAGGGTTCGATAAGCACCCAGTGATAACCTGATTTCAAGTCAATCTTGCTGAAATATTTAACTCCTTTGAGTTGGTCTAGAAGGTCATCAATCCATGGGATTGGGTACCTATTTCGGAAAGTGATCATGTTCAGTGCCCCATAGTCAATAAAAAGCCTCCACGTCCCATCATTTTTCTGAACCAATAAAATCGGGCTCCCACAGGGTGATGAGTTTGGCCTGATGTGCCATTTTTGCAGTAGTTCTTGAATCTTCCTCTTGATCTCATCGTTCTCCAAAACAGAGCATTAATAGATCAATCCATTGGGTAGCAGCACGCCCAGGGTTAGGTCGATGGAGTGCTTGACCTGACAGTGTAGAGATACCCCTGTGGGTGAGCTGAAAATGTCCCTGTTCCTCCATGACCTTGTCCATTTGTTGCTGCTATGTAGAGGAGCCCTGCCTAGAAGACGTGGCCACAACATTCTTCTTGCCTTGGAGGTGAATCATAAGGAAAACAAATTCCCTGGTTTGGGAAATGATCTTACTGCATTGCTTTGCAGTGATCAAAGAGATGGCAGTAGGCGGGGCTACCTCCGGTATCCTATACAACTTATTATCCAAAGTAATAATCACAAAGAGAGGTCTAGACTCATATACAACGTGTCGCTTCCACAAGTATGGTTGTCCTAACAATACATCAGGACCTTCAGGAGGGGCAATGTCACACAATACCTCATCCGTGAAGGTCTTGATGCTATTGGGAAGGTGACACTGATGGCTTATGCAAAGATCTCGTCCTTGGTGAAACCACTTGATGGTGTACGGATTAGATGTGTTGTAGTCTTTAGGCCCAACCACTTCACAAATTCTACTGAAATGATGTTCTTTTGGCTCCCGCTATCGATAATGATCTACAATGAAGAACCCTTCACCCACATCTGTGAGTGGAAGAGGCGTTCCCCCTCCTCTAGATCTTCAGGCTCAATTTTCTGGATCTTTGTGATGGTTGTGGTGGCATTGGGATCCGCATCAATGATCTTCTTCCCTTTGTTAGTCCCCTTATTGGGTTCTGATTTAGAGTTGGAACCTGCTTCGGATTCAAAAGCCTTCAGCTTGGCGACCAGTGACTGCTTGGCCCGACACTCACTTGTATTGTGAGTGGAGCTCTTATGGAACTCACACCATTTTCCCATATCCTTCTTCATATTTGTGGTGTTGTTGTTTACTTGTGGCTTTGGCAGGATGTTCTAGGTAGCCCTGTCGTGGCTTGGTACCTTGTTCTGTGGTTTGGGGGCGCCTTTTCCTTGCTTTGGATTCTCAGATCCAAAGTTCTGCTTCTTTTGTTTAAACTTTTGCTCAATCTTTACAGTGCACCGATATGTTGTTCCAAGTGAGGAAATGTCTAGGAACTCCATCTCATCTTGGGTGTACTTGTGTAGACAACCACAGTACTTGAGCACCAAATGCCACTCAGTATTCTTGATACCCAACTTCGTGCGAAGGGTATGGAAAGTATTTGTGAACTCCGACACATCTTGGTCCCTTCCCTGCCATAGTGTGGTCCACTTTATGTATTTATATTCATAACTTCCGACAGGGTAATATTTTTCCTTGATGGCTTCTCGGAAAGAATTCCAAGTGGGTGCAGTTGATGGTTCACTCTCATCCTTTTGTTCACAGTATGTCTCCCACCGATCCTTGATGTGTGGGGTGGCTTTGAGAAGTGGAAACATAATCTTTTCCCATTTGGAAAAGTCATGAACTGAAAAATATCCTTCCAATAGATTTAACCATTTATCTACGATGTCTATGTCTATGAGGCCTTCAAATATGGGAATATTGAATTTCACTTGTACCTTAAAAGGAGTGGTGCCTCTAGAGTGGTTGCTGGATGAAGATGCATTGCCTGTGGGTAGTCATCGAAGGATCTGGGCAAAGTTATCCATCATCGCATTCCTTTGTCGCTCGAGGGCTTCTTCGAGAAATTTTTTGAAAGGATCTCCTACCCCCTCATCTTTCTTTTCTTCTGCCATGGGAGGTCATCAGGTCTTGCGAGGCTAATCCTACAATGGTTCAACTAGATTGAGCCCTAACATCTTATACCATAACCTTGTTGCGGACATGCAAAGAAAAACAGAGAAAGAGTAGACCACTCTGATACCACTGATATAAACTTACACAGGAATGCAATAACTTACAGATATACTCATAAACACAGATATGCAGCAGAAAAACACTTCATTTCATTAATAGAAAAATACTGAACTATGCTTACAAACAGAATGGAAATAAGATAGCTCAAGTGATGGTAGCTTATCTCTGAGAAGAGATGTGGCGGCTACATGCCTCTGAATTGAGTTACAATGAGGCTCAAGGGCCTTTTTATTATTGAACAATAAGAGAAAACCCTAAACAACCAAAACCATAACCTGAGGAGATGTAACACCAAGAGTTTATGGGCTCCATTAGGGTTAGTTGGGCAGCCAACTTCCCGAGGTCGTAATTTGGTCATATTATCTTCGTTTGACAGTATGATACCTTGTTGGAAAGATCTCTCTGAGTACTACAACTACTGACATGATTACCTACATAATCACTACACTAGGACTTTTGCCATAAAAATGTCATTTAGGGCCTTGTTGTGGCCAACAACAACCCCCCTTCTTATTTAGTGTTATTCCTAATACTAAATAAGTGGGGACTCTTAGTTAAAAAATTTTAAAAAATCAAAGTAGTGTTTAAATTTCCTTTTCGAATAAACTTACCATCATAAGCTCATAAGCTTAGGAGAACCCCCTTGAAAAATCTAAAAAATCTAAATTTTATGATAAGGTAAGAATCTTTCCTTAGGAAAATCGCATTGCAAAAAGAACGACTTACAAGCCGAATTCCAATATTGCGAGATCGCGATATGCGATAATAAACAAATATCGCATCGCATTCAGCATAACTTACATTGAAAACTTTAATTTTCTGATATGCGATGACGTCGATCGCCAATCACATTTCACAGAAAACAGCATAACAAAGATTGTCATATGTAACGTTTCTGTGATCTGCAATATTGCGATACAACGACAATGCGATAATGCGATGTCACGAGCGGTCAATTCTGAAAATTTGCGATTCTGCGACATTATCATTTCACAATGTTGCGATCTGCAATATTGCGAAGCAAATCGCAAAATCGCTTCATCGCAGATTTTTCGGGCGCGTAATTCAAAAAAGTATTTTCCATGAGCTGACACCTGGTTATGCACTTTAATGCTAATAAATGAGTTAGTTGCCAGTTATTAATGGAATATGGTTTCGTGCTTATCGAAAAATCATCTCACGTAAGGTGGTATACTTTATGTGTCTGCGGCATTTAAAACTTTCCCATCACCCTTCCTTGTCATTCATTTTCACTTCACTTGTGAATTGCAGGAATGGAGAACAGAGGACAATACAAAGAAATACGCAGGATAAAATGGGAAAGAAAAGCAAAGCTCCGAGCTCAGAAGAAAAAGAAATGGCGCCCTTGTATACAGACATGGCCTATAACAGAGAGGCGGGAATTGCTACGTGGGAAGGCATGTATAATCTGCTTGAAGAGGAAAATCTAAGAGTAATGGAAGTTATTGCTACCGCGGGCTCAAATAGTTCTTCTGAGGCATCCATCACAGAGCTAGCTTGCTCATTCTTGCACAGGATAGCAGCAAGGCCCAAAATTCTCCCATACACAGACATGGTGAAGTGGATACTGGACAATGTTGATATCAGAAATGAACAGTTTAAGACTCAAGGTCAAGTGCTTACGGAATCATTATTTTTACAAGGTTTGAGCTTTATATCCGCTAAAAGGAAAAGGCGTAAAAGGCGAAAAACGCATCAAGGAAGTCCGGATCAAGAAACGGAGGCAGTTTCCAATGTGCGATTAGCGCCTAGCGCTAATCGCTGAGAAACATTTCTCGAAAAAGAAAGCTGCTAATTGCCCAGTCACCTGCAAGCCCTGAAAATTGCAAGAAAATGACGGTAGAGACAGATTGGAAGTAGAAGGCAAAAGAAAAGGCAGAAGCAATCCAAGGGTTAACAAAGTTGAACTAAGATTATTACTGGGCACACTTGGTAAAGCCACACAGCCAGTGGATGACTATCAATTGTATCATCAATTCGGCCAAAAAGATGGCACCAGCTCTTGTCGATTCTGTTTTCTCAGCTCAGCTAAAATCGGAAGTCGGTCAGCCGACTCTTCTCAAACAAATGCTGCATGCGTGCGATTTCAAGGACCAAATACAGAAGTAGTTTTAGTTTTACATTCAATTTTAGTTTTAATTTTGTTTCATTTTCCTGAAATGAGGACGGTCATTTAAACCGCATCCTACATTTTTGTAATAATTTATTTTTAGATTTAGTTAGTAGTATTTAAACCCTTCTCATGCATTTAGAGAAGGGTCCTGAAATTTATCAAAAACTTATCCCCAGAACATGCACTTTTGTACCCTCTAAGGAGGTTTTGATGAATGAATGGAACAAGATTTATTGATGTTTGCATTTGATATCTGCTACTGATGTTGCACTTTTGTACTCTTAGTGGATATTTGATCAATAAGAGATAAATCGTTATCGCTTGAAGCTCATGAGTAGGACTAGTTATAAATGGTATTTCTATCTCTTAACTATTTCTCCCTTGTGTTAGAGTGATTTTCATGTTCAGTTATTTATATATTGATGTACGAATGCCTGAGTTATCATTTGGCACTTTTGTACGGTGATAACTATTTATTTATGCTTAATGTGTGAGTAGCTTGCTATGTGATATGTTTTTCACAACTGTTTCGTCTAACTTTTTATACGAAGTGGTTCATCTTTATTGAATTCTTTTCTCATAACAGCTGAATGATCTTTATTACCAGTTGTTGTTTGAAATCATTTTAGATCGCATAAAAGGAAAGATTACACCCCGAGTTAGTGTAGATTTACATATTTTTGTTTGTTAGATTATAATTTCCTTATTATTAGATTAGAATTAGAGTAGAAGTATTCCATTTAGAAACTGTTAGAAGCAGAAATATCAGTCCGTCACACACACACACTTAAATTGGCAAACTGGTCCCATATCCCTAGTCAGACCCTCTATACCAAACAGAAAAGGAGCTGCCAACCAAGGTCCAGACCGGGCGGGTATCCCCCTTGTTGTAGACCTTATTTTCAAGGCTTCAACATATTTGGCGCTAGAAGGAGGGCCTGAACTGTGAATGGCAAGAAAATCTAAATCTAAATACCATTCTGAGAGTAAATCGCCCTCACCATCTCCCCCGACTTCTCCATTGCATTTACAATCTTTAAATCCAGAGCCAGAAGTCGCTGGATCAACAGCCGCTGCTACAAACCCTGACATTTCAGAACAATCTACTATTGAACCTCCTGAAGTTGAATCTTTGATTCACAAAATTTAGCGATTTTCAATACCTCCTCATAAATCTGATAAATCTCAAGGCAGCATGACTTCACAATATAACCCTGCTCATCCTCTTACCAGGTTAAAGAGCGAAAAGTTTGGTGTTGAGCCAACCGAATTACCTCTACCTACTAGGAAGAGAGCAAGGAAGTCTCCTAAAGGATCCGATAGTGAGACTCTCTCTTCATCATCATCCATCTCAACCTCTTCACCGCGAAGTCAACCATCCACTCCTCCACTTCAGATCATCGTCCATCAACCTACTGGAACTTCCGCAACTCCTTCTCAACCATCTGGAGTCATAATATCCTCATCTTCTCAACCACAGGGATCATCTTCTGTACTTTCCTCTGTTAGTAGTTCAGCGATGGCCCAAACTACATGGAATAACCCAGGGGCAGTCTTAATGCCTACGCCCTTGAGTCAGTTACCGGCCCATCCTGAAAAATGGCTGTCTAATTTTAACCCTGAGGCAGGCATGCTAGCGGAAGAACATATAAATAACTTTATGCTATCCATAAATCTCAATGGAGTTGTTAATGAAGATGCTGTTGTTCGACTTGTTCCTTATGCTCTGCAAGGAATAGCCGGATCATGGTATTTCTCGTTACCTTTTGGATCTATTACTAGTTGGGACATCTTCCAAAAACAATTCCTGACCAAGTTTGGTGATGACAGGTCTACAGCGACACTGATTAATGACTTGTCTAACCTTAGGGCCGAGTCAAGAGAACCTATCAAAGATTTCAACTTACGTTTCAATAAAATCTTAAACAAAATACCTACTGCTTCTCAGCCTAGTGAAGAAGTGCGAAGTGAATGGTACATTACTGCTTTACCATCAAACTTAGCAATCTTTGTTGATAGGGCTAACAAAACAACCTTAGTTGAAAATATGAAAGAAGAGATAGCAGTAGAGGAACATATAATGGCCCTAGAAAAGAAAAACGTGATAGAAGAACGAAAGTCTAAGAAGGTGTCTTTCAAAGAAGATCCCAAGAAAAAACAACCGAAAGATCCATTCGATTTAGAAGGATTACAAAAAGTTTTAAAGACCATGTCTAACGAAATGGTCGACATTAAGAAACAAGTAGCAGAAACTTCTTCTAAAAAGCCATACAGACCTTTTAAAAGAAATCCTTCAATTGATTCCAAACCCCCTATTGCTATTTCAAATGCTGAGTCAGAAGAAGAAGAAGAGGAAAATGCTACTGAAGAACATACCGATGAATAAGAAGTTGTAGAGTTACAAGGTATGTGGGATTTCATCCTCCCAGATGAAGAGGATCAAGAGGCATTCCCGGTTAGTACTCGCAGTAGAAATCAACTTGATCCTCCTCAATCTACACCTAAGCGAAAGAGCGCAAGCTCGATGACTAAGGATAAAGTCGCAACCAAGAAAACATCACCTAAAGCGACTCAAACTAGCCTAGTCCAAACATACACATCAACTCCATCTAAAACGCTAATCGTTTCAGATGAAATGGAGTATAATATCGTAGAAGATATGAAAAAGACTAGGGCCAATATTACTCTTTTTGAATTGAGCAAGTTAAAACACCAGCAAAAAGTACTTTTGAAAGAATTACATGTTGTACCAGTTGCACCTTTACCAGCCGCTGTAATCTCTCAAGCCTCCCATGATATGGGAAGACCTCCAACTAATGCAATTAATAAAGTTGATACAAACGATATCACATTAATTGGAGGAAGATCGACAGTGCATACTCCCCCATTTCTCCTTACTTATGAAATTTTCAATAAAAACGTGCATAATTGCTTAGTCGATTCTGGAGCTTCATCGAATATTTTACCAAGATCAATTTGTGAAAAATTGAATGTTCAACCACAGAAATCCACCATGCGCATAGTCCAATTAGATTGATCGCAAGTCGAAGTGATTGGCGAGTTAAATCAGGTTACCATAAGGTTGTCATCCAACCCAAAGGTATGTCAAGTTATTGACATTTTAGTTGCTAATATTCCTGAATTTTATGGCTTAATTCTTAGCAGAGATTGGTCAGAAAAACTTCATGGATACTTTGCAACCGACTGGTCACACATGTGGCTCCCTTATAATGGTAAACCAAATCAAATAAAAGTTGAGCGCAAAAACCATCAGAAATACATAGTAACAGAACTCGAGGGAGAAAATGAACCAGTAGCATATAATTCTAACATCATAGGCAACTAATCAGTATATTCTTTCCTAGGAAATTTTAATGCTCATACTTCACCTTACTTAGAACATTCTGTTTTATCTCAAGTAGAAAATTTCTCTCAAACAGATAGTTATAAATGCATTAATTTTATAGATAGTCCTGTAAATAAATCTTTGTTTTGGAAACTATTTTTTGATGGTTCTAAATCTAACGAAGGAGCAGGAGTAGGATGCGTGTTAATAAGCCCAGAGGGAGATAAAACCATGCTAACTTGCAGACTCGAATTCGAGTGCACCAACAATACTACAGAATACGAAGCTCTAGTCCAAGGGTTATACAAGGCAATCGGATTAGACGTCAAGTACCTGCAAGTTTTCGGAGATTCTGAAATTGTAATTAGACAGGTACGTAATACTATACACTGTTTATCAGGTCATTTAAAGCATTACCAATATTTAGTTCAAGATCTGACTGAACATTTTATATCATTTAATATTTCATCAATTCCCAGACTCCAGAATGCTAGTGCAGACCTCGTAGCCAATGTAGCTTCCAAGCTCATTCCTTCAGAAGATTTCAGCCCTGACCGATTTTCAATTGAGTTAATTTTTAGACCATCTATTCCTGATAACATTACCAATTGGAGGATTTTCAATGATGATCCTGATATCATGAGTTTTCTCACATCTGAAGGGTCCTACACCAATCAAATAATTGACGAAGACCAACATGACCAATAATTGCAACAGGATAGTAATAACAATGCTATACCTAAATCAGTAGTCAAGTTAGAAGACCTTTATGATTTGAAAGATCGATTCAAAAGATCTAACAATTCAAAACTCCAAAGTTCAACTTTGAATTATGAATTAGTGAATCTAGGAACTGATGCCAAACCGCAGAATATCAACCTAGGCCTTGGCCTAGCCCCGGAAGACAAATTAGCATATATCCGTCTCTTGAAACAATACAGAAGTGTCGTTTCTTGGAATTACGATGAACTCAAAACATATGACACCTCCATCATCCAACATACTATCCCAATGATCGATAATGAAAAACATGTCCAACAAAAGTTGAGAAAAATCCATCCAAATTTAGAAAATCAGATCAAAACTGAACTCAATAAGTTATTGAAAGCCAAAATAATCTTTCCCGTTAGACATTCTAAATGGGTCTCCAATATGGTACCTGTTAGAAAGAAAAATGGAGATATCAGAATCTGCATTGACTTTCGAATCCTTAACAAGACCTGCCAAAAGGATAATTTTCCTTTGCCCCCCATGGAAAAAATACTGCAGGCAGTTGCGGGCTCAGAATTAATGTCATTCTTGGATGGATTCTCAGGATACAACCAAGTGCTGGTACATCCCGACGATCAATTAAAAACTACATTCAGGACTAAGTGGGGCACATACGCATATCAAAAGATGCCATTTGATTTGATTAACGCGGGTGCCACATTTCAGAGAGCCATGGACATTGCATTCAAAGGGTTAGTTAATAAGTCAGTGGTAATCTATTTGGATGATATTACTGTTTATTCCAAGAAATGAAAAAACCATCTCAAAGATTTAAAACAAATCTTCCAACGTTGCCTAAGGTATGGGATTTCGCTTAACTCGAAAAAATCCTTTTTTGCATTGAGTGAAGGAAAGCTTCTAGGATTCATAGTGTCAAAATCTGGAATTCACATTGATCCTGATAGAATCAAGGAAATTTCCACAGTACCCCTACCTTACAACAAGCAAGCCATGCAATCTTTCCTTGTCCAGATTAACTTTGTAAAGAGGTTCATTCCAGATTTTTCAAGAATCGTATCTCCTTTACAAGCCATGATTAAAAAGAACGCAAACTTTAAATGGGGCCAAGATGAACATGAGGCATTCAATTTGATCAAACAAGCAATTATCAATGCTCCATCTTTAGCAACTCCAAATTTTTCCGATCCTTTTATATTGTATACATTTGCCTCGGATAGATCATATGCTGTGATACTCACTCAAGCAAATCAAGAAAAGGCGGAAGCCCCAATTGCTTTTTTCAGTTCCAATTTACAAGGTGTTGAATTGAATTATTTAGACGTGGAGAAACAAGCTTATGCTGTTTTCAAAGCAATTAAATATTTCAGACCTTTTTTACTCAAAACACATACCAAGATCATAGTACCATTTCCAGCGGTAAGAAATCTTCTAGTACAAAAGGATGTGGGTGAGAAAAGGGCCAATTGGGTTACTGCCTTACAGGAATATGACGTAGAAATCAAACCAGCAAGCATTGTAAAAGGCCAAGGCTTTTTCAAAATGCTGGCAGGAGCATCGCTAATGCCCAAAAATCCATCTGAAGAGGTACAAGTGTACGAGGTAAGCCTAAACGATGCTGAGTCATTATACGCTGATATTATTTATTATCTAAAGAATGGATATGCTCCTCCAAACCTTGATCATACCAAGAAAAGAGCCCTGAGGTTAAAAGCCAAACAATATCAACTCATGAATGACGTTATTTTTAGAATAAATTATGATTTTGTTCTACTTAGATGTCTCGAGAAAGATGAAGCTGAAAAAGTTTTGCAGGAACTTCACGATGGGCCAGCAGGCGGACACTACGCTGGAGATGCAACTGCTCACAAAATTCTGCGCGCAGGCTATTACTAGCCTACATTATTCAAAGACGCACATAACTACGTAAGGAAATGTCAAGTCTTCCAAACCGCTGTTGGGAGACAAAAGAAACCATCCTTGCCACTGCAACCAGTTACCATTGAACAACCTTTCGATTAGTGGGGATTGGACATAATAGGTGAGATCGTTCCTCACTCTTCTAAACAGCATAGATACATCCTTACAGCGACTGATTACTTTACTAAATGGGTAGAAGTAGTTCCACTCAAGATGGCTAACGCTGAAAATATCATTGAATTCATAGATCAGTTCATAATCACCAGGTTTGGATTGCCTTCCGCTTTAATGTTTGATAATGCATCATACTTTTCTGGTAATACAACGACTGAATTTTCACTCAAAAGAGGTTTCAAACTTAAATATTCTGCCAATTACTACCTGCAGGGCAATGGGTTAGCTGAGTCTACAAATAAAAACCTAATCAGGATTATCAAGCGAACCATTGACCAAAATCATAAAAATTGGCATAAGTCTTTAATATATGCTTTATGGGCAGACCGAATAACACAGAAAGCCTCTATCGGCACTTCTCCCTTTAATTTAGTTTATGGGGAAGAAGTGGTTCTTCCAACACATCTGGAAATTCCCCCTTTAGCCTTGGTTCAATATATTGATGAAGCACCAACTTCTTCTCTACAACTAAGGCAGCTGGAATTAATTAAACTA
This sequence comes from Pinus tabuliformis, assembly GCA_031772625.1. Classification (NCBI taxonomy): domain Eukaryota; kingdom Viridiplantae; phylum Streptophyta; class Pinopsida; order Pinales; family Pinaceae; genus Pinus; species Pinus tabuliformis. The sequence continues at coordinate 856,492,324 of CM062816.1, forward strand.
GAAGAACAACGAGAGCGGGCTAAAATAACTCACGCTTATCATCAAGCATTGGTGAAATCCTCTTTTGATTCCAATATGATATCCATAAAATATTTTCAAATGGGCGATCTAGTTTTAAAATGGGACAAGGCTCATGAGGAAAAAGGAAAACATACAAAATTCAAAGAATGTGGTTTGGTCCTTTTCAAATTGTAGAAGTCGTAGGTCCGTCTACTTTCATGCTATAGGATTTAACAGGGAAAAAGGATTCTTTACCTGTTAATGGTCAGATACTCAAGAAATATTTTCCATAGAAGATTAGGCTTGTATAAATAGCAAATCTTTTGGAAAATTGATTTTTTATATTGAAAGATACAATTAAAAACTCTAGCCTAGATGTGATACTAGTTTCAACTTCATAAAAATTTGATGAAAACAATCTTTAGTGAGAAATTGTTTTATATCAGTGCAATGAAAGGTATCAATAACAAAATAAAGATTCTCTGTAGAATAGATCTTTCCAAAAAACTCTATCATTGTCGTCCAGCACTATCTTAAGGAAACAATGACTTCCTCCCTACTAAGGAAATCACAACTTTCAAAGGAACAATCCAAGGATACACTTTATCTTAAAGAGTGAGAGGTCTCATCACGAGCTGGCTTATCATAATCACAGATATCGGCTTATCATAATCACAGATATTATAACTTGCTGACTTTGCCAATACTGCATACCACAACAGGGCAACGACTCAAGATTGTTGCAATCAAAAGGCAAGGGGTCTCATCACGACCCAGCTTGTTCAACAAAGTTATAAATCAAGTGAATGACTGTGTCATGAATTAGCTACCAAACCAAGACATTGCTCTTTAAGAATAAAAAAGGAAATCAAAAGCAATAAATGTGGATGTGGATTCTTCTTTGGGAATTGTAGGTTTCTTTAAGTAGGATACAGGATCATTGTTGGGTAACAGGTAACCCTGTCGAGGATATAAACGCCTGCTGACAGCAGAGGCTCTACCTACGACAAAGGAGCATATTTAGAACTATTTTACACAGAAGACTTTGTTTTATCTTTACAAGCCAAGTAATGACTGATGTAAATACAAGGACTAGCTTGAGGCAACAAATAATCAAAGTTGAAAATAGTTGAAACAAAATGACATTGACAGGTTAAAGTATAATGTACTTTATCTTTCTATAATAAAGTTTAACTTTCTAAATTTTTTTCTATTTTGGAAGTTTTGAAAATTCAAAAAGCAGCAGAGATAACTGGTTCTTCCAAGTGAATTGCCAATTGTTGTGGCCAGCAACAACCCCCCTTCCTATTTAGTGTTATTCCTAATACTAAATAAGTGGGGACCCTTAGTTAAAATTTAAAAAAAAATCAAAGTAGTGTTTAAATTTCCTTTTCGAATAAACTTACCATCATAAGCTCATAAGCTTAGGAGAATCCCCTTGAAAAATCTAAAAAATATAAATTTTATGATAAGGTAAGAATCTTTCCTTAGGAAAATCGCATTGCAAAAAGAACGCCTTAACTTACAAGCCGAATTCCATTATTGCAAGATCGCGATATGCGATAATAAACAAATATCGCATCACATTCAGCATAACTTACATTGAAAACTTTAATTTGCCGATATGCGATGACGCTGATTGAAAATCGCATTTTGCAGAAAACAGAGTAACAACGATTGCCATATGTAACGTTTCTGCGATCTGCGATATTGCGATTTCGCGATACAACGACAATGCGATAATGCGATGTCACGAGCGGTCAATTCTGTGATGTTTCAATTCTGCGACGTTATCATTTCACGATGTTGCGATCTGCGATATTGTGAAGCAAATCGCAAAATCGCTTCATCACGGATTTTTCAGGTGCGTAATTCAAAAAAGTATTTTCCATGAACTGACACTTGGTTATGCGCTTTAATGCTAATAAATGAGTTAGTTCCCAGTTATTAATGGAATATGGTTTCGTGCTTATCGAAAAATCATCTCATGTAAGGTGGTATATTTTATGTGTCTGCGGCATTTAAAACTTTCCCATCACCCTTCCTTGTCATTCATTTTCACTTCACTTGTGAATTGCAGGAACGGAGAATAGAGGACAATACAAAGCAATACGTAGGATAAAATGGGAAAGAAAAGCAAAGCTCCGAGCTCAGAAGAAAAAGAAATGGTGCCCTTGTATACAGACACGGCCTGTAACAGAGACGTGGGAATTGCTACGTGGGAAGGCATGTATAATATGCTTGAAGAGGAGAATCCAGGAGTAATGGAAGTTACTGCTACCGCGAGCTCAAATAGTTCTTCTGAGGCATCCATCACAAAGCTAGCTTGCTCATTCTTGCACCAGATAGCAGCAAGGCCCAAAATTCTCCCATACACAGACATGGTGAAGTGGATACTGGACAATGTTGATATCAGAAATGAGCAGTTTAAGACTCAAGGTGAAGAGCTTACGGAATCATTATTTTTACAAGGTTTGAGCTTTATATCGGCTAAAAGGAAAAGGCGCAAAAGGCGAAAAACGCATCAAGGAAGCCCGGATCAAGAAACGGAGGTAGTTTCCGATGCGCGATTAGCACCTAGCGCTAATCGCGCATCGCTGAGAAAAAATTCTTGAAAAAGAAAGCTGCTAATTGCCCAGTCACCTGCAAGCCCCGAAAATTGCAAGAAAACAACGGTAGAGACAGATTGGAAGTAGAAGGCAAAAGAAAAGGCAGAAGCAATCCAAGGGTTAACCAAGTTGAACTGGGATTATTACTGGGCACACTTGGTAAAGCCACACAGCCAGTGGATGACTATCAAGTGTATCATCAATTCGACCGAAAAGATGGTGCCAACTCTTGTCGATTCTGTTTTCTCAGCTCAACTAAAATCAGAAGTCGGCCAGCCGACTCTTCTCAATCAAATGCTGCATGCGTGCGATTTCAAGGACCAAATACAGAAGTAGTTTTAGTTTTACATTCAATTTTAGTTTTACTTTTGTTTTATTTTCCTGAAATGAGGACGGTCATTTAAACCGCATCCTACATTTTTGTAATAATTTATTTTTAGATTTAGTTAGTAGTATTTAAACCCTTCTCATGCATTTAGAGAAGGGTCCTGAAATTTATCAAAAACTTATCCCAAGAACATGCACTTTTGTACCCTCTGAGGAGGTTTTGATGAATGAATGGAACAGGATTTATTGATGTTTGCATTTGATATCTGCTACTGATGTTGCACTTTTGTACTCTTAGTGGATATTTGATCAAGAAGAGATAAATCGTTATCGCTTGAAGCTCATGAGTAGGACTAGTTATAAATGGTATTTCTATCTCTTAACTATTTCTACCTTGTGTTAGAGTGATTTTCATGTTCAGCTATTTATATATTGATGTATGAATGCCTGAGTTATCATTTGGCACTTTTGTACGGTGATAGCTATTTATTTATGCTTAATGTGTGAGTAGCTTGCTATGCGATATGTTTTTCACAACTGTTTCATCTAACTTTTTATACGAAGTGGTTCATCTTTATTGAATTATTTTCTCATAACAGCTGAATGATATTTATTACCAGTTATTGTTTGAAATTATTTTAGATCGCATAAAAGGAAAGATTACACCCCGGGTTAGTGTAGATTTACATATTTCTGTTTATTAGAATAATTTCCTTATTATTAGATTAGAATTAGAGTAGAAGTATTCCATTTAGAAATTGTTAGAAACAAAAATATCAGTCCGTCACACACACACACTTAAATTGGGAAACTGGTCCCATATCCCCAGTCGGACCCGCTATACCAAACGGAAAAGGAGCTGCCAACCAAGGTCCGGACCGGGCGGGTATCCCCCTTGTTGTAGACCTGATTTTCAGGGCTTCAACAGGCCTCAAAATGGCTCCAAAATTTTAGGAACCGAAAAATTGCAAAAAATAGTAAACTGTGCTACAATTAAGGAAACTGAAAAATTGAAAGAAACAATGGTGAGGGTCCAAGTGGAATAGGCGGGTGGCCACCAATATCCACCTGGATCAACGTCACTAATGAAATCAACTGCCATGTCTGCTCTGAGGACTAATCAGAGGTTGCCATGTGGCCCCTTAGAGGAGAGAGAAAAAGGTCGGTCGGGCCTTGGTTTTGCATGCTTTTCCTTTGTATTTAAAAATCGGCCCTCCCCCAGGATTTTGGTTTATATGCCAATATCAACCCCTCTTCACTTTTCTGGGATGTAAACCTCGCTGATATGTGATAATGTGGGATTGTGCTATGTGGAGGAGACGGAAGGAGCGGCCTGACCCTTGGTTTGGCGACCTTTTCCTTTGTAAATTAGAATCGAACCCTTTTCAGAACTTTAGTGATATATCACAAATCAGACCCCTTTCTTGTTTCGAGACTTAAACCATCGCAATTATCGATAAGTGTTGGGCCCTGACTCGATGATTGCGATAAATACATCACCCGACCGAAATGCAATAATGCAGGACTGCAGGACCATAATATCAGCCTTTAGCGCCGATAATCCGTCGATAATTTTTTATGCCAAGACCCAGGACCCTACCGATATGCAAAACTACGATATATCTGATATGCCTGGACCTGCCGACGCCGATATGTGATTGCGACGAACTATCCCAAGTCCCGATTGCGATTTTTCCTCAACACTTGGCCATTTTTTTGGGTTTTTTGAGCTTTCTAAAGGGATCCTTCAACATGCCCTAACTTCTGATCCAAGAACCCTTTTTTAGACTTCTATAGACCACCAAAAATATCTTTCAAGAAGCACACACTGGAGAGGGTCTGGTTTGGCTCTGACATTTTTTGTGGCTCAAAATTTGGTATCAAACATCACTGCTATTTGGCCTTTAAAGCCACTAGTGATTAAAAAAGCAGTGAGTGATAATATTGGCTCTTATTGGGGATAATGCCTTGCTGTAAAGGTGATGAGAACTTGTAGACCAGTATCCTTCACAATTAGGCATGGAGTCAATAATAAATGCATCTTTGTAATCAGAAAAATCTTCGTGGGACTTTCCTCCTCAATCTAGAATGCAGAAAATAAAAATTATAAAACTGAAAAGTAAATGCTCACCCGGTGAGCTTATTTATGTAAAATCCTACTTATGCACAGTGCTTAATTCACCTAAGTGATCTCAACCCTCCAATGGAACCAGGCCAACATTAGAGTACTAGACCTTATGCCTTCAGACTGCTAAAAAATAAACATTAAAATAGACATGCACCATGAAAAATCTGCAAGTGAAAAGCTTGATGCATGCTCTAGGTACAACCTTTGTTGTTGGCTTAAGAACATGCTCATGTACTCAACTACCGGGTCATGGAATCGAAAAGGAAAGTTTGCGGCTACCTCATTTTCATAGACAATCTACTGACCGATGCTTTCTTGGTCAGGGCAGCCACAAACATTATCCAACTCTTTAGCTTTGGCCTTTTCAAGAAAATCCTGCTGTTGGGAGATTTTTCTCCACTTGCTAGAAAACAACTCCCTCTGAACCTCGATGACCACCTCGTCCTCCTCAGAATAATAAGATTCACAAGTAGGAGGAGGTTCTTGATCATGTTCTCTGAGTGAAAGATGTGCATCGTGGACTAGAGCCTCTTTAGTGACTTCCTAGTGGGCTTCCTCTTCTTGCGCGACTTCCAATGACTAGGAGCATGGTGGCTCTGCATTACTTGACTCTTCACTAGAGTCATATTCATCATAAGAAGGGGAACATCACATTCGGCTAAATCAGACCCTTGAGGGTTTGTTGACAACTTGATGATATTTCCTTCTTTTCTTTCTCGTTCATTTGGTGATGCTTCCTAATGCAAGTAGATGTTTTCTTGGAGAGACGCTCTGCAAACATCTTCATCAAGGAATTCAACCTTGGGAATGTCTTCACCATTAACTAGTGTGCAAAAATATTCAAATAAAGCATTCGATGGATAAAATCTTTTGAAATATTGATAGAATGTTATATGAAAACTTCTTAGGGAAGATATACTACCACGAGGCATCATTCCGCACCAGACTCTAGCATGCCCCTCTAAAGACAATTTGAACAACTTCATTTGTACATCTTCAAGAAGAATACCTTTTTTCTCCATGCATTCATGAAAGTCTTTGAGGTGTTGGTCTTCTCTCTGAGTTCCCACTGAATCTAGGCAAATAGGTATTCCACTCATGATATGCAGGGACATGTTTGGGAAAACTAGCAATATAAGAAAAATCCAGTGGGGCAAATTGGTTGGCCAGAAATGCAGGAAGGGCCATATTGAAAACCTCCCTATATGAGTGATTTCAATTTCAAAATTAGGGAATGCTTCGGTTGTTGTAGCATCTGAGTGAGTATGTGGCTTTGTGAAAGCCAGGATGATCAAATATAGATATGGGTAGTGGAGTCACCAGGATATTTACCATAGAATTGACAGTGGAGTTGCCAAGGTGAGATATCTTCAACCCACAGTTGCCTTCCTCACCTAACCAGGGAAATGTAAAACTTTGTTGTACCTAGGGAAAAATATTCTAATCCGTTCCCCGGAAACGATGCTAGAAAGATGTTATAGCTAAATCTTGCACTTGCAGCACAAGTGCAGTAGGAGGCAAGGAAAGCTCTCTAGAGACAGGGTATGGGTGATCCAGGTCGATGTTGGTGGCCACCCACCTATCCCATTTGGACCCCCACAACTGTCTCTTTTAGCTTTTCAGTTTCCTTAATTATAACACAGTTTACTATTTTTAGCAGTTTTTCAGGTCCTAAACTTCCGGAGCCGTTTTGAGGCCATAAACGACGTTTTTTGGGAAATATACCGCCAATGATTTTTCTATCAAAAAATCATCTTTTATGTTGTAGTTCTTAGAGAGATCTTTCCAACGGGCTATCATGCGCGTCAAATGGAGATAATATGACTAATTCGCGACCCCGGGAAGTTGGCTGTCCAACTCACCCACAAAACGGGGCCCACAATTTGGCGTTTCATCTTCTAGGGATATGTTTTGGAATGTGAAGGGTTTTCCATTGTTTCTCAATAATAAATAGGCCTTCGAGCCTCATTGTAACACAGTTCAGAACAGTTCAGAGGCATGTAGTCATCACATCTCTTCTCAGAGATAAGATACCATCGCCCTAGGTGGTTTATTTCCATTTCTGTTTGTAAGCATATTTCAATATTTTACAGTAATGAAATGAAGTATTATTTCCGCTGCATATCTGTCTTTATGGTTATCTCTGTATTTTATTGCATTCCTGTTTAAATCTGGATCAGTGGTATCAGAGCGGTCTGCTTTTTCTCTGTTTTTCTTTGCATGTCCCCAACGAGGTCGGGATATAAGGAGTTAGGGCTTGAACTGGTCGAACCTTTGCAAGACCAGCCTCACAAATCTCGACGACCTCCCATGGCGGATGAGAAGAAAGATGAGGGGGCAAGAGATCCTATCAAAATCTTGCTCGAAGAAGCCCTCGAGCGGTAAAGGAACACGATGATGGATAGCTTTGCGCAGATCCTTCAACGGCTACCCAGAGGCGACGCATCGGCTTCCAACAACTACTCTCGAAACGCCACACCGTTTAAGGTACAAGTTAATTTTGAAATCCCCATCTTTGAGGGTCAAATAGATGCAGATGCCATAGATAAATGGTTAAATTTTCTAGATGGGTATTTTTCTGTTCATGAATTTTCAAGTCAGGAAAAGATTGTTTTCGCTCTTCTCAAAGCAGCGCCCCACGTCAAGGACTGGTGGGAAACTTACTGCGAGCAGAAGGATGAAAGTACAGGCTCACTATTTTCAGCCACACCCACTTGGAATGATTTCCGGGATGCCATCAAGGAGCAGTACTATCCTATCAAAAGCTATGAGAACAAATACATCAAATGGACCACACTGTGGCAGGGACGAGACCAAGATGTGCAGGAGTTCACAAACATTTTTCATACCCTTCGCACACAATTGGGTATCAAAGATTCTGAGCTGCATCTGGTACTCAAATACCACGGCTGCCTACACAGATACATCCAGGAAGAGATGGAGTTCTTGAACATCTCCTCATTCGGCACAACATACCGATACACTATCAAAATCGAGCAAAAGTTCAAACAGAAGAAGCAAGACTTTGGATCTGCAAATCCGAAGCCCAAAGGACAAAGCCAAGGCGGGGTGACCCAAGACAACCCCTCGAAGCTGCAAGAAAATAACGCCACCACGAAGCCGAAGAAGGACACAGGAAAGTGGTGTGAGTTCCATAAGATTCCCACTCATAACACAAGTGAGTGTTGGACCAAGCAGTCGTTGGTGGCCAAGTTGAAGGCTTCCGAATCAGATGCATGTTCCGACCTTGAGCCAGAACTTGACAAGGGGAATGACAAAGGGAAGCAGATCATTGATGCGAAGCCCAGCACCACTGTTGCCACCGCCAAGATCTAGAAAAATGAGCCCAAAGATCCAGAGGAGGGGGAACGTCTTTTCCACTCACAGATGTGGGTGAAGGGTTCACCGCTGCAATTCATTGTCGACAGTGGCAGCCAAAAGAACCTTATTTTAGCAGAGGTCGTGAAGTGGTTGGGCCTACCAACTACACCACACCCACAACCATACAGTATCGGGTGGCTTCACGAAGGACGAGATCTCAAAGTTCACCAGCAGTGCTGCCTTCCCTACAGCATCAAGCACTTCACAGATGAGGTATTCTGTGATGTTACACCTTTGGATGTTTGTGATGTACTATTAGGCCAACCATACTTGTGGAGGCGACATTCTGTGTATGAGTCAAGGCCTCGCGCTGTGATTATTTCTTTGGGTAATTCATTATACAGGATACCGGAGGTAGCCCCACCTACCACCACCTTTTTGATCACTACTAAGAAAGGCAGCAAGCTCATCTCACAGACTAGGAGATTTATTTTCTATCTGGTTCGCTCCCAAAGTAAGGGGAAGATCGTTGCTACATCCATGACCCCGCGAAGGGTTCCTCCACGCAGCAACAACAATAGAGGGATACAGTCATGACATAACACAGGAACAACTTCTCCTTACCCAGAGGGGTACCACACAAGTTTCAGGTGGGCAACAAAGTTTGGTTACATTTGCAGAGAGAGCACCTTACCAGAACCCATCAGAAACTCAGACCACTTCGACATGGTCCTTACACCAGTAACAAGGCTACTGGCAACAATGCTTTGAAGCACAACATTCCTCCATTCCTTCTCTTGCATCGAGTGTTCAATGTGGACCGTCACTGACCATGCTCCCCACCATTTTTGGACACATCAGAGATTGCAGAACAGCTCACCAGAGACCCAGCTTAGCAGAAGCTTCCTCATCTTAGGGAGGAACTCAACGCAATGGGGACCATTGCTTCCTAAGGGGGGAGGAATGATCCAGGTGGATGTTGGTGGCGACCCACCTATCCCATTTGGACCCCCACAACTATCTCTTTTAGTTTTTCAGTTTCCTTAATTATAGCACAATTTACTATTTTTAGCAATTTTTCGGGTCCTAAACTTCTGGAGCCGTTTTGAGGCCCTAAACGACGTATTTTGGGAAATATACTGCCAACGATTTTTTTTCCTCAAAAAATTGTATTTTCCGTTGTAGTCCTCGGAGAGATCTTTTCAACGGGCTATCATGCACGTCAAACGGAGATAATATGACCAATTCGCGACCCCGGGAAGTTGGCTGTCCAACTCACCCCAAAACGGGGCCCACAATTTGGCGTTTCATCTTCTAGGGTTAGGTTTTGGAATGTGAAGGGTTTTCCATTGTTTCTCAATAATAAATAGGCCTTCGAGCCTCATTGTAACACAGTTTAGAATAGTTCATAGGCATGTAGCCGTCACATCTCTTCTCAGAGATAAGCTACCATCGCCCTAGCTGGTTTATTTCCATTTCTGTTTGTAAACATATTTCAGTATTTTACAGTAATGAAATGAAGTATTATTTCCGCTGCATATCTGTCTTTATGGTTATCTCTGTATTTTATTGTGTTCCTGTTTAAATCCGGATCAATGGGTTGATTATAGACTAGTGCCTAGGACATATTAAATAGAGGATTTCTTATAAGGTTATATGTGAGGGGGTTGCATCACTCCAATTGTCACTTAGAAAAGGTATGAGGGGGCTTGGTTTTTTCCTCCAAAGGTATGAGTTATGTACTTTAGGTATTCCCTCACACACAGAGTTCCCAAAAGTATCACATAGAACAACGGAGGTTGATTACTTCAAAGGGGATTACAACCTAATAGTATTTGTTGGGTAAATGATAGAGGATGAGGAGGAAGAGTAACTCATCGTAGGGAGCTTACAGCATCAAGAACCCTATGCATAACACATAGAGCTTGCAACTCTAAGAATTCCAATACTTATATGATTCAGAAGTAGATATAATGGGAAGAAGAGAGATTGGGTGTTGTGATTCATGAAGAGAAACTGTTAAAGATATGATTTCAATAATCCAGACAGGAACTAGCATTAACAATGTCGATACAAATGGATCTGTGAGGAACTATATACACATGCATAAAATATTGATACCAGCGAGTCTATGAAGAGGTCTCGAGATATTTCTAACAACAGTAATCACATGATTTCAAAGAAGAATAGAAACACAATGGAATTAACATGAGGAAAAACATACTGTAATGCTAAGAAGGGGGAATTGCCACCATTTCTATGATAGTCTGATAGATCTGCATGAGTAAAGTAATAAAATCTTAGATAATAGTCATTCACTTACAAAGTTATGAACCAAATTGGTCTCACCGAGCTCAGCCCTCACAGGTGAGAAATTCCATAACCCTAGTATAATATTGCTTCCCCATATTTATAAGAGGAGGGGGAGCTGGAATTACAGTCTACAAAATATCTAAGTCTGAGCCCCAGCTGTCATGCTAGACTAGTTGTCTCGGTCAGTGTTAGGCCCTGTTTCCCCCAAAAAGGTTACAATCGGGATCGAATCCCTTATTAGGAATAAGCATAAATTAATGAACAGAGAAAGAAAATGGAGAGATGAAGGAGGAGGTGTCCCCTTTTTCTTCTAGTGGAGGCCCCTGATCAAGCCACGTCCCTGTTTTTGTCCTGCCCTTTTCAGCTACTTCAGGCGGTTCTCTGCTGCTCGGTCGACTTATGTTAATTTTGCCTTTACTGCATGGGTGAGCTATTCGGTGGAGAAGGGATGGGGTGTTTTTGGGAAGTGTTCCATTGTGCAGAGGAGTGAGAATCCATGATGAGGCATTAAGTCTCCGTAGAGGCCTCACATAATGTCATTTATGCACTCCCTCCTACTCGATTAATTAGTACAACTGCCAGCTCATCCACCCATTTAAATCGCTGCACGACACCATTGGATCACCACGGTCACAGGTCGTTAAACACAAAAAACAGACAAAACAGGCGGGCACTTTTAATTTCCCCTTTAGCCCCTTTATTACAACCCCTTTTGTAAATTTATGTATATGACTAAGGGGAATAGAACCAAAGGCTTAGCCCTCAAGTGCTAAGGCCATCGAACTCGTGTTTGGGAGCCTTTTCCTTTGTATCACAAATACCGCACATCAGTGATTTACCTTTTATTTTGCCTTAAGCTTCTTCTTTCTCCATAGCGTGGGCCGATAGTCTGGATGCGAGATCCTTAGAGACCACGACGTAATACTTTATCATGTCCAAGGGGTTCCCACATATCGTAGTTGTTGGCTCCATCATCTTTAGCTTTTCCCCTCAACTATTGCGATAGTCGATCTGTGGGGTGACGTCATCACTGCCACATGTCACCCTGTGAGTGGTGACATGTGGTACCCAGAAATGGCCCCATCTCACCCTTGAAAATGTTGAAAATGGGTGACATGTGTCCCCCATACGACCATGTCACCCTCCATAATTCCATGTCACTGATGATGTCAGCTGCCATGTCTACTTTGGGGACCAATCAGAGGCCACCATGTGGCCCCTTAGAGGAGAGAGAAAAAGGTCGGTCGAGCCTTAGTTTTGCATGCTTTTCCTTTGTATCTAAAAATCAGCCCTCCCCAACGATTTTGGTCCATATCGCAATATTGGCCCCCCTTCGCTGTTTTGGGACTCAAACCTCACCAATATGCGATAATGCGGGATTGTGCCACATGGAGGAGAGAGAAGGAGTAGCCCGACCCTTGGTTTGGTGGCCTTTTCCTTTGTAAATCGAAATCGGCCCGTTTCAAGAACTTTAGTGCTATATTGCAAATCGGTCCCCTTTCCTGTTTTGGGACTTAAACCATCGCAATCGGCGATAAGTGTTGTGACCTGACCTGTCGATTGTGATAAATACACTGCCCACCCGAAATGCAATAATGTAGGACTACAAGACCATAATATTGGCCTTCAACATCAATAATCTGCTGATAAACTATTCTGCCTAGACCTGGGATCCCATCAATATGCAAAAAATGCGATATATGTGATGCACCCAGATCCGCTGACACCGATATGCAATTGCAACGAACTGTCCCAAGTCTCGATTGTGATTTTTCCTCAACACTTAGCCATTTTTTTTGGGTTTTTCCAAGCTTTCTAAAGGGTTTCTTCAACATGCCCTAACTTCTGATCCAAGAACCCTTTTTTGGACTTCTATACACCACCAGAAAGATCTTTTTGAGCACTACACATTGGAGAGGGTATGGTTTGGCTCTGATAGCTTTTGTGGTTCAAAATTTGGCATCAAAAAACACTACTATTTGGCTTCTGAAGCCATTGGTGACTGAAAAAGCAGTGAGTGACAACACCTTCCTAGCTTGAAATGGTGGTTATTAACTCAATTCCTGATTCTATTGCTTATCTGATTGGCTAATATGTTGCTGCTATTGCTTAAAGGGCGTTGGAAAAACATATAATGGTGTTGATTATGCTCTAATACCAATCAATATGGTGACTTGTTCTTCTTGAAATGATGTGATTATGTTGAATGTAGAGATAGGAACCATATTTATTGAATTACCAAAATATATTTTATGTACAAATATAAAGAAGGATGTTATTTTCGGAGGTATGATGAGTACAAATATCGTAGGATACATATATCTATGTTTTTTTATACATCTCTTTACCGTGTAAAACAAGCCCAAAGTATGAGCCATTATAGACTTAAATTTATTATAGCATAGGTAATATTTAATTACTACTACAAGTTGTATTTGATTATTTAGAAATGTCATTGTGATTCTGTAGCATTTCGTTGAAGAAACAAAGGTTATAATTATCCATAGAGTGCTTTCTTATATCACACATCACGATATGTGTTATAAACCTTCTTGAAGGTAAATACACTATATTTCCTGGTGGCAACACAATGAGTGGATTCAGTTTGCACTTTGGCTACTTGGACATTTTCACATTGTTGAAGTTTTCTTAGATTGTGAACATGTGTTTCTTGCTCTATATCAGTCATTGGACTCATTGTTTATTGGCTTTGATAAAAAATTCAAGTGATTGGTGCAAATATTGAGTTCCCTGCAATTGGGTGACTCGATATACACTAATTACTAGGATATTTTGAGCTATTGAAGAATACTTATATTGTGGATATATCTTAATTTATTGCAGCGTTGCATTCACTAGGTATTGTCTTTTAGTAGCTTCCTCTTATCATATTTCAACCAACCCCATGGAATCACCAAATATCTCTATTGATGTGATACTAGGCTCTTGGGAAATTGATAGAAGGGTTCTAGCAATCAAAAGTTCTACTTGATAGTTATAACATTTCTTAGACCAAGGTTGAAGCATATCATTGAAGTGTCATGGAGTTGCATCCGAACCTTAGGCCTACTTTTCTCGGTGATCTAGATTCATGCAAGAATGAAATGAAATACATATTTAAACGTAAACACAAAGCTATAGCAAAAACCGAACTTCAGTTGATTAATAACAAAATACTGAAAATTGTTTACATGTAGAAGGGAAATAAACTAGCCCGGGCGATGATAGCTTATCTCTGAGAAGAGGTGGTGGCTACATGCCTTTGAACTATGTTATAATGAGGCTCACAGGCCTTTTTATTATTGAGAAACAAGAGAAAATCCCAAACATTAAAAATCCTAACCCTAGGAGATGAAGCACCAAAAGTTTGTGGGCCCCATTGGGGTTAGTTGGTACACCAACTTCCTGGGTCATAACTTTGACACACAATATCTGTTTGAAATGTATGATACCTCATTAGAAATATATATTTGAGGAATACAACCTTTGACTACAAAACCCTACTAGAAACAATTTTTTTTCATGTTTTCCAAAAAATCATCGTCTAGAGCCTCAAAACAACTCCAAAAGTTTGAGACCCAAAAAATGCCAAAAATAGTAAACTATGCTACATTTAAGGAAACTTAAAGAAACCATGTTGGGGTTCCAATTGGAATAGGTGGGTGGCCACCAATATCCACCTAGATCATTCCTGTAACACCCTCCTCCCACATATACCCAAGTAACCAACCAACCGGGGTAAACATGCGACGAGAGGCCACTATGATTTGATTCGACCTCCTAAGTCACATTAAGGAAGTGGAACCAATGGAAACACACCAATTAGACCTTCAACATCAGCATTAGGGCCCTTAGGAATCATCACAACCTTTCTTCCAATCAACCTCTGGGTCGTACTAAGATTTTAGACCACTTGACCCCCAAACGGTCCCATGCTATAAGCCTGCCAACATCTAAGAGGCTCTGAATGCTCTCATGACAAGGCATGCCAACATCCAGGAACCATTTTTCTCATTCTTGTGTCAGCATCCCTAATATTTGAGCCACTTTTTCAGGCCCAGAGCCCAGGTCACTGCCCAGAATTAAATGACACCTTCAGAATAGAAAGAGAACAAGGAGACAATGATGCAAATGCAAAGACTTGAACAAGCCCTTGACTGGATGCCTAATAGCTATGATAGGAATTTCATCAAACATATCATGATTATGTAATCTACATGTGTAAATAACATATTTGAGCATAGGGGTATCATACTTAGCTGAGAATCGCTAAGAAGCATTGATGCCTCAACACATTAGATTCAATTTCATCAATTAGACAATAGATACATTTTTCATCCATTTACAAGTAAAAATATGATGAGAGCCATACATATCTACTATCATAAAAAAACATACATAACCAGCATAATAGAAACATAAATACCAAGGAAATCAAAACCATATGATCCACATATAAACCAATATAATACTCATAGAAATACAAGGAGAAATAACCACATATTGATGATGCAAAATCCAAACCCGGGATGGGACTTCCATGTTCCACCCGACCATAGAATCGTTGAGCCAAATATCTCTTCAAAAATTCACCCCCATGCCATATTCCAAGCATGAATGTGGGATCTCATAAAACATATCAATCCAAAACCATCCAGGGCTTCCAAAGGCCGACCACCTCAACCCATCAAACAATGATTCCACCTCACAGTCAAACGTCACCAAACCATCACTAGATTGGTCTCTATCCAAGTCTTCTAGAGCTCCAGAGTGTTTGTTCTAACCAAGGCTCCAGGAATAATAGCCCAACCCACAACTATTGTCGGGATCCATAGCGTTTGTCCAACCAAGGCTCTAGGACTAATAACTCAACTCACCAAGGGCTCCAAAGTGTTTTTCCAACCAAGTCTTTAGGACTAATAACTCAACCCAAGATGTTATAGGGCTCCAGAGAATTTGTCCAACCAAGGCTCCAAGAACTATTAACTCCACCCAAACTAAGGAAACATGAGAACCAACCAGAAAACAAAGCAAATGAACCCACAACACCATGCCTATCTAGGAAATGGCAAGGCTAGGAAAATCCACTGTCAATCCAGGAAATCCTCCATGCTAGTGACAGATCAGGACCAATAATCCACATGCATATGCCATGCATGCCAAAAATAGTGAGGAAAACATACATGCAAATCGGTACCTGCAAGCCAAATATGTTGTAGTTCCTGATCCCGATGTCCTCTTGTGCTTTCTTGATCTTCCTTTGCCTTCTTGCTCCAAAACTCCAAGTATGCCACACTCTCGAAGAGTGATCCAAGAAAACTATAAGTATCCAAGAGTATGAGAAAGAGAGAATAATGAGAGAACTTCAAAACTAAACTGAGAAAAAGTCTATGTACTAATCCTCATAAACCTTTTTATGAATGAGGCCTCTATTTTTTTCATTTTCCATTATTTTCCTTCATTTTCCTCCTTACATGCAACATGTGACCTTTCACCTCCCTTTTCTCCTAATTTCCATTATTTCCATAAATAAATGTGCCAAAATTTCCATTTTGCCTTTCAAAAGTCTTAGTCATTGCCTTTGCCAATTTCCTTAGCCATTAATAACCAAATGAACACCCACACTAAGATGTCTTGCTCAAAATTTAGCTTGGAATAAGTGTCCCATCAACTATGGTTATTATTTTTCCTTTATTAATTTTTATTGCATGGAATTTTGATTAGGGCTATTACAGAACCCTCCCCCTTGGGGAAATATTGTCCTTGGTGTTCAACAATAGCTATAACAAAAATATTGTTTTAAGAAATATATACTACCAATGGAGCTTTATAACTTAGCTCGATGTAGTATTTACAATGATCAACCTACTAAGAAGCAAAACAATATGAAAACATAACAAACATAACATCATAATGACATGGCACCCATACCACTTATTGGAGCTTTATAACATAGCTCATGGCATTATTTACATCCATATACATATGTACATACACCAGAACATTATTAAAACATGTACTCAAACATATACCAAGACAGATACCAAAACACCATACCAAAAATGCTTTGCCTCAACTAGAAAACACATAGCCCACATATGATCTGACATATCCCATGTAGCTTCATCGGGCCCAAATTGCTTCCATTTCACCTTAGCCTTCTCGATTTCTCAATTCCAGAGCATGAGCACATTTTTCTGCAATATACACTGAGGCTCTGGTTGGAATTATCCATCTAGTTCCACCTGTAATACAGACCAGTCAATCACATGATCAACATATTTAACATACTTCTTAAGAAAATGACACATGGAAAACATCATAGAATTTCACTATCATAGGTAGGCAAGTCAATAGGTTACTGGCCAAATCCTCTCAACAATACTAAAGGGTCCAAAAAACTATGGTGTAACCTTAGCACATGATCCAATCCACAAGGATCTCTTCTTTGGTTTGATGTGAAAGTACACCTGTTCCCCAACCTGGAACTCCTTGAACAACCTCTTCCAATCGGCATAGCTCTTCTTCCTATCCTGTGTTGCCTTTATATTTTTCTTGATTACCTACATTTCTTATTCCATATCTCCCAACATGTCTAGTCCAATCAACACCCTGTTAACTGGATCACTCCAATTGATAGGAGTATTGCAACTCCGCCCATACAATGCCTCAAACAGACTCATCCTTAAATATTCCTGCTAACATTGTTGTAATCGAACTCTACAAGTGGAAGATACTCTTCCCACTTTCACTGTTGATGCATCACATACATCCTCAACATGTCCTCCAATATCATGTTGACCCTCTCTGTCTGTCCATTGGTTTGTGGATGATAATCTGTACTGAAGGCCAACTCTATGCCCAAACCTGCAAACAACTCCCTCGAAAAATTGGGAGTGAAATTTGCATCCCTGTGTAGGGCGATTTAATTGTATGTTAAATCCCCGTCATTTAATTTATCAACCTGGGGGTTTCGTAAACTTAGAAGCAACCACAATATATGGGACCTCAGATGAAATTGTTGTAGAAAGTTTGTTTAGGATGGAAAGAAAGAAAGGAAATGCATATTACAACTTAACTAAAGAAAACACTCAAATAAATCACATGCAAGAAAACTGAATTAGATTCTAAGGGTGGAATGAATGAATGCCATGGCCTCTTTAAAATCTTATAAACTAATCTATGAACAACTATAAAAACCAAACTATGATAATCTAGAAAGCGGGTAAACCTAGAACAACTATTAATTTTATTATCAAGCAAGCAAACTATGAGAACTCATAAGAAAACATTTAATGATAACTAAAGTGAAAATCTATTAGAAGCAAACTATGATAATCTAGAAAGCAAGTAAACCTAGAACAAGCATTGATTTAGTTGTTAAGAAAGCAAACTAGGATAACTGGTAAGCAAGCAATTTAATGACAATCAAATCAAATCTAGGGAATGAAATCACGCTTGCAGAAAGGAAATAACAAAAATCAAACTATGTTATAGTTGTATGCAAATTATGGTTGATGGGGATCCTTCCATTACTCAATGAGCACACGTGAACAACTATCACATCTTAAGAATCAAACCACACTCATAAATCATGATTTGGAGAAAATGATATTATTCATGTTGAATGAACAATCATAAATTTGATGCTAATGAATAGCTGACAACTGTTGGATTCCTTTGAAGGATGCACCTCTTATTTATACATGAGTTAGGGATATTTGTTCAATAAATGTAGATCACTTAAATATCTAATAGATCCAAACTTATCTCAACTTATCCCTAAATACTAGATAGAAATCCTATGACATATCAAGACCTCCGTAATCTTTCTCCTTGGAAGATGGTCCACCTCTTGATTTGAAATTCGAATTTGTTCTTGGGAGGCCAAGTAAGATCCTTCTAGAACCTCCAAATAAGCCTACACATGTCACAAAAATCATAACACACACACAAACAAACAAACACACACAAAGATATGAAACCATGTTAATTTCCTAGTTTTTAATCATAAATTCACTTAAAATACATAAAATAAATAAATTTAGAAAATAAGGATTCTAACCCATATGATCATGAAGATGGTTACTCGATGTAGGTTTTTAAGGCTATATAGTTATGAGATGAAGGCTAAATGGTCATGATATGATGGAAATATGGATGAAAATGGAAGACAATTTTTGAGACTCAACAAACCCCCCAACTGAAGTTGTTGCATGTCCTCGTACAACCATTGCATTGATTCATTTACCATAAGTTGATCTTCTTGAAATTATTTTCTTCTTTATGAGCTTTGTCTTGTATGAATTCTCTTCAAAATTTGCGTCATCATATTTTCTTTTGCTAAGTGTAATACATTTGATTGCAACATATATATTTTAATGGTTGATTCTTGTGTGACAACTAAATTTTTTTTAGTATTGATTCTTGTGTAACAATACTTTTATTTTTTTTGTTGCATCAAAATACATGAAAACATTTGAGAAATTTCTTTTCAAGTCCTATAGTAGATATCAATGAATTGATAATTTGAAAAACATATAATCTTTTGGAATCATACTGCAAAAATAGTTGATTGGGAAGAATATGTGTGTTGGAATGAAATGAAAATGCGTGATAGCGTATGAAATGTGAATATGAATTGATGTCTCTTCCCCCCAACTAAAGGTGTTTTTAGTTTATGACAATATGAGAAAGGGAGTTAAATGTAGTGAAGAATTTTCCAAAATTACAATTTTATCTTTTAAAGATTTGCATGAATAAAAATTAGAAAACAACATACCTTCACTTACCTTCAATGTGGATGAGTTATGTATACTGAAGAGTGTGGTTACTGATGTTGGATATTTTCAAACAAAGGAATTTTATTTGCTTCTTTGTTCTCTTTGTGCTGATGAAAAGATTGGGATCTTTATTTTCACTGTTACAAATTGATTCTTGCTGCAAATTGCTGAAATGATGTATTCTTCAATCGTTTCTACATGTGGCACAATTCTTATCTATGCGAATGGATGTGTCAATGTCAAACATAGAAATAAATTGTTGGATTACTGGCCATTAATGAATGCCCTTAACCAACACGAGACTACTCACCATTGATGTCAATGAGAGTCAAGATGCCTAAGTACATCTTACTAGGTACAAATGAATGTGTCATAGTTGAGTCACCTAGAAGTGTTGAGAAATGGAAACAAGAAATTCCAGTTTAATTTGCCCTTGAATTAAACTGTGAATTAAATTCGAATTCTATTCTCATAGAAACTTAAAATTAGTTTATTAAGTTTATTAAACTTACTTAACTTAGGAAATTTGAGTTGGAAGTCTTTCTAACGTAATGTGTATGTTCTCCCTACTTTGTAGGAGTCTAGTATGAGTTAATTGCAAGTTGTAAAACAGAAGACTCAGTTTCATGAGTCAGCTCAGTTAAACTAGTTCTCAAAATAATTGAGAGAACTAATAGTGAGTTAACTGTCAGTGGTGTCACTAATTAAATCCACCAGTGCTACTCTAGTTAACTGAATATTTACTCATCAGAAGCTCATTCATGTCGATTATGAGAAAGACCCAATTGAGACTAGAGTGCAGGGATAGTGTACTATTTTTTTTAGATTTTTTTGAGTTGCACTGATAGTGCATGCATTCAGGAACTAATCCTTGAGGGATTTCACAGTTTTTAGAGGCTTTATTTCCCTTTAAATACAAGCTATCCTCCATAAGAATTACACATTGGAATAGAGACTTGGAGAGCTTGTGAAGAGGCTAAGCTTTGGCCTTGAGCTTGCTTATGAGTTGGAGATTGAATTTTCTGAGTGTTTGGATTGTTCTAGAGAGAACAAGCATTGTAATTTCATCTTGATTTTCTGGATTAATACAAAACAGATAGTGGGGTTTTGAGTTGTGTCTTTCCTCAAATATTTATTGTGTTATGTGCCTTTGATTATCTTTCTCTATTGATTATTGTTTGCTTGATGTTTATGGGTTTCCGCTTTAAAGAGTAGGAGTAGATTCTTGTCTCTTGCTTTTGAAAATTGCATTAGATTTTGAATCTACAGGATTTTCTACATGGTATCGGAGCTAAGAACAGTATACAAGAGGAGATTTCGAATTTTTGAGAGTCTGGGTTACAGGTGAAAGTCGAATTTGCAATACATACTTCAGGATCAGAAGATGGAGTTCCATGGATTAAGGCTTGAGTATGCCTTGGAAGGAAGCTCAAATTTCATAGCTTGGAGGGATAGGATAGATGCTTTGCTAGAGGACAATGGCTTGAAGGAATTTTTTGAACAAGCAATTCCTAAGTCGATAGCTATTGATGCACAAAACTTGTCCGAGGGGAATAAGTGTGGCGAAGGCAAGGCGGATAATCCTTGAGGGAGTTCGAGATCATATTGTCTCGAGTCTCCATGGAAAGGAAACCCTGCATGCTATATGGAAAACATTGATGAACTTGTATCAGAACAACAGTGATAAAAGTAAGTTAGCACTAAAGGATAAACTTCATAAAATCAAGATGGAGAAAGGCGAGACGATTCTAAAATACTTGACCAAGTTCACTAAATGTCAGGATGAACTTGGGAGTGTTGGAATCACAGTTTCCGAGGAGGATATGGTGAGACTTGCTCTTCTTGGACTCCCAAAGAGTTGGCATAGTTATCAGGACTTTGTAAATGGTTGGGAGAAGCTACCAGATTGGGAACGACTATGGTTGGATTTGATGCAGAATGAGATCAGTAGGAACACTAGGGATGGCTCTTCATCAAAGACTGATGATGAAGAGAACCATGCGTCAGCGATTAAGGCGAGGAAGGGGGAAGGTTAAATTTCCCATTCCAAATCATATTCTTATCGTGGAGGTAAGAAGAAGGACATGATGAAAGTTAAATGCTTTCATTGTCACAATATGGGACACTTTGCTACAAATTTTCCATTGAATAAGTTCAAGGAGAAGTCCTCAGGAGGAGCAGCGAGTGAGGCTTTGGCCTCCAAATTCGAATTTGACTTTTCCCTCATTACATGCATGGTGTCTTCAATGATGGGAAGTGTTTGGTACTTAGATAGTGGAGCTTCATTCCACATGACTGGTGACAAAGATTTATTTAGTGAACTGGAGGAGAAATATCTCAAGATGCATATCAAGATGGGTGATGATGGTAAGTATAGTGTTACTGGTAAGGGAACTATTACTTTTTAGAGGGAGCATGCGGCTCCACTCACCTTGAAGAATGTTATGCATGTACCCGAACTAACAAAGAACTTGGTATTCGTTGCCATTATTGAGGATAGAGGCTATGATGTGATATTTTCGAAAGGAAAGATGTTCCTCTTACACATAGCCACGAGTCAAATAAAGAAGATAGGGATTTGAGTTCAAAATATCTATAAGATAGAGGTAGAGGATTGTGCTAATTTGAGTTAAAAAGTAGAAAATATGTTGAGTTGAGATGTCGATGAGTTGTGGCATAGGCGATTGGGCCACTTGCATCATGGGGCTTTGAATATATTGCAACAAATCTCTACTGGTCTTCCCAAAGGTATGCTTGAGAAAGTTGATACATGCAAGGGTTGTACTTTGGGAAAATACACCAAGTCTTCCTTTGGAGATAGAGAAAAATGAGAAGAGTCTATTCTAGAGAGAGTCCATTCAGATGTGTGTGGATAATTATTGACAACATCCATGGCCAAACACAGGTATTATGTTATATTTGTTGATAACTATTCTCATAAATGATGGGTATTTTTATGTAGAAAAAGTATCAAACTTTCACAAAGTTTTGTGAGTTCAAAAAATTGGTAGAGAAAGAGTTTGGCAAGAAGGTTAAAGCTCTATGGAGT
The DNA here is from genome assembly GCA_031772625.1 of Pinus tabuliformis. Lineage (NCBI taxonomy): Eukaryota > Viridiplantae > Streptophyta > Pinopsida > Pinales > Pinaceae > Pinus > Pinus tabuliformis. The sequence continues at coordinate 856,514,854 of CM062816.1, forward strand.
GATAATGGTGGTGAGTATGTATCAAATGAGTTTAGGAACTTCTGTGCAGCGAAAGGGATTAAACGAGAGTTGACGACACCCCATAACCCTAAACAGAATGGGGTTGCCGAGAGGAAGAATAGGAGCATAGTAGGGGCAGTAAGGGGGATTGTTAACGGGAAAAGTGTCTATTCAGAACGACCCTATCCCACTAAGGTGTGACAATGACCTTAGAAACAAACAGAGAAAACTACTTTTGTTTTCTTCTTTATGAACTATAAACGAAGAGGAATAGGATGAACCAACCTGTGTCTTGCGCTAGTCCTTTGATCCAATCTCTCTCCTCTTTGACAGCTTCCAGCTACCTGCTCCCTTACTTGCCCAGCTTCACCAAGTTCCTGTAAAATCATAGAAGAAGAAAACTACACAAAGACATGGATTTATATTCATAAATAGCTTAGGATCAGATTTAAGCTAAACATACAAATGTAACAAAACATCAATGATACACAAGCATGTAGGAGAAACTCAAATAGTTTTATTGATATAACAAGAAGATCCAGGAGGAGTTACAACCGATGATTCTTGATCCAGCATCAACCTCCCAGCAAAAAAACCCCTCTTCACCTCCAAAAAAGCATAAATCACCCAATACTCTGATATCTATCTCAAAACCAACAGCAATTCTCTGCAATGTACAAAATTCCAGTCTCTGGATCTCTGGGATGAGGGATCCATATATAGATGTATGCAAAGAGGATGATTCAGCTTATGATTTGACTAGTGTCTTCTCTCTGTCAGTTCTTGCTTCCACTTGGAGACTGAGAGCCTCTTACTCATCCTTGGTCGAACTCAGTGAGGCAAGTGTCATTGGGGAAGATTCTGGAAGCTTCCATTGTCTATCCACCTCGCGGAATGACATTGCCATTTGTCATTTCCCGCTCAACGCACCCTGGTAGTGCATTTAGGTGCGTTGCAACGCACCTAGCTAGTGTATTTGGGTGCTATGCAACGTAGCTAGCCAGTGGAGCAGCTGAAATGATCCTAATTTGACTGATTCTGAGCAGTTTCTGGTGGAGAACTTCTGGGAGAAGCTGTAATTTGTTGACCTTGTTTCTTTAGGGGTCGGAACAACACTTTTAGGGACTTAGGATCCCTTGGTTTATGGACATTTCATGCTTAGAGCTGTAAGGCACAAAAATGTCTATAACAGGGATGTTGCATGATCAAGGCCTACCACTACACTTGTGGGTTGAGGCATGCAACACAACAGTTAATGTTTAGAATTGTAGCCCACATCGGATACTTGAGATGAATACACCAGAGGACGCTTATTCCGGTAATAGGAAAGATGTTGGCGACTTCAGGATTTTTGGGTCATCGATTTATTTCCATGTGACTAAAGATGCATGGAAGAAGCTTGAGCCAACAACAGAGTTGGGGATCTTTGTGGGGTACATTGATACAGCCCACAACTATCGAGTGTACATGCTGACTAGTCGGATGACAGTGGTTCGCAAGGATATCAGGTTCGATGAGGAGAAGGCCATGCGAGTATCCCTTGAGAGGGAGCTTGAGCTACATGCGAATGAGGAGCTTTTAGCTCCTAAGGTTGAGGGGCCTCAGATTGATGTGGAGAAGCCACATGTAGAGGTTTAGGGAGTGGAGACATCCACTTAGGTAGAGTCTTCCAGAGAGGGAAGAAAGTGCACTAGAGAGGCTGACATATTGTTGGATGGTGCACAAGAGAATGTGGGAGCACCCTCTTCTCAGTGCAGACATAGGAGGTCACCAGAGAGTTACACTGGATACATTGCACTTAGGGGTGCATGTGTTGCGATAGAGCCATTTTGCTTTCAGGAAGCAATGCAACAAACGGTTTGGGTTGATGCGATTGTGGAGGAGTATGACTCCATAGTTCGAAATGGTGTTTGGGATGTGGTCCTGAGACTGGAGGAAAAGTTAGTTGTGAGCTCCCATTCGCTTTACATGGTAAAAAAGATGTAGATGGTAGTCTGGAGAAGCATAAGGATAGATTTGTGGCCCGTGGCTTTTCACAAGTAGAGGGGATTAACTATGATGAGACCTTTGCTCCTGTTGCAAGGTACTCGTCAATCAGACCTATTTTGGCACTATCAACACAGATGGGTTGGAAGATCCATCAGATGGATTTGAACACTGCCTTCCTTAATGGTATGATTGAGGAAGAGGTGTACATAGAGTAGCCCAAAGGTTTTGAAACATTGGACCCTGATTTGCATGTGTGGCGACTCAAGAGAGTGTTGTATGGGTTGAGGCAAGCACCCTGTGCTTGGTACACAAGGATAGATAACTACTTCTCTGGGTTGGGCTTCACAAAGAGTGAAGCAGATGTGAACCCATATCACATAGTGGTGGAAGGTAAGATGTTGATCAGTGTACTTTATGTAGATGATCTTATGCTGACAAGTGCTAAGAAGCTCATCAAATCTTTCAAGGAGGACCTTACAAGAGAGTTTGAGATGAAGGGCATGGGGCTCAGGCATTACTTTCTTGGCATGGAGGTATTTCAGGGAGTTGGGGAGTAATTTGTATCTCAAGGAAAGTATGCCGACGAGATACTCAGGAGATTCCACATGGAGAGTAGTAAACCTATGGAGACTCCTCTAGTTGGTAACTGGAGGAAGGAGGATGCTACTTCTGGGAAATTAGTGGAAGCTATTGTTTACAAGCAGCTTGTGGGTTCACTCATGTACTTGGTGAAAACATGACCAGATATGTGCTGTGTAGTTAGCCAACTTATTCAAGCGATGGTTAGGCCTACCAAGCTGTATTAAAAGGCGAAAAAGCATGTATATAGATACCTCATAGGCACTACTCAATTTGGGTTATGGTATAGACGGACAGAGGGAGTGAAGCTTCAAGGCTTCACCGATGCAAAATGGCTAGGGAGTCCATCCGACAAGAAGAGCACATTAGGAGGGATATTCAGTATTGGGTCAATGATAGTTTCTTGGTACAACAAGAAATAGAGATTGGTTGCACTTAGCTCGGCAGAGGCAAAGTAGATGGCTGCAAGTCAGGCAACATGTGAGGCTATCTAGGTGAGGAAGATCCTGGTTGGTTTGTTTGGTTAGCATATGGATCCCAATAGTGATTTATTGTGATAATCAAAGTTCTATCAAACTCCCTGAAAATCCAGTCTTTCATGATCGGTCCAAGCATATTGATATCCGATATCATCATCTCAGAGGTTGTGTATTGAGGTGGATCATGTTGTTAGATTACATTCCTAGGAAGGAGAAAGACGTTGTCATCTTAACAAAGGCATTGTCAAGATGTAAATTTGAGTTCCACAGAGATAGGATCGGGGTAGTTGATACCCCTTTCTTCTTGAGAGGGAGTGTTGAGAAATGGCAACAAGAAATTCCAGTTTAATTTGTCTTGAATTAAACTATGAATTAAATTCAAATTCTATTCTCATATCAACTTAAAATTAGTTAATTAAGTTTATTAAACTTACTTAACTTAGGAAATTCGAGTTGGAAGTCTTTCTGTCATCATGTGTATGTTCTTGCCACTTTGTAGGAGTCCATTATGAGTTAATGGTGAGTTGTAAAATAGAAGACTCAGTTTCATGAGTCAGTTCAGTTAAATTAGTTCTCAAATTGATTGAGAGAACTAATAGTGAGTTAACTGTCAGTGGTGTCACTAATGAAATCCACCAGTGCTACTCTAGTTAACTAAATATTTAATCATCAAAAACTCATGCATGTTGATTCTGAGAATGACCCAGTTGAGACTAGAGTGCAGGGACAATGTACTATTTGTTTTATATTTTCTGAGTTACATTGACAATGCATGCATTTAGGAACTGACCCTTGAGGGATTGCACATTTTTTAGAGGCATTATTTCCATTTAAATACAAGCTATCCTCCATAGGAATTATGCATTGGAATGAAGACTTGGAGATCTTGTGAAGAGGCTAAGATTTGGCCTTGAGCTTTCTTATGAGTTGGAGATTGAATTTTTTGAGTGTTGGGATTGTTCTAGAGAGAAAAAGCATTGTAATTTCATCTTGATTTTCCGGATTAATACAAAATAGATAGTGGGGTTTTGAGTTGCGGATTTCCCTAGATATTCATTGTCTTATGTGCCTTTGATTTTCTTCCTCTATTGATTATTATTTGCTCGATTTTTATGGGCTTTTGCTATAAAGAGTAGAAGTAGATTCTTGTCTCTTGCTCTAGCAATTTGCATTATCTTGTTAATCTATAGGATTTTCTACAAGAAGATCCGACAAACAGGGAACGTTGATGTATTCCCACTGTCTATTGGTGAGAGAACTCGCCATTAAGGCATGCAAGCCTCAAGGTACTTTTAAAGATCAATATTTTTGATCCCAAATGATGTGTTGAAGTCGATGGGTCAAAACTTGCTAGAAGAGAGGCCTTAATGAATCCTCCATCATCTACCATGAGCATAAAACAATAATTTTGAAGGAATATGAATGAAATTTTTTGTAGTGGATCAAGGTTTATTTGACAAAATGAAAAAGAAATGTAATGAATCATCTTTGTAGGGGATCTGAATGGTTTTATTGTTGGGTTACAGGTTAGTGAAAGCGAGGTAGGAAAGTATAATTACTGTGAAGGAAAATGAGATGAAGATTTTATTGACTAAATAAGTAGGAATGAAATAGTAAGACTGGTATCTGAAAGGTATTGAAATAGTGTGATGGATTTGATTTGGCATTTTTTATCCAAAATCATGTGTTCATTCTTGGATATTTCTTCTTGGATGTTGCTCTAATCATGTTCTTAAGAAATGTGGCCTTTGAAAGACACTGTTTGTTTGTGGTTATCTGTTTATCTTCTTGGAACCTGCAAAAAAACTTAGTACTTTTTCTGCAATGAAATGTAATATTATCAAAAGAGAGAGGTGAAAAATCTCTATATTTATGAAATTTACACAAAAAAATTGAGAATTGGCACTAATAAAGCAAATTAACAAAAGAAAATCAAATGAATTTATACCTATTTCGAAACTAGTTCCTTGGTTTATCTATCATGTATTATTGGTGATTTCTTAATTCTTTTACTATTTCAAATTCTGATGAAAGATTTCTAATTGTCTAGATCTGGTCTATATCTTTCCGTCAACATTTGAATCGTCGAAAATTGATTTCGTATGAGAAAGTTATGCTTATTTGAAATTTTTGTGAAACAATGAAAATAGTCATGTGTGAGTGTGGCATGACAACATGATGCTGATGTGAAAAATGAAGTAGATAGATGATATGGTATGTTGATCATGAATTTTTGATTAGAATTTATTGTTGACAAATACATCATTGAGTTGAATACAAAGCTGCAAATTTTTTTTTTCAGTTACAAAATTATTTTTCAGCTGCAGAATGTGCATAGTTTCTGTAGCTAAAATCTTGAACAGACAGTTAAGTACACACAACTATGCATTTTTGTTATGAACAAATAATTAGTCCAATCTTCAAATTAAGTAGTACCTCTTCCAGAAAAAATAGCAAATACCCTACTTGTTTTATTGATTATTTACTGGAAAATGATTAATGAAAGAGAGCAAATTGCATTGAACAAATTTTTATTAAAAAGGCAAGGTATTTCCGACCTGCTTATTTCACTTGTAAATCTTCTTTGGCTGAGCAATGGCAGAGAGATTTCCGGTTTTTGATGCCATAGGCTTGTTTGTTGTTCTGTCTGCAAGACTCAAAGAAACATTATCATTCTGTATAAAAACAGTTGTGCCAGAATAGTTTGTATAATTATGAAAGGACATTTTCGTTAAAAGATTGACAAACAAATTGTAGACTCTCAAAATGTAGACTCTTAAATCCAAAATAAAATTGGGTCATTTTCAATTTATCTATCTTGGAGAGATATCTACTACCAACATGCCCAAGGAAGTTCCAAATGCTCATCATGGACACAAAATATATGACCACTTGCATAGTCCATTGACTAGCTCATCTACCCAAGGCTGTCAATAACTGTTAAGCCTGAACCTGCTCCAAAGGCTAGAGAAAATTAGATTTAATCATGGCCTGCATCAGAGTAAAATCTTCTCCCCTGTGAGGACCCTTCTCTTAATCCTCATAACTCCTTCAGCAGCAGTATGCAACAATTGGGCCTACAATTGAGCAAGGCATTTTTGTCTTTCCCACTCTGGTAGAAGATCAACTCCTTTATATTTTGAAAATAAAATCAAATATTTTGAAGGTTTTTAGGATCAAATATTAGTCCGTATCTTATCACACTTATCTCCTTGTCACGAATTTGCTAAATAACAACTCGTTCTAATCCTTTTGGTGATTGGGCGTTGACTGTGAAATTAACAAACCGTTTGCTCACACAATTTGCAAAGCAGGGCTCCAAATAATCTTGAAAACATCTCAAATGGTAATGGATTTGAGAAAACGGCTCACATGGAACCTAGTTGGATCCGTAAGGAACAAAACCCATGTTTTAGTTTTCCGAAATTAACTTTCATTTGCTCAGAAAACGAATTTTATCTCTGCCTTCCAGCACAGTTTGTTGAGAAATCTTCAACCATAAATAATGCACAAGATCAATTTTTCCGACATGTAGCCTTTAAGAACTACAACTACCTCTAACCACCCTAGAGAAATTGCCTGGAAATCTCAACAAAAGGCTATTTAAAATGACCCCGAGATTGTTGGAACAATTCCCTCTATACAATTTTTCAGTGGAGTCTATGAGGTAATGTTCATCTACATGAACATGAAATTGGTGGTTGTTTTGTGGCACCCAGTCAGCACATCACTATTCTTGTGCTATTGGTGACTTCACATGTTTTGCAAGGAGTAACGAGGTTTTCTTTACAAATTCATTGGTTCACAGTTTGCATGCAATTGAATGGGTCTGCTACCATTTTTCCGCTCGAGCTTTCTAGGTTCGTGGTCTGCATCTTTATGTGGGGTGAAATTTTTTATTATTTTTGTTTTTTATTGTTTTTATTATTTTATTTTTTTGAAAAATAATTTATTTAAATATATATATATATATATATATATATATATATATATATATATATATATATATATATATATATATATATATTAACATGAGAATAAACTATTAATTTTTTTTATTGTGATTTCTTAGTTTATTTTCAGTTTATTAACAATTTTCTATTTATTTATTTTATTATCTTTGAGGTCGCACAAGGCGCAGGAAGAGAGCATACTCAAGATTTCATTAATCGATTCTTTTAAAATTTGGATTCAAAAAATAAAATGAAAAGAATCGATCTCATACCTAAAACTATCGCTCTCTAATCTTCGCTTGTTCTCCTTTTTCACAATCATTTATTTTATTGCAAATTCTCCTACCAAGGGTTAGTCAATGGGTGACTCTTACTGCACCACTGAGAAACTGCAAATCTAACTTAAAAATCACCAAAAAATTGTTTTTTGTTTTTTTTTTTGATTCGTTAGTCCTATACTATTGAAAAGGAAATGAATCATTCTCTTAAGTATAAGACAATTTCCAATGCATCCATTTGCATAACAAGATCATAAGTAGACTTACATCCAAGTTTGAGAAATAAACCCTAATGAATTCTTGGACATGATCAGAAAAGTTTGATGCTAAAGAGTGTGACCGAATGACTAGTTGAGACCAAATTTGAATATGATCTTTAGGTCTTTTATATTCTTCAACTGTCATAGCACAATTCTCTTCAGATCTTGTTTTTGCAATTGGATTTTTATTGTGTTTTATTATTATTATTTTTTTTGGTTTTTTAATGAATGGGGTTTTTGATTTTTGGAATTTTTATTTTATTGCTATGTTTTCTATATGCAAATGCAAATAAACTTAAATGAAAATGCCTAGATGAAATTAACCCTAAATGAAAATGACCCTAAATGAAAATGCTTCCTAAACAATCCTCCTAGCATGGCTACATCTAAGTTTGCTTCCCCGAAAACGACGCCAAAATGTAGGGTGATTTAATTGTATGATAAATCCTTGTCATTTAATTTGTCAACCCGGGGGTTTCGTAAACTTAGAAGCAACCAAAATATATGGGACCTTAGATGAAACTATTGTAGAAAGTTTGTTTAGGATGGAAAGAAAGAAAGGAAATTCATATTACAACTATAACTAAAGAAAACTGCAAAAGAAATCACATGCAATAAAAATGAATTAGATTCTAACGATGGAATGAATGAATGCCATGTCCTTTCTAAAAACTTATAAACTAATCTATGAACAACTATAAAAATCAAACTATGATAATATAGAAAGCGGGCAAACCTAGAACAACTATTGATTTAGTTATCAAGCAAGCAAACTATGAGAACTAGTAAGCAAACAATTTAATGATAACTAAAGTGAAATTCTATTAGAATAAAACTATGATAATCTAGAAAGCAGGTAAACCTAGAACAAAATTGATTTAGTTGTCAAGCAAGCAAACTAGGATAGCTGGTAAGCAAGCAGTTTAATGACACCCAAATCAAATCTAGGAAATGAAATCACACTTGCAGAAAGTAAATCACACTTGCAAGTTGTATTCAGATTGTGGTTGATGGGGATCCTTCCATTCCTCAATGAGCACATATGAACAACTATCACATCTTAAGAATCAAACCACACTCATAACACATGGTTTGGAGAAAATTATATTATTCATGTTGAATGAAAAATCATAAATCTGATGCTAATGAATAACTGACAACCGTTGGCTTCCTTTGAAGGATGCACCTCTTATTTATACATAAGTTAGGGATATCTCCTCAATAAATGCAGATCCATTAAATATCTAATAGATCCACACTTGTCTCAACTTATCCTAAATACTCGATACAAATCCTATGACACATCAAGACCTCCACGATCTTTCTCCTTGGAATATGGTCCACCTCTTGAGTTGAAATTCGAATTTGTGCTTGGGAGGCCAAGTAATACCCTTATAGAACTTTCAAATAAGCTACACATGTCACAAAACTCATAACACACACACACACATATATGAAACCATGTTAATTTCCTAGTTTTTAATCATAAATTCATTTAAAATACATAAAATAAATAACTTTTGAAAATAAGCATTTGAACCCATCTGATCATGAAGATGGTTACTTGATGTAGGGTTTTAAGGCTAGATAGTTATGATATGAAGGCTAAATGGTCATGATATGATAGAAATATAGATGAAAATGGAAGACAATTTTTGAGACTCAACACCCTGTCTGACATAATCTACTTTGGAATGCCATGCAATCTGACCACATCTACAATGAATATTTGTTCTACATCGCTAGTTGAGAATGTAGAATTCACTAGAATGAAGTGTGCAACCTTTTTCGACCTGTCCACAACAACCATGATGAATTCATGTTGTCTCACTGTCCTCGACAACCATCTGATAAATTCCATGGAAATTACCTCCCATTTCCACTTTGGAATCACAATCAGTTGTAGCAGTCCACTTGGATTTTTACACTCTGCCTTCACATGTTGACAATTGAAACACTTAGCCACAAAATGTGCTATATCCCTCTTCAGGTTTAGCCAATAATAGAATCTCTTCATTGGATTCAATGTCTTCTAATAACCTGGGTGAACCGAATATGGTTTCACATGAAAATATCTCAAGATCACCTTCTTGAGCTCACTACTATTTGGTACATATATCATGTCTCTGAATCTAGCAAATCTATTTGCTATAAGGGAATAATCCACATCCTATGCACCTGTACCTATACCATTACATGTACTTGTACCTGTACCACCACCTATAATGATACCTATACATGTACTACCACCTATACCTGTACCACCACCTGTAACTATACCTATACATGTACTACCACCTATACATGTACTTGTACTATTATTTGAACTCCTCTGCAACCTATGAACAATCTCCATATACTTGACATTGTGTTGACTTGCCTATAAAATCATATTATGTAAGTCTGTCATATAGGAACTCATAGTTGCTAAGTGATTTATCTAAGGGCATCTGCCACCTTATTCTTTTTATCTTTGATGTATCTTATCTCGAAGTCAAACTCACTATCATGGCCAACCATTTAGCCTGCTAAGTGTTTAGATTCAGTTGGTCAAACAAATACCTCAACCCAATGTGATCACTCATCAGTACAAACCTCCTTCCAAGAAGATAGTGCCTCCACATCTTTAATGCATGTATGATCGTTGTTAGATCAAGATCATGCATCGTCTAGTTAGGCTTGTGCTTGTTTAGTTTTCGTGACTCATAGCATAGCACTTTTCCATCCTACATAATGAGTCCACCAAGTCCTCTTTTGCAAGCATATGTGCATACTACAAATTCTTTGTCCAGGTCTGCAATCTTTAACACTAGAGCATGTGTCAACAATTGCTTAAGCTGCTCAAAACTGGCCTCACACTCCTTTGTCCATTCAAACTTCTTACCTTTCCTCTGCAATGATGTAAAAGGATAAGAAATCTATGAGAAGTTCCTGATGAACCTCCTGTAATATCCTGCCAATCCCATGAAGGACCTCACCTCATATACATTCCTAGGAGCTACCCACTCCATGATGGCCCTTATATTTTCTAGATCTACTACAATTCCCTCCTAGGAGACAACATGTCCTAAGTAATATACCTTAGTCTAGAAGAAACTACACTTTCTGAGCTTAGCATCCAACTAATTCTCTCTCAACAACCTCAACAGTGATGCTAAATGATCGACATGCTCTTCCTCATTTTTAGAATATACTAATATGTAATCAATGAACACAATAACAAAATTATCCAAGTACGGACACAATACACTATTCATCAAGCACATAAATGTAGCTAGAGAATTATTCAAGCCAAACGTAACTACAACAAACTCATAGTTCCCATACCTAGTCCAGAAGGTCATCTTGTAAATGTCCTCCTCTTTGATGCGCACCTAGTGATATCCGGATCTCAAATCAATCTTCGAGAACACTATTGCTCCCTTCAACTGGTCGAACAAGTCATCAATCCTTGGTAATGGATACTTGATCTTGATGGTGACTTTGTTCAACTACCTATAGTCAATTCATAATCTGAGAGTACCATCTTTCTTCTTTACAAATAATATGGGTGTGCCCCAAGGTGGTACACTTGGTATAATGTGTCCATTTTCCAACATTTCCTTGAACTGCTACTTCAACTCTACCAAATTAGGTGTGCTCATCCTGTAAGGTGCCTTTGATGCCAAAGACGATCCTAACACCAACTCAATAGAAAAGCCTACCTCCCTGTGCGGTGGAAACTTTGTAATGTCCTCAGGAAATACATCCTGAAATTGATATAGAACTGGGTACTTGCTCAAAACATCTGCATCCTCAACTTCCTTACCTTTATCACTATAAATGTGCACTGCGAACAACATGTAACCTTTCCTGCGATTGTGATTTTCTTGCATAGTTGTTACCATCCTAACTAATGTGGCTTTCTTATTTCCCTATAAGGTTCTGGGTTCTCCATTGTCATCCACACACTCAATGGCATTGTCATAACAATCCATTTTGGTTCTATGAAGGTACAACCAATCCATGTCAAACAACACATTGTATAATCCCAATGGTAATACATTCAAATGTGCTATGGTAGGCATACCATTCAAATCAAATGCACAATCTCTTACCCATTGGTGAACTCGCTTCTCTGTACCTATAGCCAACTACACCAACAAAGATTTTTCATGTAGTTCCTTACTCAAACCATACTTGTCCACAAATTTAGGACTAAAATAACTATAATTAGATTGAGGGTCAATCAAAATAGAAATAACTTGATCCAAAGCTTACTGCCCGTCTCGATGATAATTTCTTGATGATCTTCCTGTTTGTTATCCAATGATGTATAAATACGAGGAATGCTCTTATAAACATCCCCAACAGTTTGTGCCTCCTGCACAAAGTGTATATGAGACCTACCACCCTAATATTGTGTACAATCTCTCTTGCAATGATCCCCTCCACATGTCCAACACCACACAGGCTCCTTATTCTTTTCCTCAGATCAATGTCCCTGTCCTCTATCAAATGCACTGAACTTTTTAGATGGCACTACATTCTCTTTATTGCATGTACCCTGAGGTTTTGCTCGATTCTTATCCCATTTTCCTTTGTCCTTTACATTACCTTTCCAATTCAGCTTAGTATCAGATTTGTGCTTCGATTGGTCATAGAAATTCCCTAGATTTCAGATGGTATCCCCCAATGATTTAGGCTCACCGAACTCAATCCTATCTTTGAATGCAACTGGTAATCCACTAATGAACCTCTAAATCTTGGCCTTCTCCTGTGTGAGGTAAGACACCTACCTTAGTAGCTCCAAGAACCTGCTAGTGTACTCCTCATCTATCATCAATCCCATCTTTAGCTCATAGACTTATTTTCCCCTATCATCGAAGCATCTCTCCGAAAGATACTTCTTCTTGAATAACATCTCAAAATCACTCCAAGTCAAGTTCTTCTCATGAATACATCTGACATTCTTCACATCTTCCCACCAAATATCTGCTTTACCTTTTAGATTAAATGTATTACTTTGGCTTTCATGTTCTTTGAATAATTGTGTAACCTGAAGAACTTCCTCATGCCAAGAAACCATGCCTCCTCATCCTGTGGTTTCTTCATATCTCCATCAAAAGTAGGTGGATTTTCTTTCTTAAACTCATCTAGAAAGTATCTCCTATCACTCCTCCTGTAATGATGATAACGATGATGATCATAGTGCCTCTTTGAACCTAAACTACAATAGTACATGTGTCCGTCACCTCTCCTATTTGGAGTGTCCAACAATATTTCATCTCTCACTGTGCCATCTCTATCCAACTTGTGACCACCATGGGGCCTACTACGATATGCTCCATTAGTTTTGTCCTCCTACTTATGGATGATCTTTAGTGGCCCATGTTGCTGCAAATATGACAAACTCTAAAGTATCACTGCATTCACCTCTGCTTGTTTCTCTCGTGCATGTATTAGTATGTCATTTTCTGCCTTCCAACTCCTTATTTATGCCTTTAAGCTTCTCAATGTTTATGCTAGATTAGAGGAATCCCCAACACCATGCTGCTCATCTGATCCATAGGGAGAGTCTCGTGAGCTATAGTCTACCATCTTGCTAGTCATCTTTGATATTCTTCTTGCAAGGTATATCATGTCAGTTAAACCAAATCACAATAAACCAATGTACCTTAGCATAGTTCGGGGAGGATATCTCATCTACAAGATCAACAAATAAACCTAATGCATGTATAACATAGTCACAAAAACATATAGAAATATAAGTCATAAGCAAATAACCTTATCACAATCATTCTAGTTAGAGTCTAGCCATCGACGAATGACCATGTTAACCACACATACCATGACCTCATGCATGATGACATCAACCATACCAATGTATGTAGACAATGCACAACCATAAATGTAGACAATACACAAACACATATGTGAACAACACACAATCCTAACGATGGACAAAACACACACATAAAAACATATAATAAAGCATAAATGAATAATAATTGTAACCAAGCTTGCAATAATGTAACCAAGCATACAAGAATGATACATGTAAGTGACATATAACAACATGTAACCAGTCATACACTCATGACAATACACTCCACAACAACACCATCAACATCCACATGGTGACATCATCAAAACCATGATTAACACCATGAAAATGTAACAAGCACATGGTCTCACAACACAAGACACACACACGCAACCGACATGCATCCATGACCAACTCACAACCCATCCAATCCGATGGGTGAACTATTCTCTTATACCACTTTGTAACACCCTCCTCCCACATCTACCCAAGTAACCAACCAACCGAGGTAAACATGCGACGAGAGGCCACTATAATATGATTCATCCTAAAAATTCATGTTAAGTAAGTGGAACCGACGAAAACACACCATACAAACCTTCAACATCAACATTAGGACCCTCATGAACCATCCAACCTTTCTTCCAATCAGCCCCTGGGTCCTACTGATATTTTAGACCACTTGACCCCCAGACGGTCCCATGCTATAGATCTTCCAGCATCCAGGAGGCTCTGGATGCTCTCATGACAAGGCATGCCAACATCTAGGGACTATTTTTCTTAGTGCTATGCTAGCGTCCCAAAATTTGAGCCACCTTTTTATGACCAGAGCCCAGGTCATTACCTAGAATTGAATGACACCTTCATGACAGAAAGATAACAAGGACATAATGAGGAAAAAGAAAATACTTGAAAAAGTCCTTCACTAGCCATGATAGACATTTCGTCAAACATATCACAAATATGCAATCTATAAGTGTAAATAATAAATATGAGCATAGGGGTCTCATACTTAGCTGAGAATCGCTAAGAACCATTGATGCCTCAACACATTAGCTTCCTTTTCATCCATTAGGTCATCAATACATTGGTCATCCATTTACAAGTAAAACCATGATGAGAGCCATACATAATGACTGTCATAAAACATATACATAACCAACATAATAGAAACATAAATACCAAGGAAATCACAACCATATGATCCACATATAAACCAATATAATACTCATACAAATACAAGGAGAAATAACCACATATTGATGACGCAAAATACAAACCCAGGATGAGACTTCCACATTCCACCCAACTATAGAATGGATGAGCCCAATCTCTCTTCAACCATTCACCCTCGTGCCATTTTCCAAGCATGAATGTGAGATCTCATAAAACATATCAATACAAAACCATCCAGGGCTTCCAAAGGCCAACCATCTCAAACCATCAAATAGTGATTCCACCTCATGGTCAGACATCACCAAACCATCACCAGATTGGTCTCTATCCAAGTCTTCCAAGGCTCTAGAGCGCTTTTTCCAACCAAGGCTTTAGGACTAGTAACTCAATCCACAGCTGCTGCCAATATCCACAACATTTGTCCAACCAAGGCTCTAAAACTAGTAACTCAACCCACCAAGGGCTCTAGAGCGTTTTTCCAACCAAGGCTCTAGGAATAATAACTCAACCCAACATGTTATAGGGCTCTAGAGCATTTTTCCAACCAAGGCTCCATGAATTAGTAACTCGACCCAAGCTAAGGAAACATGAGAACCGACTAGAAAATAAAGAAAATGAACTCACAACACCATGTCTATATAGGAGATGGAAAGGCTAGGAAAATCCACTGCCAATCCAGGAAATCCTCCATGCTAGTGATAGATCAAGACCAATAAACCACATTCATATGCCACACATGCCAAAAATAGTGAGGAAATATACATGCAACCCAGTACCTACAAGCCAAATCCAATGTAGCTGTTGGTCCTGATGACCTCTTGTGCTTTCCTGCTCTTGATTTACCTTCTTGCTCCAAAAATCCAAGTATGCCACACTCTCCAAGAGTGATCCAAGAAAACCCTAAGTATCCAAGTGCATGAGAGAGAGAGAATAATGAGAGAGCTCCAAAACTGAATTGACAAAAAGTCTATGTACTGATCCTTAGAAGTGTTTTTATGAATGAGGCCTCTATTTTCTTCATTTTCCATTATTTTCCTTCATTTTCCTCCTAACATGCACCCTGCGACCTTTCACCTCCCTTTTCTCCTAATTTCCATTATTTCCATAAATAAATATGCCAAAAATTCCATTTTTCCTTTCCAAAGCCGTAGCCATTGCCATTGCCAATTTCCTTGGCCATTAATAACAAAATGAACACCCACACTAGGATGTCTTTCCCAACATTCAACTTGGAATAAGTGTCCCATCAACTGTGGTTCTTATTTTTCCTTTATTAATTTTTATTACATGGAATTTTCACCAGGGTTGTTACAAGTCCTCCCCCCTTAGGAAGAAATCATCCCCATTGTGTTGAGTGCCTCCATAAGATGGGGAAATTTATGTTGAACTTGGTCCTTGGTGAGCCACTTGCCCTAGTGCAAGAGTTTTCCAACTTTCACAACTTGATATAGTTAGATTGTAACAACCCTAGTTGATTCTCTATGTAAATATTATATAAGACCAAGGTCATGGGACATATATTCCAAGTTGAATGTTGGAAAAAACATAGTGATGGGTATAACTAGTGATTAATTAATGGCTATGGAAATTAATAAAGGCAAAGAGGAATTAATTGGAATTTTATTTATGGAAATAAAAGAAAATGGGAGAAAAGGAAGGTGAAGAGACACAAATTTGCATGAGAGGGAAATTGAAGGAAAAATGAAGAAAACATAGGCCTCAATGATAAAAAGGCTTCTACGGTTCACAACTTTTTTTTCAGTATAGTTTTGGAGCTCTCTGCTATTCTCCCATTCTCTCATAATCTTGCACACTTACAATATTTTTGGAGATTTCTTGGAGATTCTAGTTTCACTTGAATTGGAGAGAGAAGGCAAAGGAAAACATGAAAGCGCAAGGGAACATGTGGATCAAATGATCCATATAGATTTGTTTGCAAGTAATAGGTTGCATGTTTGAATTTCCTTGCAAATTTATGGATGCATGGTATATGCATGTGATTTTTTGGTTATGGGTTGTCATTGGCATGGAGATTTCCTGGATTGACAATGGTTTTAGCATTTCCTTGCCATTTCTTGGATAGCCATGGTGTTATGGGTTTTACCACTTAATTGTTTGCTGGTTGATGCTCATAATTCCTTAAGGCTATGGTTTGGAACAAACACTCTGTAAGCCTTGGAAAAACTTGGGTTGAGATACTAGGCTTGGAGCCTAGGTTGGGACAAATGCTTGGGAGCCCTAGAAGGTTGTGGATTGAGTTACTAGTTCCTAGAGCCCTGGACAACTTGGGTAGAGACCGATCTGGTTGGTGTTAGTGATGTCCGACCCTAAAGGTGCAATCACTAGTTGAGGGTTGAGGTGGTTGACCTCTAGAATATCTAGTTTGGTTTTGTCTTGGTTTTTTCCATGAGATCCCATATTCATGCTTGGAATATGGTTGAAAGATAGATTTGGTTAAGCCCAATTTATGGTTGGATCATACGTGGAAGTCCTTGACCTGGTTGGTATTTTCCTATGTTAATATGAGAAATTTATGCATTGTGATCTATGAGTATTTGTAGTATTATATTGGTGATATTATGGCTTCCTTGCCATGGTTTCTATATTGGTTATTTTATCGTTATATGATGGTTATATGATGTGTACCATCTATGGCATTTGTCATGAATCATTTAGTTGTTGATTGATTGATTGATAAATGTATGGACTAATAAGTGTTGTCGTATCTATGTGGAGAGGGAATAGAGCCTTCTTGGTGATTCTCAAATGAATCTTAGACTATTATGATTAGATATGAATTCATGACCTATAGTTTACATGTTTTCCATTTGTTTGATGAAATGTCTAGTGTGTTCTAGGTAGTCTAGGTCAAGTTCTTGGTTCGAGTTTGAATGTTTGTCTTTGTCCTCACGTCAATAATGATTCTGGAAAGTCTCAGACAGTTTTGGGTAGTGGTTTGGAGGCTGGCCTGAAATTTTGGCTCAGATTTCAGGACCACATCCTATGAATTGTAAGTTTTGGGCTATAAAAACATGGAATTAGTGTCATGTGTGTGGTTGGAGCCCTATAACTGCACCCTTGTAGGCTTGTTCATGCAATTGGGGGTTAAGTTGTGAGAAAATTAGCTTCATCTTAGGGTTTGGTTACCTGGGGTGGTTCTTTAGCCCCTGAGTGTCTTCTAAGCCTTAAGGGATGTTTGTGAGAAGTCAGTTTTTGGCCCCACTTTCATCACTAAATCTTGGAGGTTGGGTCATGTCATAGTAACTCTTTATCTCATGTTTACTCTGGAAGGCTTGTGAAATTGGGTAAATGTGAGAAGGGGTGGTTATAGGGTGGTATTAGAGCATGTTTTATTCTCTTTGGGAGATATTTGCTACAACGGGGTGATATTAAAGCTTCCAGGTTCAAACACTTGGACTGGATGGGAGAAATGTGTTTGTCATGCATGCATGCTAGTTGTCTGTGTTTTTTATGCATGCATTGTGATGGTAATTATTGTGGTTTTATGTCATCATGTAGAGGTTGATAATGATGGTATGTTGAGCTGATTGATATGCTGATTTGATTATATATATTGTGCTAATTCAAATTGATTGTGCAGGTTGGATAA